>CM045910.1:2317111-2793554 GCA_025169955.1 Salix arbutifolia | reverse complement strand
TTACACTACAAGGACTCTAAACGCACAACATAGGCTGGCAGTGGCCCAAATACTACTGGCCACAACCTACAAGTTTGGTCTGGATAACTCGTTTTTTATTAGCATTTGTTTAGTATATCCAAATTCTATGTATTGTCAATAATATATATATACATACATAATTTTTTTTTAATATGTATTGTTATCAAATTTATATATATATTTTTAAATTAACTTGATATTTTTTTTATTTTAGTTTATATGAGTGTCAAAATTAATAATATTATAATAATCATAGTTATAAAACCTAGACGGATTTGAGTCTGGGTATTATGATCATTTGAAAACCTAATGGTCTCTGAGAGTTTGAATAAGGAGACTAGTTGTGCAAGAGGAAGACGCATCATTCTCGGTACACTTTACCTATGTTAAGTTGCATTGTTGATTGATTATTAATCTAAAACATTTTATTTTTTATTTTTTGGTCTCATCTATGATTCAAGGAAAATCTCTCTTAATGAGAAAATCTCTATCTTATTGGTTAAACCTAACTGTTTTAAGGCTTAAATTTAAAATCATATTTATTCTCTATTTTACATTTTTAATGCATGGAGATACATTTTACAATGTGATTTTATACCTTCATATATTAAAATCTATAGCTAAATCCTAACACTCTCAATACTAATTAAACAAATTAATTATTATGGTATTTTTAATATTTTAACCAAATCCTAATGGATAATTATAAATCACTTACGATATCTATTTGAGTTTTTTAAACATGATAAAAAATATGTTTTTATCTTTTAAAAAATATGCATGAAATCTATATTTTACAATGTAAGCATATAACTCAATACTAAATGAAATTCTCGAGAAAAAAAAACATACTTTTATGTTTTCTGAAATAAGGTGATTTTTTTAATTTTTTATATCTAATAGAAAAATCAGGAATTTTTAATATTAGGATTTTGTCTTATAGTGTAAATATAAATCTCAATATTAGGTAAAAGTTTAAAATCATACAAGGGACTTATAAATAGTTTTTTAGATAGTCCCTCAAGTTTTTTAGATTTTGTTTTGAAGATTTTAAGGGTTTGTTAGGCTAGACTCTAAAATAAGGATAAATTAAAACTAAAAGATAAAGCTTATAGCATGTTTGTCAGACACGCCCTTAACTTTAAGTTTGGTTTTTGCCTAACTTAATGGGTCATGTCTATTAGGTGTAAGGCCCAAGAAGTCATTGATAGGGATGAGGTCATCCTAACCGGTTTTGTTGTGCTAACAATTAGCGTAATAGTTTTTTTTATTGGATAGACCTAACCTAGCTACACTAGTAGGCTAACTCAAGGGTTCAACCCTTTTTTATATCACTACTCTAGCCTAGTGATAAAATTTTCTCTAAAAAAATATAAGTCACACTCCTAGTTCAATCCATTTAAAACATAATGTAACTAAGCAAAAAGGGGAAAGAAGAAGCTTACAAAGATGAGAGGTGGTTATTGGTTGTCAGTTAGTGGTGTCGCTAGTTCTAATAGTGGAACATGAGTGGTTTATAAAGGAGAAGAAAAATGGTTGGTTGGACAACTAAAAGGAATTGAGTTGTTGCTTACGATGTTGTTGTCTAGATTGATGGTGATGTTACTATGAGAAGGGGAGAAAATGATATTGGGTTGGTTTTTTGTTGGAGCAAGTGGAGATGATGGAAAGTTAGTGGGAAAAGTTAGGAAGTGTGATATTGGGGTTAGGCCAAAGGTGTTTTTGTTTAATGTCCTTGAAAACAAGAGAGAAAAAGTGATGGTTGTGTTCTTTTTAAAAAAGAAAAGAAAAGAAAAGTTGGTGCAAGGGGTAGGTTTATGCTTGTGTCCTTTCTTCTTTTTTCCATGAAAGGGAAAGAAAATGGTATTTGAATTATTTTTTTATTGGTGCAAATGGAGATGGTGGAAAGAGGTTGGGAAATATGTTATTGGAGTTCGAGTAGGAATTGGTTTTGTCTAGTATCTTTGAAAACAATAGATATAGTAGTGATTTTGTTCTCTTTTCTTTTTATCTTTAAGAAAAGTTGGTATAGAGGATATGCTTTTTACTTAGTTATTTTTATTTTTTTCTCCCTCATTTCTTGCATGAAAATCATCCCCAGAAAATGAAAAGGGGGCATACAAGGTCTTCGAAGCATGGTTTGTGGCTATTGATTTAATTGCAATGGTTGCAAATAGGCACTAATATAGTTAAGAGTGTAGTACAATTGCAAAGGATGATGGTGGTATGTCTTTATTTTGTTATGGAAGAGATGAGGTATTAAATTTCTTTGAGAAGTAGCTACCCAAGCATCCTTTTTAGGCAAATGGTTAGAGTTGATGAATAATTGTTTGATAACGAATTGTATAGGCTCTCTTATTAATTTTTTCTATTTTTTACCATTGTTGACCTAAAATAACATAGTTTTAATCCAAAACACATTGTTTTTGTCAAAACAACACCAAAATGAAACAACACTATTTTGGTTTTTAAGGTTATTTTGAACTTAAATATTTTCTTTCAATTTTGAAACTTAAACATTTAATTTTCTCAATTACATCCTTGATTAAATAAGAAATAAATACAATTTCACCCCTACAACATTCCAAAAATGTCTTTTGATTTCTACATGTTTTCATCTTTGTCCCTCGTCTTGCATATTTTGAATTTCATCCCTAACTCACCTTAAAACTTTTAATTTATTCAATTTCAACCAAATCTCCTTAATTAAACTCAAACTAGGCTTTCAAACATAATTTATCATCAATTAAATTCCTAATAAAATTAATTTGATCGATTAAAAACCTAATTAGTCCTCACACTCATAATTGCTTTTTAATTTGACCCAAATTATTTTTAAAACTTAACTAAATCTTTAATTAGGCCTTTGTAAAATGAAGGGTCGAGATTCATCCAAAAAAAATCAAGGGTCCTTACCAAAGAAACTAGAGAGAGAAATTAGTTTCCCCTCTATATAAAGAGATGAAAAAGGAGGGGAAAAAAGGACCAAATTTTAAAGAAAGAAAGTACCGAGAGAGAGAAAGAAGATAGAGTTTTAGGCCAATAAAACAAAATTGTTTGACTATAAGAAGATGTTTGGCATTGCGGTCGAAACAAAGGTTCGATCAATAAGCAGTTTTCACGCGTTTGGTAACGAGAAAAAGTAAATTAAATTGCAATGAGTCCTACCACAAAAATTGATCGAAATTGCTTTTCTTATGAAGCAGGATATTCATGCTTCTCCTGCATTTCAAACGGCATCTTATGCTCATCTCATGGCTTTTGCTTATGCTGCTTTCTTTTTGTTAGTAATTTGTATTTACAACCCTGCAAGGTCCTAGCAGAACCACTCAAACTTGATAGGTTTAGGTTATTCAATCCCCACCAACATCCTACCAACTTTATGGCGCTCCCTTTCTAGAACATTTGCCTTTGGATTCTACCCCTAGGGTAATGGTTTTATAGTGGGGATTTGGTTGGTGTGTAAGCCAACTGATATAATCACCTGGACAACATTCCGAGACGACCCTCCGGTGCCAACAACAGGAGCTTCTCTCTCTCTCTCTCTCTCTCTCCACAGCGGTAACTTCTAATGCTCCTCATGGCCACCACAAACTATCATTTTCGACGCCATCACCATAAGAAGAACCACCTCGGTCTCCTCTACCCATCGGCATCAACCATTGAAGCTCTCGTCATGGTCGGTCGGACGCTACTGTTCACGTGAATTAATTCACGTGAAAAGTAGCGCTGCACTGTTCATATTTTAAGAAGACGTGAACAGTGGAGCGCACCGTTTCACTCAAGGCGTGTTTTAAAGCTGGACTTAGGATGGACCTCTTCTCAGCCCAGCCGAAGTCCAGCAAAGAATCCTACTACAACATAGGATCAATGGGCTGGATGGAAGACTATAAAAAAAGTCTATGGGTTTTATTTAATTTTGCTAGCTACAGCCCAAGACTTGTTTGGGCTTAATTAATATTTTGTTTTCAGCTAGGATCCAAGGCTTCTTTGGATAAAGTCATGGACTTTCCAACTTAGGGTTTTTGATCAGTTCTTAATGGACCTCTTTTAAGTCCACATAAGAGGTCCATTAGAGTTGCTTTTTTAAGAACTATTTAAACTCATGTAACCTAAATTTTGACAACCATTGATGAATTTTAATTCTAAACTTTTCAGTTTATTTGTGAGTGATTCTTGCATTTTTTTTAGTTCTTGAATGAACTGAATCCGACTTATCAAAGATTAACTAGCTTCGTGGCGTCATTCTACTCATTCTAATAATGTTGGTGTCTTGGGACAAGTTTTCATTGTGTCACACTCTTATCAGACCTATTTCAGCTCTCCGGGATCAAATCTCATTTTTTGTGGTGGGTTGCGTGATCACAAGGTTTGCATTAGGTGTTGTAAATTAGTTTGGAAAAAGAAAGCATTACATTTTCTGCCAAGAAAGCTGATATTTGATTTCAGAAGCCCCGGCAACAAACCTTTTTCCTAGTCTTGGGTCCAGTGTGACAAACAAATTCACCAACCAAATCTGTACGTTATACTTCTGTTACCTTGTTAGTAGGTAGAACTCCTACTATATGCAGTAATCTTCCAAGTATTCGAGCTACCATGGTCTTACCTATAGAATATGATAATTATCATCTCTCTCTAAGAATTAATCCTAGATGTACAGAAAAATTTGAGTTCAATCACAAGATAATTTAAAATCAATCTGATGGCTACTCTTGTACTTCTCTACCACTTTTCAGCAAAAATTGAGATTCGGACTCCTAAAGAGAACTATTAAGGGCTTAAACAAGAGAGCAACAGGCATACATATTGATAAACAGAAGAAATGCATTATAATCTTTTTTGTCACCCCAAGAACATCATGAGCAGCTTAGTCTTTCCTTTTCACATCTAATAGAGGAAGTCAACTGGCAACATAAAGTACAGGTAACATAAACTGGGAAAACTTGCAAATGTTTGAGAAGAACAATCTCGGTAACAAAATGGGATGGATTGACTTATCTGCAAAAAGAGATTTTGATCTATAACTTAATGAAAACTGTGGTTCAATAAATTGTGGAATACAAAAGGGGGGCATCGAGCCAATATTTTGGTAACAAGGCCTTATTAAATTTAGCTCACAACTCCATTGTCTCCACAATACAAGAGTGTTAAGAGTTGATCCAAGCTAATGACACAAGTTTACCAGTGTTTTCTAATAAAGAAAAATGAATTAAAATGGAAAAGATTGAGCATCTACAATACATTGTCCTCTGTACTGCAGTCAGCATTATTCTCCAGCAATGTCTTAACAGTTGATCGATCTTCCACTGATTGAGTACCAAACTGCCAGGTGTAATGGTGTCATTCCATTCTGCAAGAATAAGACAAGGAGGAAAAAAGCAGTTGAAATTAGAAATTGTCTTCCAAAGTTCCCAGTTTTATTTTGAAACTAAGCAAAAAAAAGGATAATAAAGCACCAAGAAAGCAGACATTCGCTGTGGCTTCAATAAAAGCACCATGAGCAAGAAGCAACCGTGCAGCTTCACTGCAACCATTCTTTGCTGCCATGTGTAATGGAGTTTCTCCATACTGCAAATTTCAGGATGATAACAACCACAACGATATCAGATGTGTTAATCAAGAGAAGCTTGCATAAATTTAAAGATCTAACCAATTGATAAAAAAAAATTGACCAGGAAACTGACACATGCATTTACTCCCCGCTTACCATATTCCTAGGCTACCGTTTAACCTTCTCTGCTCTTTATTTTTATGCGAATCCCACTCTGGAAAGCATAATTTGTGGCCCAATAAGAGAGTAAAACACCTTATTTGTCCCGAGCTCTTACAAAGAATGCATGACTAACTCGAGCTCAAGACCTGCTATGCAGATCACAAGCCTGTTGTAACCAGCAGAAACATGAAGCGGAGTCTGCGTCATCTGCAATTAAGCAAATCAGGTTAAAATTTAAGGGGAAAAAATACAGCCAGATAAAAACATGCGTGAACTTTTCTTCTTTCTTCAACTCAGTCGCAGATACCATAAACAACCATGCAAGTGACAAAAAATTCACCACTTTCCATTCATTTGTGTCCATAACAGATCCACCAACCAATCACAAGAACAAAACGAGAAAAAAAACACGAACCAAGCCAGCAGATAAAATGAAGCAAGAACTTTCATTTTCACAATATACCAGTTAAAGAACACCATTTGCACAGAACCTAGAAAAACCACCCGGTAAAAAAGCAGAAACATGAACATGATAATTATTAAAGAAAGGAAACCGATGGGATCTTACAGCAGGGTTTCTTTCATGGAGAAGATAAGGGTTTCTTCTGAGTAATCTTTGGAACCCAAGAAGATCTCCTGATTGAGCACAGCTATGAATGGGGCAAGCTTGGAAGATCTCGACCCTGACGATTCCGCTGCATTGTTTCTGTGCTAATTTTTTATGACCTTCTTTTCCTTTCCTATCTTGGTGTCTTCTCTTCAATTTCCCACCACACTAACAGAGAGCGAAAGAATTTTGGATTTCTTGGAATTTTCTCTTGGAGGGTCCTTGGCTGTCAGTCTGTAATATAACAAAGCCCCACTTTAGTTCCCAAATCTAACACTTGCGTCCAATTTTTCTTATTCATCAGTATCACTTCTGGAAAAACTAAATTATCCCATGTGCGGTCTTTTTGTTTTTGCGTTATGTTTTTTAAGAATTTTTTCTTATGTTATGATATGAAGAAGAAGAAGAAACCAAAAAGAGCTCGTATAAACATGTACACGTATGTTCCAAACACTATAGTTTGGAATAATATATTAATGATTTTGTTTCTCAGTGCGCCTCAATCATTGCCTTTTTATATTAGAGGTATTTTTTATTTTCCACGAGACCGGTTGTCATTATCAAATTGTTTGGGGGTAGTTTTGTATTTTTCATGTATTTTTGCACAGTAAAATAATCATTATACCAAAAAATAAGTCAAAAATACATAAGAACCGTCGGGGGCATTAAGGTTATTGCACATATTTTTTTAAATAGCTAAATATATATTTACCCCAATATAAGACAAAACAGAACAATAAAGATAGGGGTCAGTAGGGTTATTACACATTTTTTAAATGGAAAAATACGTAAATACCCCATTTAAGACAATCTATGAGTTGGTTGTAGAGGTGTACCGATAATTTATCATTTTTTATTATATTTATTGCTGAATTACTGTTGGCGCATCGCTGAACATGCCGTCAATTTCTACGCTCACACAGGTTTTAGATTGCACATGCGGCGTATTATGGCGTCCAAAAATACTCAATCGGCATGTTTTTAGAAGATTCAAAGGCAAGTGATAACCCAATAATTAGTAGGTACGACTTATGTCCATACCTAATATCCCTAGGCTTGGCAAAATATTAGGTCTAGATACATATATCTAGCTCTCTTTTAGGCTCAACAACTTTAGACGTAGTTAAGAATAGATTCAAAATGGGCATGGATCCGACGAGCTGTCAAACACAACATCCTTAGATTCAGCTACATTTTGAGCCTAAGAGCAACTTCAATGGTAAAAACCATTTTAGAGAGTTAAATCTCTAAATAGTTTTGAATAGTGTAAATATAGTTTTTTTGTTTATATTTATTCCAATGGTGAAAACCATTTAGAAGAACCATTTTTTATATATCATTTTAAATTTTAAATATAGTTCAATTATTTTTTATATAATTTAATTATGCAATTAATTATACAATTAATAGGAGTAAGTTATATAATTAAATAATTGTTTTTAAAAAAACCCTCCAATAATATAATTATTAATTTTTTAATTATATTTAAATAAAAAAAATGAATTTAAAATAAAAAAACTTAATTGCAACAAAGTGACAACAAGAAACTCTTTCCCTTTAGTAGAACCATCTTCAATAGCCTTAGCAAGTGCAACAATCCCACCTTCTTCAAGAATAGCTTCTCTCCCTTCTTCAATCGCAACCAAACTACTCAACACCACCATTGCATTCTCCGCCATAATCCCTGCCCTTGCCTCCACCACCATCCCCACCAATGGCTTAACTACCCAGCAACCACAACCCTCTCTTTATTATGCTTCATCGAACAAATCTTATACAATGTAGTCAATGCATCCTTCTTGCCCCTGTTTGAATCATTAATCAAAAGCAATACCCATGGCAGTATTGCCCTACAAGCTCCCATCGAGCTTTTGTTCTCTTCGATCAAAGTCAAACTAAGCAACGCACACGTGTTTTGCTTAGCTCTTTCCTCTTTTCTTCTTCCCCTATCCCTCTCATGTTTGACCAATATTATAGTTTTTTTATTTGAGCTACTAAAAATACCATCTCATGTAGGGAAAAGCTATTCCGGTTATAAAAATAGTTTCCTAGTTGGAGAGAAGAAAATTGAGCAAAAATGCTAAATTTTTATTTTTGTCTTTTGATAGCACACTCGTTAGAGTTGCTTTAATTAGATATAAGTGTGGTTAACTGTCAAACCTAACATCCTTGGCTACTTTGGGGCCCAAGTAAATATTGTTTTACGAGCTATCAACCCACCACCCATGGGTTTGACATCGAGCCAGCCTCAAAAAGACACGGGCCTTGCAATCGTTAACATTAAAATTAAGAACAAACATTCTTGTTTTTTAAAATAAATGTTCTCTCTTATTTATGGTGATGACTACTCGCTTAAAGATTATTGGTTTTATCATCTGAAGGTCATCGAATCCCACCAAAGGGTATTGTTTTGCAAGTAATAGGCTTTCAACAAGAAGTTACAAGTTCGATAAACCATAAAAGATAAATAATCTTGCTAGGATTTATGATTAACCCATAATTCAACTGCTAAAAATCATATTCTGGGCACTTTGAATTTGAGATCATCAATTTCAGTTAAGATTGATAATGAGATTTATTTTTAAAATCATTGGAAGAGAAATTTAATTTTGATTTAAGGTGCAAACTAACTTCATTGTACTTTTATTGTTGAAAATAAAAGAGAAGAGTTCAATTGAAAACTTGTTTCCTTCTACTACTACAGTCTATTGGCCTAGTTCAGGGTAGCTCCATGAATTGGGGGCATGAATGAGAGACACATGAGGGGTACGTTTGTTTATAAAAGCATGTAATACAAGGAGGTATGTCAGGCGCCCACCTGGTATAATTACAAACAACTAAAGGCTACATTGCCACATGAGGTATAATTACCACCGACGAAGGCTACATTGCCACATGAGGTAATTAAAAACACTGCAACTATCTGCTAAACTTCATTGTAAAAACGTCTAACAATAGAAAATCTAGAGAACAGCTCAGAAATGGCTCGTTACAATACACATCTTTTAGGTATTCTGCGGATGCTTACAAAACTTTTCTTTTAGAACGGGCTGGTCAAACATAAGTATTTTGTAAATAATTCTCTTTCAATCAAACAAAATGGGGAAAACTAATGCAAAGCTACCACCAATAAGTTAATTGCTTTGATCCCTGTGACAGAGACTTTAGTCTTATCTACAAAATGCTACTTGATCATTACCTCAAGAGACAAATTTTGACACAAGATTAGATGCGGTCAGGACATATTGATGCTATTCTCAGACTCACTCCAATTCCTTGAGAAAGTCAATGTTATCTACAAAAACCTGCGGAAGAAAATAACTGTAAAACCAAATGAACAATATAGATGCAAAGGGTTCCTTAAAATTGTGACACAAAATGGACAGCCAGACTGATCACACGGAAAATTTTACATTCGAAGATAAGATTTACAATTGAATATGAAGTTGTACATGATAACAGGTGAAATACAAGCAAGTTTCAAATCTTCAATTTGTGAAGACCAGCCAAGTTTTGTAATGGTCTTTTGTCGGTCAACCCTCAGAACAAACTCTGTAATTATTAAGATGTCATCCTAGGCTCATCTTGAACAATGCCTCACAGGCACATGGCCAGTGTTTCAAATATTGAAAGAAAAAAAGAAACCAGACTACAACATCAGTCAAATTTGAGCAACCTTTTGTCCTAGCAGGGATCTGGCTATTTAGTCCTATACCATTCATATCAAGCAAACACTAGCAGTCATGTCTTGCACAGGCACATCCTCCTCATAAAGAAGTTAGTGCATGTAAGTAAGCCAAGTGATGCACCTATAGCATAATATGTTCATGAAACTTGTTCAACAAGTCATGCAGCAGTGTCAGATTTTGACAAAGAATAGCAAATAAAATCATTCAACATAATTTCAGTTTGTTCCAACATTACTGCTTTGATAGCAAAAAATGTTGTCAGGCAGAAACATAAAGGAATTACCGTCTTCCAACCATCTGGATCCAAGCATGCAGTAATCTTCGTGTTGATACCAGGTAATGGTCCAGGCTCTCGGGTAACTTTTCCACCAAAAAATTTAACTGCTTCTGCAGTTCTATAGACATCATTGGTGCCTATAGCAATCTTTTACAATGAAAAAGAAAAAAATCAGATCCCAAACTATTTGGGGAAAAAACAATCAATCATTCTCATCAACTACCACTGAATTCATCAGGAAACAAAGGCACATAAGCAACCATGGTGTTTTGAGAATAACACTGGAACAAATTCCACTGTACATAAGAAAAAAAAGGTCTACCTGAGCATATGCATTTCCTTTGTCATATTCAGTGATCCCATAGTTGTATGTCAACTCCAGCACACAATTTTTATCTTCAGACCCATAACCAATCATGGCTGTTGTATACTGACAGTTGTGGACACAAGATTGTCAGTTTAAACAATAAATCAGATGTCAAACAAGGAAAGTATATAGAATTTTTTAAATGATTAAATGAACTGATCTAGAAATGCAAGCACTGTAGACACTTGATTCAAAGATACATAAATCAAGATGTAATAGTAAATTGTCATGAATGCAGAAAGGTTTGGAATATGATCCAAAGAAGCAATGCATGCAAGAGAATCAAGCAACAAGTAAAATCTTATGTTCTTTCTGCTGAACCAAAATCTCTATCAAATTTCTCTCCAGAATGACATTTTCAAGTAGACCTCCCCATAGAAGACCTGAAGCTAGTAGAAAACTTTGGCACTGACAGATGAATTTTTTTACTCTCCCCTATCGCACCTCCAAATTCCCCCCAATATATGATGAGAAATTTCTATCCAAAAATATTTCAGACTTATAAAAAGTTTGTATGGGACATCACAACCCAACTAGTAGTAAAATGAAGTGGTTGATTATCTTGCCAGAAACTCCACTTTTGAGTTGACTTCAGTAGAAATCGAATCATCACCAATTGCAGAAATTTCTTTATAATGAAAAATACCACTTTTTGTTAGTCAGATTTGGAGACAACAATTAAGAAGAATACTACTTATTGCATCCCACCATGGGTTCTGCCCCATGAAAGCTATGAAAATAATCTTGTTGTCTCTTGGGGAGTGTTCTCCTGTCATAATGAAATATTTTGTTTTTATAATATATCCTGTCTAACCAATAAGTTAGGCGAAGTTACTGTTCTCTTCAATGCCTAATCCTTTTGGGGAAAAAAATAAAGGACACCAACTAATCAGAACTAATTATTGATCCTAAGAAACTAATTTAGATTGGAGCATAAACATGATATGATATGGTGAACATGCACCTGGCAAAAAGTGGCCAAGTTACCTTGTGCTCTGGATTATCTTGTTTGCAGAGAAGATCCATGCCAAAAGCCTATATCATGAAACAAGTTGCAGATTTATCACTATTAACATGACATAATCACCATGCAAATAGTTGCTTGATCATGTCATAATAACCCACCTTCTCGTAAAAACTTATAGAACGATCAAGATCACCAACACGAAGCATGACCTGACAGAGTGGCTCAGGGGTAGGCCCCCTTTCCAAAAGTTCAAATTTATAACCATCAGGATCTTCAACAAAAGCAATAACTGTACTGCCACCTTTAACAGGACCGGGTTCTCTGTTCACTTTGCCACCCTTGGCTTTTATGAGTTCAACAGTCTTGGCAACCTATTCAAAAAGAGCACACAAACCTAGTTCAGTTTATTTCAGGACTTATCAGAACATCAGACAGTCTAAGATGATAATAATAAAAATAATAGCAAGGTCCAAATAGCCTCAACACTTTAATCTCACAGCAGTTTCTAGAATAATGAAAAATAAAAAAATATATAGATATAGTAAATTACATCCTCAACTGCAATGCCAAAATGTCCAAATCCAGCTCCAATATCATAGCTGTCAATTCCATAATCTGGCAGCATAAAAATAAAACATACAAAAAATTGAGAGACATCCAGTATCCAGTAAATTTAGGAAAGGTAAAACATAACCTCACAGTTTAAGATATTAGAAAAGGTTGACAAACTGAATGGAGTGGCAGTCCGTTCACTTACTGTAAGTGAGTTCAATGACGAAGTGGGAGTCTTCTGGTCCATATCCAAGAAAGGCATTTGTATATCTCTCCTCAGGTATGTCACGTTTCCTCAGCAGCTTCATCCCAATGCACTCAGTGTAGAACCTGCATTCAGCAGCACAGGTATTTCATTTTGGTTTGACCATGAGAGGCTTGCTCATTATCAATTTCCTAAAAGCAAAAACATAGAGACGAGATAAAACACAACACATACTTTATAGTCCTGTCCAAATCCCCAACACGATAAACAACATGTAGCATTCTACGCTTGTCCTTTTTTACCCAGTCAAACAAACTTTCTTGAGTAGCAGCTGTGCTTGCTTGTGCCATATTTCCAGTTGCAATGGTTCTACTCTCTCCTCTCCTAATCTTAGAGGACGCTTTCACACCGAAGAAATGTGATTGCGGAGCAGCTGCGTCACCATCACATATCAATGCACAAAATTAAGCAAGGGACAAAGCCCTAGCTTTCATAAAATCTACAGAAATGTAAATATAAGATAATTCAATTATGAATTCGGTTAATTCAAATCACTAAAAGTGAATAAATTATAAATCAAACTGAAGAAAGAAAAGAAGAGTATAGTTACCGGTAGCAAGATAAGCGAATCTGCGAGAAGGAGCGCAAGTATTACAGAGCATGAATAAAGAACAAGTCAGGGAGGGTGATGGTATAATTGAGGAGGACACCAGAGGTATTATCCTCGCCATTTAATTAATTTCTTATTTTTACTATTTAATAACAAAATCTCTCAGATATATCCTTCGTCTTCTGTTATCTACTACCCTTATTCTGTGCCTGAGGGAGCGTGAGACACAGGGGTTTGTGGCAAGCAGCGAGGAGGAGGAATAGAAGTTAGAAAGTGTTTTTATAAAAATTTTATTTATGTTATTTTGTGCTGAGCAGCTTAGGCTTCTTTTTTGGGTGGTTTAGGCTCGGTCTCTTGTGCTGTGCTGTGCTGTGCTGTGCTGTGCTGTGGTTAATAGATGGAAAGGACGACAACATTCACGAGTTCATGTTCATATTCATGTGCAACTGCATTTATCATGTAAATATTTCTACGTGTTTCATGAGTTTTCATGGTAATAAGATACTTAAATGAGAAGAATAATCAATATAATATCTTTAAGAAAACTCATTTTGTTTTAGTATAAACGAGCATACTTGCCCGCGCATTGTGCTGGACTTTTTTCTATATTAAAAACTAATTGATTTTGTTTGTGTTGTAATTGGTTATTTTAATATTTAATTAAAAAAATATAATTAATAAAATCTGTTAGAAATTATTTTTTTTGCCTAAAAATGATTGAATATTATTATTGTTAATACTGTTTTGATAATTATTTAATCCATAGGTTGTACAATTGGAATCGATAAAAGTCTTTGAACATGAGCCATGTGTTTCGTGTAACATATTGATTGATTGTTGTGTATGTTTTATTTGTTTGATGAATTATTTTATTAGCAAATAGTAAAATTACAATCAATGAATTTTAGCACAGATGAATAATTTGTTTTAAATAGCAAACAATTTGATTGATGATTTTGTTTTAACTACTTGGGTAATAATTTAATTGGTAGATAGCAAAACTGCAATTGATCAAATTGACTAAAGATGAGTTATTTGTTGACTTCAACATGCTAATTGTTTGTTGGGCATGTTTTAACTATTTGACGAATAATTTATTGGACAGATAACAAAAATATAACTGCTAATATTTATTAAATATTAGTTTTTTAGATTTTTTCATCATATTATTATATTAACAGTATTTTAGAACATTGAGATTAAATTAATATGAGATTTATAAAGAAAAGTCATTTTATTTTTTTTATATTTTTTAAAGTGTTAATATAAAAAAATATCACAATATATAATTAGCCTCGCCTATTTTTCAAGGAAAAAGTCCTAAAAATAATTAATATTCATTATTCTAAATGTCTTATCTATAGTAAAATAAATACATATAACAACTACATAATCTTAAATTTTTTAAGTTGATTATTTACCTCAGATGTATAGCATTATAAAAAAATATAGGACAATTAACAATTTTATTACATGTTAAAATATTTAGTGCTGGTTGTGGCGAAATGTAGGGCAATTTTTTTATTATTATTATTGTATATAATTTGGCACAATTTTTCCATCTGTTTTATTTACGTGTGGCTTCGTATATTTTTTTTATATGATATGAGATCTGAAATATCATACATAAAAAAAGTTATAAAAGTTATTTTTTCACAAAAATAACATTGATCAATGAATTATTTGATTATTATTCTCATTGTTTCTGTTATGATTGCTAAATCATCATAATTATTATCATTGCTATTATGAACATTATTGCAAATAAGTAATATTCTAATTATCAGTGGCAATACTATAGTTGCCACTATCATTATTGCTATCAAAAGAAACTAAAGTATTTGTTTTAATTTTTTAAGATTTATTCTTTATATTTTTATATTTTATGTGATAGTAGAACATTGGCATTAAAATAATTTGATATTTCTAAAAAAATAGTTTATTTTTATATATATTCTAAGCAATTAATATTAAACACATATCAAAATATATAATTATTCTTAATCTGTGCAGAAAAAATATCTTTAAAATAACCATTATCATTATTTTAAACACATTATCCACAATGAGATGAAAATTCAAAAGAAACTAAATAATCGAAAGTTTTGCAGATTGATTATTTTGTTAAGATGTACAACATTATTAAAAACAAATATTGGACTGTAAATACTTTTTTTCATGTGTTAAAAAAATTGGTTTTGAAAGCGGTGAAACGTAAGGGAAGTGACTCATATATTTTTTCATTGTAGATAACTTGGACAAATTTATCTATCCATTTTGTTTGTGTTATCTCGTAATTTTTATTTATTTATGTGATATTAGATCTGAAATATTATATATAAAAATGTTGTAAAAGTTTTTTTTTAACAAAAACGACATCAACCAATGAATTATTTTGATTATTATTTTCATTGTTATTATCATAATTGTTAAATTAATGTTAAACTGTCACAATTATTATAGCTACCATTATAACTATTATTATAAATAATCAATATTCTGATTATAATTGACAGTACTATCGTTGTCACCATCATTATTGTTATATTTATTGTCATTATTATCACAATAACCATCACGATAATCAACACCCTTATTTTATTAATATAATCAAAATTATAATTAGCATTTTTTTTTCATCACTGATATTTTTTATATTATTTTATGAGTTATTGTTATTCTTATCATCAAAGCCATAATTATTAATACTATGAGCACAATAATCATTATAATAAATAAAAATTGCTATCATTATTATGATTAAAAAAATCTAAGACCAATAATATTTTTTTGCATATTAAAAAATTTGTTTATGGCTACAACAAAGTGGAGGGCAATTGGTGAGTATATTTTTTTCATTGTAGATAATTTGCCCCAATTTCTCCACCCGTTTTGTCTACATGTGACTTCTTATATTTTTTATTTATGTGATATTAAATATGAAATATCATACATAAAAAAAGCTGCAAAAGTCAACCTTTAAGAAAAATAACATCAACTGATGAATTATTTCAAGTATTATTCTCATTTTTATTATCATAATTGTTAAATTGTCACAATAATTATAGTTATCATTATAAATAATTAATATTTTAATTATTATTGGTCATACTATCGATGACTACATAATTATTCTTAAAAAAGATTTTTATTTTATTTTATAAGATTTATTCCTCGTATCATTAAATTAAAATTATTTCAGAAAATTGATATTAAATTATTAATTTTTTAAAAAAGCTTAGTTTATTTATATATATATATATATATAATTTAAGGCATTAATATTAAACAAATATCAAAATATATAATTAGTCTCACAAATTTATAAGAAAAAAAAACATACAAATAATCATTATCATTATTTTGAATGCCTTCTCTATAATAATTAGAAATTTTAACACCTAAAAATATTAACAAAAAAGCAATTAAAAAAATAAATGACAAAACAAAAATAAATATTAATAAATTTTAAAAAATTATATAACTTGAAGAATAAATAAAAATAATAATAAAAACAAAAAAAAGGAAAAAATAATAAATATTAATTTTTGAATGATCACCAATACAAATTAAAATTTAAACATTAAATAAAAAAATGACCTTAATAACAGAAAAATAATAAAAATTAAAAACAAAAACTATGAGCATGTACATATGAGCATGGATAAAAATAGGAATCATTTCAGAAATATATATAAAGAAATAAAGGAATTAAAATAAAATCAAAGATTAAAAGTATAAGGGCCGAAAAGAAAAGAAAATATAATAAATTTCATTTAAAGGACAAAATTGAAACAAATCTAAATTTTGATACCGAAAAAATTAAAGGATTTAAAATCAAACCAGAAATTAAAAGCCTGAGGATCGAAATGAAACTAAAATATATAATCAATTTCAATTGAAGGATAAAATTGAAACAAATCAGAACTTTGATATAGAATATATTAAGGATTTAAAACTAATCCGAAAATTAAAAGAATGAGGACCAAAATGAAACTATAATATATAATCAAATCCACCGAAGAAAAAAATTAAAACAAATCAAAAGTTCTATAACAGAAATCAGGATCATTCAACACAATCAAAAGATAAGGGATTAAAATTAAAACACCAGTTACACCGGGGACTGCCAAGCACTTTCTCTTGTAGGAGAGAGAAAAGGGGGGAAAACTTTCGATCGCCAACTGGCACGTTTTCGGCGACCGCGGGATGCAACGCGCTCCACCATAAGGTGGAAGACATGGAGGCGCATCCGACGACACACCGGATAGACATTTTTCACCGGCTGAATTGCCCGCACGTGCCATTCAAAGGTGGCGTGAGACAGAAAACCGTCAGCTCGTCCGGCGGACGCGCCTGCAGTATTCGGTAGAAAATATTATTTAAAATATGGTAAATTACTTAAACATCCCGACAGTCAATTGTTGTATTTTATCTTTTATGGGGACATATAAGTATTTACACATTAAAAGCAAAATCCCCAAACACCCTCCTCATCTTTTGGAGATTAGTATGAAGATTCTCGAGTCTTTTCTTCTCTAAAAAAAGATAAGATATTTATAATGAAGGTGAAACAAAATGACTTGATGCATACGTGTCATGAACTATTTACCCCCTGCATCGAGCATAAAGGTTGGGTCTTTGGTCCCCAAAAAAGAAACTCGCCCGGTGCCCAGCCCTTAGCCTCCAGCCTTTGCCATTTGTATAAAATTGAAACATTAATTAAGAAGATAACGCCTAATTATCTGCATTAATTAAAAAGGTGAGTTACCACCACATAAAATGTGCATTAAAGAAGAAAAACAATGATAATTTGGGAAAAGCAAAGCCAAATATTTTCTCTAGCTTTTCTGTTTATTCTTATAATATTCCTCCAGCTTTTCAACATGTTCACACGCAAACACATTACAAAAATTAGAGCAATTACAAAAGTCATGAGAAGAGATATTAATAATTAATTAAACAAATAATTATGAGATCCTTGACCGCTGCTTTGATTCTTTACCGACGTGGACAATGACCCTTCTTTTAGGGTCAATCCACGTGATCTTCGTTTCCTGTGTGTCTCTACTGTGAATGCTTAAGCTCATTTAGCTTTTGTATAATTTTTTAAAATGTATTTTATTTTTAAAAAAAAAAACCCAGCATGTTATAAATATCATAGTTGTAAAATCCGTTCCGGGTACCGTTCCGGTTTTTTGTTTGGAACGGAACGTTCCGGTTTCGGTGCATTCCGGCGTTCCGTTCCGGTTTTGTACTGTTCATATTTATTTAATTATATATATGAAAAAAATAAAATATTAATTTAACAAGTATAATTTAAATTCAAGATAAATGAACTTTAAATTATACAATACAAACATAATCTCAAAATTAGAAACATCTTTAAAATTCCAAAATATTATGAAAGTAAAATGTTCTAAAATAAAAGAAAAATACATCAAACATCTTCTACATCATTAATATAAAAATATTAGAATTTCTTATTATGCATCCCAAAAAAATAGTAAATACCATAGTAAGATAATTACAAAGAGAATAGTACTGAAAATTATATATTCAAAAAGAAAAGAAAAAAACAGATTTTGAAAAAAATAAATAAGTAAAATTCGGAACACAATATGATATAAATAAAAAATCGTAAAATCGTAAGTAAAATATTTTTAAATACAATACAACATAATTATGGCTAAAACTTCATTAGTTAAGGTTCATATATAATTCAAAATAATTTAAAAATACATTACAAAACAATTATGTCCATAGAATTTCATTAGGTAAAAACTAACAAATTTAAAATAAATATTTTGATGATATGCTATATAAATTAAAATCAGTCCCATGCCCGTCATTTTCCTCGTTATTTTTAATACATTTATCAAAAGTATTATTATTGAAAGGATTATCAGTACTAATATTGGTGTCAACACTCAACATCGATATTACTAGTACTAGCTCCAACTCTAATAAATTATTTCTACATTAGGATATGAAAATGATTTAAAAACATTAAATTTTTTTAATTTAAAGTAAAAAATAAAAAAAAAATCAAGTATAAATTTTAAAGTTAATATTACTGATTTTCAAGAGTGATTCCATGATATATATATATATTTGTTATTTTTTTATAAAATCAACACAACAATTTTATTTTTTTATAATATATATTTTTTATAATTTTTTTAATATATATATTAAAAAAATTATATATATATATATAAAATTTGTCCAGCCGAATGCTGGACAAATTGTTGCAATGTGGGCTGGACAAATTGTTCCGATGTGGGACAATATAATGTGTCCCACATCGGACAAATAAAACACCCTCAAGTCTCAATTCTTCTCTTTATTAAATACTTTCATTCCAAATTCAATCTTCACTCTTCTTGTCCCACATCGGACAACTAAATTTTTTCCTCAACTTTTCTTCATTAAATACTCATCTCCACTCCAATCTCCAGTCAGCTTCTGCTCTTCAGCCGGAACGGAACGCCCGGGTCAGAACCGAGGCGTTCCGGCCGGAATTGGGCCGGAATTTCCAGATCAGTCCGGAATTAAAACCGGGGTAAAAACGACCCCGTTTTGTTCCGGTTTTATAAACGGAACGGAATTTTTCGTCCGTTCCGGCCGGAACGGAACGGATTTAATAACTTTGATAAATATCTTCTTCTTCGCTAAAAGTCAAACTTTTCATGAGATTGCTCGATCCACCCAGCCTCATAGAAAGTTCCATGCGTTCGTTCGTTCATCCTTTTGTCTTTCACGAACAGTGAATGAAATAATTAGGTGAACTACTGGTGTGCTTCTCGAAGTAGTTTTATTACCGGTGCGTTGGTGGCGTTTAAATTTTGTCGATGTTAATTAATTAGAATGTGTCGGACACTGCTACCTGAAAAGAAAATTTGTGTGCTGAGCAGGCTTTAAGTCCGGTTAATATTAATTAGGTGGCATTTCTTAGATCCAATATCCAATATGACGACTTGTCATTCGGGCAACATTTGACAATCAACGTTTTGGACAGATGAAGCACCCGTTTGGTATTGAGGTGCAACCGGCGTTTTCAACAAAATGAGATTGTGAGCTACATTGTTACAGTCCAAGGTGTATTGAGTGTCGATTATCTGTGGCGATGACCTGATTTAGCTTTTAGGAACACTGATGTGCTTTTTGTTAGTCGAGCATACTTCTCTGCTCGCAAAAGCTGCAGCATTAAATATAGTCATTTAAATATTAATGCTGCAGATATTTTAATGGATATTTGTATCCATCTTATTTTATAGAATAGCTAAACCCGTAAAAGCTGCATTTAGTTTTGAACTGGAACAACTTTGATTTCTTGGCTGTGACCAAATCTATGGATCGAGGGTGTAGAAATCAAAAGCCAAAGTTTAAACAAAACCAACCTTTTTCCCATTTACTTTTTAGCATTTCCTTTGCTTTTTTCAGCCACCTCTACCACCATTCCACCTCCAACTCTTGGTACACTAACAAAAGCTTTCAACTCATCTTAGACGATAAGTAATAGGTCTTTCTTGGTGTCATCAACAACATCATCCTCTTCACGCACCAACAACAACCATCAACAGTAGTTGCTACTGCTTCTCTAGCCAGCGTTGGTCATTACTCCACATTCAACTCTCAGCCAGTCGCCAGCAGGACCTCCTATTTTTGCCAGGTAGCTTCCTTCCCCCACCTCTTCCACGGTGGTCTTCCACTGTTCACGTTATAATATATATATATATATATATATTAAAAAATATAAAAATATATAAAGAAATCTGTATTTGAGATAAAAACTACAAGAAATATTTTGTTTGGTATATATGATCGAATTCTAAAAATTTTCTAAGCATATTTTCACAATAACAAAAAAATGCATTTTTTCTCATGCTTTAAAATGAAAAATGAGATATCGTAGTTATTTTATGATTATTCGTTAGATTTTGGTAAAAATATCAATAAACATTCACCAACCATTTTGTTCATTTTTTTTAGTTGGACACTTCAATAATTACAGTGAAAAACTACATTGTAAAGTCGACCATTAGATATTAAAGCACAATAAATGCAATGCTAAAATTCAGATGTTAGAATAATTAGGTTTTTGACCCAATAAAGGTAGAGACTCTCTCACAAAGAGAGATCTACTTTGAACTTTCAAACAAACCTAAGATTTGACCTAGAAAAACAATCAAACAACAATGCAACTTACCTTAGATAAGATGTACTATAGGTTATATGTCTTCTCCTTGCAAAACATATTCCTTTACTTAGACTTTCACAAACCATTAGATTTTCTAATGACCTGAAAACTAGGTGGTGACTCTTGAAAATTATAAAAATTATTTAATGGTTATAAAAAATCATTGTGATAGTGACTCACCATAAATAAGCATTATCTGACAACAATTATACCGCCTAAGATACCTATACATTTTTTGGTATCAGTATCCAAGTGAGAGATTACTCCAACTTCATAACCAATATCTAACTATTTCAACATTCTTTTCTCCCAAGAAAGGTGCTTTATATTTCTTTTACACTTCACCCAATACATAAGAGAATGAACAATATCCCTAGACGGTAAATTTCCAGATCCAAAAATCCCTATTTTTATGGCCTACATAACTTATTTCAAGCAAGTGGGATTTGGAACAAGGTTATCAATATCGTTTCGGCGGACATTTTGTTTTTTCTATTGGTACGAAATATTTTGGTTTTGGAGTGTTTCGGCTCGTCGTTTCTGGGTTGTACTATTCATATATAATTAATTATCTATAGGAAAAAAATTAAAAAGCAAAAAAATTAAATATAATTTTTATTTTTTATAAAATCAAAGTTGCGCAACAAATTTTATTTTTTTTATAGTATATATGTTTTTATAATTTTATTGTTTTGATTTTATTTTATATATATATACAAACACACATATATATATAGAGAGAGAGAGAAAATGGACAAGAAGCGGGAGGTGAAAAGTGAAAGCAAGAAGCGGGCGGGAGGAGTTAAAAAGTGAAAAGTGTAAACATTAAAAAGCAAGAAGTGGGAGGAATTTATTTCCTGTACTGAAACGGCACAGCCGATATAATACTGACGTGTTTTGACCGGTATTTGGCCGAAATAACCGGTACGAACCGGAATTTAAATCGAGATAAAAACTACGTCGTTTTGTCTTATTTCTTTTACTGGTATAACACGTTTCGGCCGAAACAGAATGGAATTCACAATACTAATTTGGAAGGGTTACGAAGACCCTTGTTTTCACCATGAGTGAGGGCCCATCATTTTTGTCCTCTCCAACATTTGATACAAGTGGTGCTTCATCCTAAATATAAGCACGGTTTTCTTGAGATTCAAATGTCTCTATTTGTATATATTGAATATGAATTGTAAGCATATAAGAGATAATATCACCAAAAGATTCCCTTAACTACTCCTTCATATTCATACTTTGATGTTTTCCTCTCATTATAGATGGGTCATTCCGAGTTTGATGTCTAATATAAACCATGCTATATAAAACTCATTTTTTTTATTAGTGTCATCATGACTATTACACAAAGACAAGAATTCAACATCTATTGTAATGACCCCCATATACTCATTTTATGATCATACAAGATAACCATTATTATGTTATGGAAATAACACATAAATTTCATTTTTTTATTTGGTTTTCTATCATAATTGATGTGAACCTCTTGATTACGCAATCAAGCAACCCACACACAAAGACATAAGTAAATCAGGTTTGATAGGAGTGTGACTAAAAAATAACTTGTATCTAAGCACCAATACTTTTGGATTTGAACCCCCCCCCCCAATGAATAGCAATTCACAAACGAGAAGTATGGATTGACATCATGAAATTAGTTATAAGTTGTTTTCAATCCTTTAGAGAACTAAGGAATAAAGAATTCTCACCTCACAAGCACATAAAGTTGCCGCTATAATCTCAATGTCATTAAGCATAAAAAAACTAATCTGAAACTTAGGTTACATATGTGTTTTTAACTTAAGCTGAATCCTAGAATAACCAAAGATATGGACTTGTATAAAGCGTACTTACAATCAGATCCAAATCCTCAATTATCTAAGCCCAATTGATGCTTATTAACCCTAAAACATAAAAAAAATGAATGTAAAATAAAAAGTTTAAGTTGTAGCCATATAAAAATAAGATAAATAAGATTTATTTGGCCTTGAATGTTGCTGACTTGTAGGTTTCCTTTATAGACTGTGAAACTTCTTCTTTTGAATGCTAGGAATACTTCTTTCTTTAGAAAATAATCTTGACCTAGACTCCATGTCATATTACGAAAAATAAACCCAAATCAAGGTTGTCATAGGACCTAATTCATTAACCCTTTTCAAAACTGAATGGGACCTATCTTGGACTTGTATTAGATGAATTAGAGGCAACCATTTAAGCTCCATAGGTGTCATTTGTCCCTCTAGGTCTATTCTACTCCATGTGCTATGAACTAGCACATTCAATGCCTTTTTAAGTTTCTATGCTCTAACTCTTGTAATAGGCCTACTTGACACTACCAATGGGTTATTTGCGTGATTAACTTGGTGTTGGGTTGAACCTCATCATCACCTCTCTCTTTAAAAGGATTTGACCTCGAATCATCATCATATACATCAAACAGAGTAAGATCAAAAATATTAAAGGTAGCATTAACACCATAGTTACCTAGCAAATCAACTTTATATGCAATGTTATTTATCCTTTCCAAGATTTGATAAGGCCCATATACTCATAGATGTAACTTTGACTTCTTTTGAGCCAGAAATCTCTCATTGCATATATGCACCCAAAACCAATCACCAGGTTGAAATAAAACTTGTTTGCACTCCTTATTGGCTTGAGTTGCATACACATGATTCCTCTTTTCAATTGTTGTTGTTTACTCTTATGGAGTGTTTTCATTGCTTGTTCTTTACGATTTCCATCCAAACTAACCCTTTCATCAATAGGTAAAGGAATCAAATCCATGGGTGTTAAAGGGTTCAATCTGTACACAATCTCAATTGGTAAAAAAAATCACTAGTAGAATGCACGCTACAATTATATGCAAACTATATGAATGGCAAACAATCTTCCCAATTCTTCAAGTTCTTTTTAATGAAAACACTAAAAAATTGTGTTAAAATTCTATTAATTACTTCGGTTTGTCCATTTATTTGGGGATAACATGTAGTAAAAAATAACAACTTCATACCCAATTTTCCCCACAACACCTTCTAAAAGTAACTAAGGAACTTAATATCTCTATCAGAAACAATGCTTCTAAGAACTTCATGAATCCTCAGTATCTTCTTAAAGGACAAATTAGTAGTATTAGTTGCATTTTTGGTTTTATGACAAGGTACGAAATGTGTCATCTTCGAAAACCTATTTACAATTACAAAAATTGAGTCCCTACCCTATTTGATCTAGGTAAAGCTAATACAAAGTTCATTTAAATGTCTACCAATGGTTCCTTAGGTACAAGCAAAGGGGTATACAAGTCATGCGATTGAGTCCTAGACTTTGCTTTTCTACATGTTATGCATTTATCGTGTATGTGTTGTATTTTTTTTTATTTTTTGGCCAATAAAAATGCTCATACAACATAGCTAAAGTCTTAGCAACACCAAAATGCCTCATCAACCTGTCCATATATGCTTCATGTACAAGCAATTCACGTATGGAGCTCAATGGAATGCATAAGTGATTTTCTTTAAATAAGTATCCATCAAGCCTGTAATACTTACCAAAGCCAAAACCTTACATGCATTAAAAACAATAGCAAAATCATTATCATCATAGTACAATTCCTTTATGTGTTCAAAGCCTAGCAATCTAGCATTTGAAGTGGATAAAAGAACATATACGAGCGAAAGTGCATCAACCACAAAGTTTTCTTTCCCTTGTTTATACTTCATCACATATAAAAAGGTTTTAAGGAATTCAGCACTATTTTAGTTGAATGTGATGCCTCCAAAGTAAGCTTTTGATAGTCTAGCAAAGCTAAAAGGTGTTGAACAAAGTTTATCTTTCAACAAATTAAAAGCTTTATCTTGATCATCATCCCATCTAAACCCAACATATTTTTTCATAATTTCAGTTAAAAGTGTTGCAATAGTCTTTCACAAACCTCCTATAAAAGCTAGCAGTTCCATGAAAACTCCCTAACTCAGTTACAAACTTGGGTGTAGGTCAATCCCAGATGGCCTTGACCTATTCTTCATCCATCTCAATACGCTGTGAAGTTACTACATATCCAAGAAACATGATTTTCTCCATGCAAAAGGTACACTTATTGAAATTAGCATATAGTTTTTTTTTTATCTTGCAATACACATTATGCAAATTATCAAAGATGCTCATTCAAGTTCTTGCTATAAATTAGGATGTCATCAAAATACACAGTCATAAACTTACCAATGAATGCACGCAATACATGATTCATCAATCTTATAACATGCTAGGTGCATTTGTAAGCTCAAATGCCATGATTAACCACTCATACAAACCATGTTTAGTCTTAAATGTTATTTTCCATTCATCACCTTCTTTCATCCCTATCTAATGTTACCTATTTTTTAAGTCAATTTTAGAGAAAATACATGTTTCGTACAACTAATCCAACATGTTATCAAGTCTAGGTATAACATGTCTATACTTTACTGCTATGTTGTTGACGGTGTGACAGTCAACACACAACCTCCATTTCCATCCTTTTTAAGCACAAGTAACACGCACATCACAAGAGCTCATACGATCACGGATGTACCCATTCATCATCAACTCTTATACTTGCCCTTGAAGCTCTTTTGTCTCCTCAGGATTGCTTCTATAGGCTAGATGATTAAGAATCCACACTCCGAGTACAAGGTCAATTTGATGCTCAATTCGCTTTATTGGCGGTAATCCACCAGGGATGTCTCTAGGGAATACATCATCATCTCATGCAATAAAGAAACAGTCATACTAGGAATAACATAATCAAGATTGTTAGTGTTTAAATAAGCCTCCTTATACAAAAGTAAGATTATCGGTTTGTTAGTGAAAACACAGATTTGATTTGAGCTCTTTTTGTATAAAAAATTGGTTGTCTCTTTAGTTTTTCCGCACTATTATCATCACACAAGCTTACTTTCTTCACTCCTCTAGTTTTACCTTCACTCTCAATCGGTTTAATTAATGATTTAGATTAGTCAGATCTAATGGTTATCTCTCACCATTGTTCTCACATGAATTTTCACTCTTCCCATCCTCATATTCTCCTTTTAATATCATTTGATCGTCATACACTTGTTTTGGAGACAGAGATACAAGACTGATGGTTTTACCATCCTTCATAATAGTGAACTTATTTCTAAATCGATCATGAATCACCTTCCGATGAACTATCATGGACTCTTCAATAGTAAGTGACTAGCATGCACTGGGACTACATCACACATAACCTCATCTGAATACTTACCAATAAAAAACACAATTGATACTTGCTTAGTAACCTTCACTTCACCACATTCATTCAACTATTGCAATCTATTAGGCCGAAGATGCTTAATTCAAATCAGATTCAATTTCTTAACAAGAGTATCATTAGCTACATTAGCACAACTACCACCATTGATTATCATGCTATACACCTTGTTTTGTATGTGATATCGAGTGTGAAATATGTTTTCTCATTGTTTTTCCATTTTATCTTCTTTAATTTACATATTCAATGCACACCTTATAACCAAGGCCTCCCCCTCAACAAGATATGAAATCTCCTCTTCGCTACTATCCTTCAAAGGTGGCATCTTTTCACTTTCATATTCAATTTCCCCATTGTCTCTTGTAAGCATAACTCTTCAGTTTGGACATTGAGATGCAATGTGCCCCTTTCCTGATCATTTAAAACATTTACTATCTCTGTCACGAGCATGTTGAGATTCAGATTTACCTTTCTCATCCATATGAGAATCCTTTTTAGTCTTAGGTGGTTCGGCCCTTGCATGCATATAAGACTTTGGTTGGACAAACCCCTCTCTCTTAAGTTTCGGCCTTTGTGCTCAGGAACATGAAATCAAATTGGTCTCAAAACGTGTGTTGCCCCTTCACTTATTTTCCTCCCCCCCCCCCTTTATTGTCATATGCACCATGTCCTCTAATTCCATATAATATTGTAATTTTACAACTTCACAATGTCTCTATTCATCCCATTAAGAAATCTAGCTATTCTAGCTTCCCTATCCTCATTTATATCAGCTTGAATCATTGTAATCTCCATCTCTTTGAAATTCTCATCCATAGACTTAAAACCCTAATTCAAACCTTGCAATTTCAAATACAAATCTCTATAATAGTTGTTAGGCATAAATATTCTTCTTATCAACACTTTCATCTCCTCTAATGACGCAATGGGCCTTTCTCCACTCCTCCATGAATTCAATGACTATCAATTTTACCTTCTTTGCCTCTAAATAATTATGGCAATCAAAAATCCAATCTGCCATTTTCCTCTCATTTCAAATATGTTTTAGGGTAATTTTTACTTAGGAAAGTAAGTTTTTTCAATTTGATAACATCTAAATCACATCTACATCATCGTGTCCCCTAAATTTATGAAAATTTCCTCTTTGGACGAATTGGCTCCTATTTCTATTCCCAAAATACTTTTAGTTTCTAGGCTACCGAAAACCTTCCCTATGGTCTCATCCTCAAAACCACCACCATCAATATCATCAATGCCCTTCTTAAAAGCCTCGTAATTAGCCCACAGTGGCCTTTCATCCCTTCTATCATTGTTTGATTTTGGTTCAACCCAAATCTTCCTTGCATCATGTGTGCTCATACTAGCTTTATTACCACATTTCTCAACCCTATCAAGTCTATCTCAAATGTTTCCCATCACAAAGTTCATCCTCTCCATCATCTTCGTCATAACTTGCATTTGGAACTTAAGCTCACCCTAGGAGGGGGTAGAGTGTTGTACTAATATTAATGATGTGATATATAAGATTTGGTTAGTGGTAAAATAAATATCCTCACATCACTCGTTTTTTTCTCAACCGCTATTAATGCTCTCACTTGCTCACATCTCTCGTGTCACCTTCTTGCAAAATAGAAACCAACACCAAATACAACCAACTTTGTAGCACAATCCATATAATTTTAATTGACTTAAGAAGTAATAAAAACATAGAAAGCTTGCAAAGCAAAATTGCGATGATAGTCTCGCGAGTAGCAAACAAATCTATCCAAATTATATACGAAACTGAAGACTCAAAAAAAAAAGAACCCAAGTATTCAAAATGATGAACTAACAACCAACTATGTTAGATATATTGTAAATATGATATAAGAAATGAAAATGACATTAACATAACGAATATCAAAATTGACAAAGAAGCTAAAAACAAATAGACCCATTTACGATAAGTCAAGCCCGAATTTGGAACCTAAGGTAAATGGTGTCAAATTGAACTATAATTTGTGATGAAGTGTGATTTCAACCCAAATAGATAGAATATTAAGTTTTAATAATTTATGATAAGGTTTGATATGCTACAACAAAAATGTTATGAATTAGACTTGATTAGACCCGAAATTTGAAACCTAAACAAATGATATCCAACTAATCCCAAAATTAAGATGTTGTTCTATTAGGACCCCAATAATCATACTTTCAAATTTGAGCTAATTCGGAATTGATTTGATCTGATTTTCCCTTGTTGAGTGTTTTGCGATAGAAACCAATAAATGTCTTTGAACGAAGTTTTTTTTTCTTTTGCCTTTTTTATGATACTATTATATATGGACAGTAATAAAACAAAATAACATTTTTTTTATTTGCCATAAATTCAAGGAGAATAAGAAATTGGACACTAAGGAATTTTTTTGTAGAATCAACACGAAACGAAAATATCATAAGGATATAACCTGATTAATGGATCAAAGCTATGAAACCAAATGATGCAAACCTCTTGACCACGCGGTCAAGCAACCCATAAACAAAGACACTAATTCTTAGAAACCAAGTAAATCAGGTTTGGTAGGAGTGCGATACAAGGATAACTTGTACCTAGGCAGAAGCACTATTGGATTCAAAGCCCCACCCAACGAATAGCAATTCACAAACGAGAAGTATGAATTGACATCATGAAATCAGTTTAACCTCGATAAGTTGTTTTCAATTCTTTAGAGACTAAGGAATAGAAAATTTTCAACTCACAAGCACACAAAGTTGCTGCTATAATCTCAATGTCATTAAGCATAAAAAAACCTAATCTGAAACTTAGGTTACATATGTGTTTTTAAACAAAACTTAAATGGGACCCTTATTGGACTTGGATTAGATGAATTAGAGGCAACCATTTAAGTTTCATAGGTGTCTTTTGTCTCTCTAGGTCCATCTTACTCCATGTGCTCTAAACTAGCCCATTTAAGAGGGTGTTGGTAGTGTGGTCTAAATTGAGGTTGCAAAAAAGTTGGTATTTTAGTGTTTGGTTAATGCAAAAAAACTTCAAAATTTGTGTGGAGCCCACGTAATAAAATTAACAAAATGTCATTCCATATAAAGCAACTTAGAGCTGTTTTGCATTGCGTCTCGTCCACCAGTACTAAATTTTTGTGTGCAGTTAAGAATGCAATCTAAGTTAGACCTTGTAGAGCTAATTATTTACTCTTTGTGGTTTTGGGTGTTATAAGATTAGACTTATATTTCAGGAACTTTTATAATGTAATCCTCCCTTCATGTTATTTTCAATACTTTTATTATTATTATTATTATTATTATTATTATTATTAGTTATACGACAGAAAAAAGAAGAAGGAAAGTACGAATGATTAAGGAATATAACAAAAACAAATAAGAAAAAATATATGTGTGTCTTTTAAAGTAATTTCACAAGTTGACAGCAATATGAAAAGCATGATAACCAAACACAAAATTGCTTTTCATTAAACTTCAAACTCAACCATAGTTTTAACCAAACACTTCAATTTCAGTTATGAAACGCAACTAAAATTACTTTTTATGAAACTACTTTTTTAAAACCTCAATTATAACAATAATCGCAATGCCAAACACACCCTAAGTCACTTTGCCATAACTCTTGTGATAGACCTATTTGACACCATTAATGGGTCCATTTGTGTGATTACGTTTAGTGTTGGGATTATCCTCATCAATAATCTTGGAAGAACTCATATCATCCAATAACATCTTCTTTATCCATCCATATATATTTCTAGTTCCAAAAAATCCCAAATGATTATTGCTAATGAAATATACAATTGTCATCATAATTGCTTTAACAAGTATAAAATATTAAACTTTAACAATTCAACATTTTTTTTGTTTTTTATATTAAAAAAAAAATTAACATGCTCATTAAAAAAATATGGAAACCTTATAGTTAAGATAAAGTCCACTAAGAAAGTCCTACAATTAAATATAATGATAAGCCATATAGTTTTAGGGAGCACACAATGAACTTGTCAAAAAAAAGGTGAGTAATAAGGATAATAATTAAATATAAATTACAACATTAATAATTCAACATGCAATAATGGATTTTTTTTATGTAAATGCACATTATAGATATAATCCCTTAAACTACATAACATAACTTTATCATACACATTATCTCTACTAACTAGTCATTGAAACTTAACATCGTATCAACCTTAATTTTGAATTTTAAGTTAACTACAAAACTCTAAATTTTATTTAGACATTTCAACTGCCCTTATCAAAACAATTTGAATTAGTCATATAATATTTAAACCCCAAAGCTCCTAGTTAACACATTTCATATAGTTTTAGGCTTGGATTTTTTTGCTCTCCACATCAGTAATTAAATTTAAACAAAATATGATTTGTACTATAAAACCAAATCTTAATCTTCAATTGATTGCTCATCCATATAACCAAAAAAAATCAAACTATACTCAACAATCTTGCCCAAAATGTATATCAATACCTCATTTAATTCCGCTTACATGATTATCTCCTATTTGGCAGATTCCCTCACAACAATAATCAATATCTTAACTTAATGATTGAGTCCTTATTTTTTATAACCGACCTAAAGTATTTGTTTAAAGCTCCGCACATATGGTTGGCTTCTATATTCAAATACATATTCTAAATGTCTTTTAAGGGCTATAAACCTAGCCCCACTCATATGGCAGGTTCACACTCTCAAATACATTTCTAACATGTCTTTCAAAGACCAATAAAACTAGTTCCACTAATATTGTATGCTTTCATGAATACATTTCATTCATACTTGTTTCTAATGCAAGTTCATAATTAAGTTCCCTACAATGGGGTTGGTATTCACACAATAACATGATAATTTTTATAGTTCATCATTCAAACTCTCATTCATGTGGTTAGCTTCCAAACACATAACATGAACTTAAATAAAATACATACCTTAATAAGACTTCACAAGTCTTTTAACATTTCATACAAATCTTCTTATTAGAGCACCTATCTATTCCTCTCACTCATCCTGTCCCACTTGTTTGTGGTCTCGCAGTCGATGCCTATCTTGCATCACCCAAAGTTTTATATCAAATTCACGTTTAAAATATCAAGAATGTATATTTAACTATTCTCTTAACAACTTGAATACTTGTTGTTCATGAATACATCTACTATTATACTATCACATATTCGACTTGAGGTTTCCAACACCAAAATATCAATTCTTTAATAGCACACACTCAAATACTACAATTCCTTTTAAATTTATCTTTTTAGTTGAATCCCTTACCCTTAGAATTCTTAGAGGTTTTCATTTTATTTTCAATATAGAACCGTTTGATCATAATTTATCCTAATCTACTTTCATGCATTTAACAATAAACAAAGGTTTTCCCTTTACTAACATTCAATTCCCTAAAAATCAGAATTTAAAAAAGCTTAGTCTTTCATCAAGATTTCATGCAAATAACTAGACATATTTCATTACAAATGTTCCCTTAACATTAATCATGCACAAATCTCAATAAGGAATACACACCAAGAAATGTTTGTCTTGGTCGAACCTCTCTAGGGTTTTTACCCAAGTTTTTTAATTAAAGTTCTTGTTTATATCTACCACTTGTGCCTTATCTTAGGTTAAACCATGTGATATTTACAAAGAAAACACTTTCTTTAATTTCTCACTAAACCTAATATTCACATGAATTAAGGATTTTACTCTTTACCCTACAATCTAACATCAACATATATTATTTGGTTTTAATGAACACTTTATCTTATTTCTTGAACTCAATTAAATCTCTTTTGAACTCAATTAACTCTCTTTTGAACAAGTTCTTGATCAAAGTTTCTCTTTGATCTATTGTTGATATTTCTTTAAATTTTTAATTCATTTTATTTTGTACTTGATTAAACATCTTTTTTTAAAAAAATTATATCCCATAATACCCTTTATATTTTTCTTTCAACCCCTCTTAATAATAATAATTTCCTCTAGATATGAAATACAAGTTACAAGTTTAAAATTCCTTTTTTTTTTCCTTCTAAAAAAAATCAGTCTCATCTCTTTCTTTTTAAAAGAAAGCTTTTTTTTACTCCTTAAATTCCTATTTCTTAATTATTATATTCCCCTCCTAAATCAATCCTTGTGTTTCACCCTAATACAATCTTTACATAACAACCTTATTTTTTTGTTAAGGACTTTGCAATATTTCCATGAATTGTAAGGGTTACATGTTATTTAAGGAAATCAAAAGGTGGCATAGTAAAAAATGTGATTCAACAGTTAAAAACAAGATTTTTCCTAACTAATTCGGGACTTTAAGGGTTGGCTACAACTATCTTAGGCCTTTTATGATAGTATAAATAGAGTTATTTAGTTTCTACTTAGTTTTGCTTGGCAATCATGGATTATTGAATAAAAGTAACATATTATTTAAACAAAGAACAATTAAACTTGTAAAATTACATCTCACTTTGTAATGTTTTTCCTTACACTTTTCATTTGCAGTTCGCAATTTATTTGGTGGGGACTTATATTTAATAGTGTTGGTGCCTTAATTCAAGGTAATTGTAATTCCCACACTTACAAAAGCCAATAAATATAGCAACTTTACTACTAGTAGCTCTATTAAGTCTACTAATTTGCCTTAAATTATCTTAATTAATAGTCATCATCAAGGGATTGTATTATGTTTTAATGATGTCATTTAATTGAGAAATAGACAAGAAACCATTTTATTATTTGTAAATAGGATTTAATTTTTTTTTTGTGATTCTTAATGAACCATATGCATAAAAAAATTGCATGTATAGTTCCTAAAAAATAGAATTTGATCCTAATCAACTAATTTTATTGAGATAGATTACTTTTTTTAAGTCAAGAAATTGATATTGAGATCTTGAATCAACTTATTAATATTATAGTATATCTCAACACAAAATTTAGATCAAAGATTTTATCTGTTTATCATGATAAAAAAAGTCGATTTGAATTGGACCCCAATGAAACAATACATCAATGAGAAGTTAGTTTGATAAGTTTGATGAATTTTTATTTATTTACAAGTAAACAAGTAAAAAAATCATCTTTATTTCTTCCATCAATTATGATTTTCTACTTTCTAAGATTGTGTAAATCTTGCTTGTGAGTTTCTGATTTTTTATTCACAGGTTCATGTTAGAATTATTAGATTATGCCTATAAAAAATAAAATAATAAGAGTTGCTTTTATTCCACAAGTTCTTTTTTGTTTTTTCTTGTGAAAAGATACTATAAGATTACTTATTTTGTTATGTTTTGTTTGAGAAAAAAACTTGTATTTCTTCTAATTCTTCTTGTTTAGAAAAATTAAAAGGAGATAACAATTTAGTTTAGTACTACATACATGTTTGATATTACAATAACTATGATTTTTGTGACTGTGATTGTAATTTAGTACGGAAAAGAAAATGTATTGACTTTTTCGTGTATTGTGTACCTATTTGTGATCTTACTATTCTTTTTTTACTATAAACTTGGCAATGACGTTTCTAATTTGTAGAATAAACTAGCATATAAATATTTATAGGAAATATTTGAGAAAATTTGGTTATTTTGTTAGGGCAAGTCCAAGGGACCTGCTATCTGAAGAGCTATAGCTATAATTTTGTACTTTTAGCTTGTTTGTTCATTTTACATCACTCCAACGGAACAACTATATGCGTAGGGAAAATAGCTGTTCCGCTGGTGGGTTGCTAAATGTAGCAGCTCGAAAAGGAAATGCTATTTCTAAATATTACCGTTGAAATCCACTGTTCATCAGATATCCTCTGCAATAAATCACCCCGAACCACCATTCATCAGACACCCCTTGCAATAAATCACCCCAAACCACCATTCATCAAAATCACAAACATCACCCCGAACCAACATCTTCTTCAACGGACTGATTTGTAGACCCGAGAGTGAAGAAAAAGCACCAACTTCGACTTGATCTGAGAATCCACTGCTTCCACCCAAAAAGGTAAGTTTTCTAATCTTTTTCTTTTTTCTATTTCTTGATCTGAGAGGCAAAATAAATGTTGTTTGATTTGAGTTTTGATATGGGTTTGGTTTTAATATGGGTTTTTGCAAAGACGAGGGGAGGAGTAAAGGAGGGAGGAGGAAGGTGAAGGTGGGTGGGGAGGGTGGGGGTGGGTCGAGTTCTGCTGAGAGTAGGGAGGTGGCATTGCAAGAGAGGGAAATGGCAGCGAAAGAGGTTGAGAGGTTGAGGAGAATGCAAGAATTTTGTTTGTTTACTAGATTTGATCTTAAAAAAAAAAACAGAGAAAATCAACAATAAAATCAAGCGCGCTTTCGCTAGGGTTTTCAATTTCCACGGAGAAACAAAAACGCTCTCTCTCACTCCTTTTTTTGCAGGTGAATTCCTTGTCTGACTGTGACCTACGCTTTTGAGGGAGAAGACGCCTTACCTCGTGTCCCAAACGACATTGCTTGCTTTCCCTGGAACATACAGTACATAACTGGACTTCAGGTATTGTTTCCTTTTGAAATCTTTCGATTATCACGTAACCAGAGGAGTTCGAGAAGAGCTCATAGTTCATTTACAGCAAATTAAGGCTAACAAGAGAGAACTTGGGAGGCTTACGGAAGTTGACATCTTCATCTTCATGCAATGACTTTGTGAAAGAGTACACAAGGATCAAGTACTGATTTCACCAGACAATAAATGAAAGCAGAAGAAAAAAAGAGACAACAAAGAGAAGCAGATGCAGCCAGAAAAGACTTTTTTATTTTTTTTCATAATAAATATATAAAGTTACTTAGGGTCTGCAAAAGTCCATTAGAAAAGGAATACAGATATGGATTTTTCATCTTAAAAATATGTTCCTCTAACACGCAAAGCTTGATATTGTTAGACTAAATCACGTGGGAAGACCCAAAATATTACAGAAATTAAGAAAAGGGGGTCAAAGTTCCCTGCTTTAGAAGCAACAATCCTCATCCTTTCTATCAGTTATTGTAACACGTCATTTTCAATAAAATTCGCATTTTCCCAGTCTTTTTATCCGCGAAAAACGACACCACATCGGAAATCTACAATAAAAAATAATAAGAATTATTTAATAAATAATATAAATTTTATTATAGAGATTCACCTAATAATTCAAACTAGATAATTATTTGATATGATATTAAAAATTTAAAGGGAAATGATTATTTACCATGATATAAAAATAAAGGACAATTTATTAGCTACAAAAAGAGCACAAGAATTAATAAGAGTAGAGCAGTGATCTCGAAAACAAATGGTTTTATATTTATTTTTAAATTATTTATTATTGATATAAAAAATAATTATATTTTTTATAAAAAAAATACTTAGCTGGCAATGAAAATTGCATGTTCCTAACATTAAGCACCTTCAAGTCTAGACATCATGTAACAAAGGACATAACTATGATAAGCAAACCAGCTTACCTGGCAAACTAAATAATACTTCTTAGAACTATGAACATATTTAAGGTCAAATTTTATATGAAATCTACTCGCTTATAAAGTTAATTTCTTTATTGAAAATTATTCTCCAACAAATTTAAAATGAAACATTAATATGATTAAAATAAATTATAGATAAATAAAACTGATCTAAAAACCTTTGATTGACATGTTTTTGTAAGACCTAGAACCATTTATCCCATATTGGATAAATAAAAGATTTTCTTATAGTTTATATAAAAACTGTTTGCAATTGCATTCCAAACAATGTTTCACCGAATCTTGATTTTTGTTCTGCTTCATTTTTTTTTATATTTTTGGATTATTTTAATGTATTGATGTTAAAATATTATTTTAAAAAATAAATAAAAATTTATTTTAATGTATTTAAAAAAAAATAATACTACGAAGTTTGAAGAGTCACAAATAAGCCTAACAGCGATGGAAAATTACAAAATAGCATAGGCAACGATGAATTTAGGCGGCAGCGCACAATGATTTATGTGAGTTAGTGGGTTCTTGACTAGGCATGGATATGGGTTGGTAGGTTCTGGTTCTGGTAGATGCAAAACCACTGGGAGATGGAAGATGAGTCGGTCCAGAGAGACGTGTGGAAGATTAGCCATCAAGCCGTCGATCTTGACCATTGTGGTGTCTGTTTTTTATAAGAAGACCATTTCATGGTGGAGCTGTAACTGCATTCAAAATAAAAAAAATTATTGGATATGAGTAACAGGAAAGTTCTTATTTTATAGATTTATATGAATGAGTAAAATTTTGGCTGCTCTAAATTTTTATAAAATATACATGTCTTAACTTGAATTTAAAATTTATTGTGCAGATCACAAGATTGTCTCTAAAACTTGAAATGGACCATCACCACGAGACTGTAATTTTGATTTCCTTTGGTTAGGAAATCGTTCCTTGCACATGTACACCCAAACCCAATCACCTGGTTGGAAAACAACCAGTTTGCGTCCCTTATTTGCTTTAGAAATGTAAAGTCTGTTCTTTTTCTCTATTTGTAGTCGAACTCCCTCATGGAGTTGACTCACCTTCTTTGCCTTCTCTCGAACTCCCTCATGGAGTTGACTCACCTTCTTTGCCTTCTCTTTACCATTTAAACTTACCATTTCTTCACAAGGTAAAGGAATTAAGTCCATAGGAGTTAGTGGATTAAAACCATAAACAATTTCAAAAGGAGAAAAAACAGTGGTTGAATGCATAGTTCTATTATAAGCAAACTCAATAAAAGGCAAATATTCTTCCCAACTTTTCAATTCTTTTGTATTATAACACGCAAAAATTGAGATAATGTTTTATTGACTACCTTAGTTTGTTCATTTGTTTGAGGATGACATGTTGTTGAAAATAAAATTTTGGTTCCCAACTTTTCCTATAAGTTCTTCCAAAAGTAGCTAAGGAACTTGACATCACAATCTGACACTATTCTCTTAGGAATGTCATGCAAGCGTACAATCTCCCTATAGAACAAGTCTGTGATATGAGATATATCATCTGTTTTATGGCATGCAATAAAATGTGCCATTTTAGAAAACCTATCAACCATAATGAAAATAGTGTCTCTACCTTTCTTTGACCTAGGTAGACCTAAAACAAAGTCCATAGAGATATCTACCCAAGGTTTAGTAGGCACAAGTAATGGTGTATATAGTCCATGCGGTTGTACTCTAGATTTTGCCTTTTGACAAGCGATGCACTATTCACCAATTCATTGCACATCTCTTTTCATCTTTGGCCAATAGAAATGCTCATGCATTACATCCAAGGTTTTTGCAACCCCAAAGTGACCCATTAAACCACCCCTATGTGCTTACCAAAAACCGAACATCCACATGCATTGTAAATCTCATCAAAGTCAGAATCGTTATCATACAATTCATTCCCATATTGAAAGCCTAGAAATCTAGTATTCATGGTGTGCAAAAGAACATACATGCGTGAAAGTGCATCGACTACGATGTTCTCTTTGCCTTGCTTATACTTGATTATGTAAGGAAAAGTTTGAGTGAATTCAACTTATTTTGCATGTCTCCTATTCAACTTACCTTGTCCTTTCAGATATGCCAAGGACTCATGATATGAATGGATTACAAACTCTTTTGGCCACAAGTAATGTTGTCATGTCTCAAGTGCTCTTACCAAGGCATAAAGTTCTTTGTCGTAAGTGGGATAGTTCAAGGTCACTCCACTTAACTTCTCACTGAAATATGCAATAGGTCTCTGATTCTACATCAAAACAGCACCTATTCCCATTCCAGGTGCATCACATTTTATTTCAAATGCTTTCGTAAAGTCAGGTAAAGCCAAAACAGGTGCATAACATAATTTGTCTTTCAGAAGAACAAAAGCCAATTCTTGTTCCTCCTCCCATTTAAACCCAACTGACTTTTTAACAACTTTATTCAAGGGTCCAGCTATTGTATTGAAATCTTTCACAAAACACTTGTAAAAACTAGCTAACCCATGAAAACTCCTTATCTCACTTACCGATTTGGGTGTAGGCCACTCCCGGATGACCTTAACTTTCTCCTTGTCCATCTCGATACCCTGTGGCAGTTACAACATAGCCAAGAAACACAATTTTTGTAAAACCTCCAGGCGAGAAAAATAATAAATTGACTAGTTTTATGTAAAACAAAACAATTCATAACTCTTGATTGGGTTATCAAAAAATTCTTAAATTTTGCGTGAAGCCTTCTAATATGATACCTTAGCTTGGGTTAAAATTTCAGATTTTTTAGATAAATTTGAAAATTTGACGAAAAATCACAATTCGACTAGTTTTACGTTATTGGATGAAATTTTCAATCCGACCATGGGATTGAGCTGAAATTTTCTGAAGAACCTTAAAATATATTGAATAAAATCTGGTTAAAATTTTAAGATGAATGGATCTCGGTAGTGCTAGCAAAAAATAAAGAAATAAAGACTGTCAAAGAGGAAAAAAATATTCATTAAGGGTATAATATAAATTTGCCATTGAAAACAAAACATATAAGCTCTCCTTCTCTTCTATTAAGTGCCGAATGGGCAGAAACAAAAAGGTGAAAAGATAAACAGAGCATAACGTGAGAGAAAGAGAGAAAAGTACGGAAAAACAATAAGGAAATTGAGAAAATACCTTTATAAGCTTGCAAGTTCAACCTATAAAACACTAAAGCAAGTGAAGGAAGGAGGATTTGAGAAGGGGAATTCAGCTAACTTTGGAAGAGAAGAGAAATTGGAAGAAAAGCAATAGGTAAGCATGAGAAGTTTGGATTTCATGTTTGATTTAGATGTGTTCTTAAGCTTATTTGATTAAGTTGGGAAGTAATTTCATGGAATTTTACCTTAGTTTCCCTTAAATCCTAGATTTTGAACTTAGGGTTCTTATGTGAATTTGGGGGCATTAGGAGGGGAAGGAAAAATGATGAAATTGAAGTGAAATAGAATGAAAATAAGTTGAAATAACAAGTAAATGAAGAAGAATTTGGGGGAGGAAAAAGAAACACCACATTTGGCCAAATGAAGGAAAAAGTGGGAGAATGAGTTTTGATGTTAATGTTTAGAAACAAACCATGCTTAATCATGATAATTGAAAATGTAAGAAAGACTAAATGAAGAGATAACATTTAAATTGAGAAAATAATAATAATAATAATAAGTAAATTCAAATTAAAAGAGAAATAAACTAGTTAAAAGAAAATATGAAGACAAGATGTCTAGATTGTGTTTGAATATAGTATTTAGATAAAATGAATAATATGATGTGAGGGTATAAAGAATAGAAGAATTATTTGATGGAGGAATTATGAACATAGAGTAAGCAAAGAAGTAACTTGAGTTAAATATGAGGCTGTATGTAAAATAATGATGTTATATTTGAGAATGAATTTTTATTAGAACAAATTACAAATAAAAATATTACGTGCTTTGTGTTTCGGCACGTAAGAAAAATATTGATGGACTAATGATATAATGACAATTGATTGATTTAAGAGTTGTGTCTGGAGCTGATTATTAGACAGGAGGAGCTGGGTCATCCCGAGCAGAAGGTAGGTGATTCGTCACCTTATTTTATAATTTTTAGTTTCCCTAATAATCTATGTTGCTTATTTAATTGATATTAAACGAATGGAGCAAATGAATAAATTGAGTTATGATTATGTGAATTACCGGTAAATTATGTGAAATTACCGGTTTTGTTGGTTAACAAAGAGGTTAACCGGATATGGGGTAATTCGTATGGAAGTACCAGATTGTTTGGCTAATATAAGAGGTTAGCTGGATGCTGGGTAATTCAAATGGAATTACAGGATTGTTTGGCTAATAAAAGAGGTTAGCCGGATGCTGGGAATTTAAATGGAATTACTGGATTGATTGGCTAATAAAAAAGGTTAGCCGGATGCTGGGTAATTCAAATGGAATTACCGGATTGATTGGCTGACAAAAAAGGTTAGCAGGATGATGGGGAATTCGAATGGAAGTACTGGATTTATTGGTGATTGAGGAAGGAAACTAAATTTCTGAGTAATTATATGGAAGTGTTAGATTTATCTGGTAAATAAGATGAGTTAGCTGGATTTGTAAATTTTGAAAAGATTATGTAAAATTAAGGGATTGAGTTAGATTGAAGTAGAAGTATTAAATTTCAAAGGTTAAGAGTAATTAATTAATATTAGAATAATATAATGAGTAAGTTACTTAATATTGTTATTGTTGAAACAGGTACACCGCGAGGTGATGCAGATCGTTAGATGTAGGAATACTCCCGTTTATGAATTACTATTTTGGAATGTAAGATTCATGTCTTTACTTTGAGTGTAAATCCTTTTGTGTTGTAAAAATTAAGTAGAAGGTGTAATATGTAGTGAATGTATTATATATGTATAGTTGTTAGTATGACCAAATCATTTTCAAAATGATAAGATAAGTATTATTATAAATATAATATGACTCTTAATCTTAATGTTGTATTTATGTAGTTTAAAGGCTTATATGTAGTTAGTTAGCATTTATTACGTTTAATGATGAATTTGTTTATCTTTTGAGTTGTTTTGGTAGTACATTTATGTTGATTTACTAATTGATATTATGAGACTTGCATATATTGATAAGTATGAATATTGAGTTATTGTTTGATGAATGGAATGTGATCCAGGATGATTGGATCTAGATGGAAGTCGTAATGACATATAATAGAAGTGTTGTCGATAACTTGGTACCAACAAAAATAGAGGAAACTCTGCCGAAATTTCAAAAAAAAAATCCCATAATTTTAGACATATTACCCAATACTTGACATTGGTAAAGAAATGTTGGGAGATTTCATGATATTATAATTTGAGGGTGTTACAATTTTCTCCATGCAAAAGGCACTCTTCTTAAGATTAGCATATAATTTTTCACTATGCAAGACACTAACTACATTACGCAAATGATCAAGATGCTTAGTTAAGTTCTTGCTATAGATCAGAATGTCATTAAAATACACAACCACAAACTTATCTATGAATGCATGCAACACATGATTTATTAAAAGCATAAATGTACTAGGTGCGTTTGTAAGTCCAAATGGCATTACTAACCATTCATATAAACCATGTTTAGTCTTAAATGCATTTTTCCACTCACCACCCTCTTTCATTCTAATATGATGGTACCCACTTTTCAAGTCAATTTTAGAGAAAATGTAAGATCCATGTAACTCATCTAACATGTCATCAACCCTAGGAATGAGGTGTCTATACTTTACCATTATGTTGTTGATGGCTCGACAATCAATACACATCCTCCATGTTCTATCCTTCTTAGGCACAAGTAGCACATGTATGATACACAAGCTCATATTCTCACGAACATAGCCCTTTTCCATTAGTTCATCAACTTGCCTTTAAAGCTCTTTTGTCTTCTCGGGATTGCTTTTATAGGCTGGTCGATTAGGAATTGAAGCTCGTGGTACGTAATCAATTTGATTCTCTATCCCCCTCAATGCTGGTAATCTGTTAGGAGTATCGTCGGGGAACACATCATCAAACTCTTGCAACAATGAAATAGCAACACTAGACACAATATGATCAAGATCATTAGTATTAAAGTAAGTCTCCTTGTACAAAAGTAAAATCATTGGGTTGTTTCTTTAATTTTTCCATACAGTTCTCACCACCCTTCCAGACTTTCTTCTCTGCTCTTATCTTACCTCCACTCTCGACTAGATTTGTGTGTTTTTGAGCAGTGGTCGAATGGTTTGATTTGCTTGGAGTGTTGGCCGAATATTTGTTTGTGTTTGGATGGGTGGTTGAATGGGTTGTAATGGTTTTGGTTCTGGCTGAATCTGATGGTCTTCTCTCCCCATGTTCCTCACCTTGATTTTCTCTCCCCATCGCCTCATGTTCACTTTTTAACTTTTTTTTATCATCATACACCTGTTTGGGTGTAAGAGGTACAAGAGTGATGGTTTTACCATTTTTTATAATGATATACCTATTTTTAACCCCATTATGAATTGCCTTCCTATCATATTGCCATGGTCTCCCCAACAAGATGTGACTTGTTTGCATTGGTACCACGTCGCACAGAACTTCATCAACGTATTTCCTAATCAAAAATGGAACCACGACCTATTTAGTCAGTTTAACTTCACCACTATCATTCAGCCATTGCAATCTATATGGTTTAACATACTTAACAATACTTAAATTCAATTTATTAACAAGGGTGGTACTACAAACATTGACACAACTTCCACTATCTATAATTAAAGCACAAACCTTGCTTTGTACATAACATCGCGTATGGAAGGTGTTCTCCCTTTGTTGATTAGATTCATCTTCCTTGACCTAAACCTGAAGTGTGTGCCTGTAACCGGTATTGCTAACTCATCCCCATCACTATCCTCCAATGGTGGCGTGCCTTCACAATCAAATCTGTCACTTTTAGATTCTATATCACCATCATCTCTAATCATCATGATTCTCTTGTTTGGACACTCCGAAACATAATGTCTGTGTCCTTGACACCTGAAACATTAACATCACGAGTACGTTTAGGGTTGAGTTTCAGTTTTACTCTGAAGCATAATGTTTGTGCCCTTGACACCTGAAACATTAACATCACGAGTACGTTTAGGTTGAGTTTCAGATTTACTCTAAAGCATAATGTCTGTGCCCTTGATACCAGACTTATCGAAGATTAGCTAGGTTCGTGACGTCATTCTACTCATTCCAATAGTGTTGGTGCCTTGAGATATGTTTCCATTGTGTCACACTCCTATCAGACCTATTTCGGCATTCCAGGATCAGATTTCATTCTTGGTTGTGGGTTGCGTGACCACGTGATCACGAGGTTCGCATCACACTTGCCCTGCGCTTCACTATAGGCAAAACCAAATTTTTTAACATATGAGCATATGTTGATGGTCCTAGATTTTTTTTAATACTGTACATCTAAGCAAAAAAAAATTCCAGCGGCGGAGCGCGGGTAATAGCACGTAATTGTTTATATTGAGTCATGTTAAATCATTTGGCTAATTAACTTTCAATTCTATATAAAATCCTAATTCCAAAATCTTGCTCCACGACTTGAATTATTGCATTCTAAATTAGAACTCCTGAAGAAGCATCGATACATTAAAATGTCAAAATTACTTATACTGTATTTCTTTTAATAAAAGGGCTGCATACTTAAATAATAAAATTACTTCAACATTGATATTAGAGTAGCAGCTCTTCTAAAATATCGTATAAATTATAGTTGTACAATAGATGTTGGCAAAAAAATCAAATATTTTGACCACTTTTGGGGAAAAACCTCGAAATTGTTCTTGGATATATCAGATGATGAGGTAATTCTGCGAACAACTGCAGTCACTAAACTGACCTTCTCACTCCATTTTAGAGAATTTCAAGCCCATTCAAGCTGCGATTACGAAAAATAAAAAAGAAATAAACAATTTCTATGTCTGCTTAACACATTACATACAAGTTGATGTTCCATTAAACAAAGGCCGCGAGGATCAATCTCTCAAATCGAAATGCGCATACAGTTATTTCAATTGAAAAACCCAGTTCCACTCAAAGAGAACAAACTTGATCTTAATTGCTTGCTAACCTTACCACCATTGGAAGTATCCTAATTGCCCTGACCCCTCATTGGAATGACTAGATCATACGATTAGTCCCAACCAGCCATATCCTTCTGGCTCAACAAACTCAGTCCTCCAGGCAAGTACAAGACCAAAACGTTTCTTCTCAATCAACACTAAGGTTCCTTCATTAGCCAAGTCAAGCAATTCCGGTGTAGGTTCTTGCAATTGTGGCTCTAGATTCTTGCAAAATCTCTTACCTGAAATCAAAGTCTGGTGGCGGAGGTTTGATTGAAACTTCTGAGGCTTGGTGGGTTAGTTTTGTTGTGAGGATATCTAGGGTCTTCGATAAGATTGGGAATGGAGGTTTCAGCATAGTTGACATGATGCATATCCATGGTTATTAAACCGGATCTAAATTAATATTAAAATAAAATAAATAATACTTTATCCAATAAACTTGATTAATTTAAGTAGTTAATACATGATATAGTTGATCCGGTCAAGATTTTACTTTTAAAAAAATTAAAATAATATTATTTTATTTTTTTAAAAAATAATATCATTCCAAATTTATTAATTAATTTGGATTAATTTCTCCAATTTAGTACTCTATTACTCGAGCTTTGGCCAGGTTTTATTCCATAATGTTGGATTTGAGTCAAATTTCATGGATCTAAATATGGGTTTAAAAAAAAGAAAACGTTGCTTGTCTCCTAAGCTTGTAAAAAAAGAATGAACATTGCTTAAATCCTAATCTAGCTAGTTTATTTATATAATACATCACTACTTAAATATAACTTTTTTTCCTTGTCTCTTTTATTTCCGTTCTTTTTCCATGAGATATAAACCACAAGCTGGAAGAGAAGACTTTTCCCGCCCTGGAGCCGAGGATTCGAAATAGAGAAAACGGTAAAATCGAGAGAGTGCCGTTGGCACTTGCGAATCAATCAGTTACATAGAGCAGAAATCAGTTCTTGTTCTTGTTATTCTAGAACTAATGAAAACAACAAACAGCTCTAATGTTATCTTCAAGATACAGATCTCCAATCCTCCTCTACACAATCTGTCTTTTCGATTTTCTTCTTCTTTTCTTACCCTTCAGCCTCTCCATACACTAACACTAACCCCAATCTCTCTCAAACCCGAAACCTCCTTCGTCGCTGCCCTCGAGCACTTCCTCCATCACAACTACCCGAGATCCTCTTCCTCCTCTCCGTTTCCTACAGCTAGCGAAGAGGATGTGTTAAAGATTCGACGGTCAATTGTTTTCCAAAGAGCGCTATAGATTTTACAGAGAACCATACTACGCAATAGGAAAACACTGCTACTCATGCCTTCAACACTCAAGCATTTTTGAAGAAACGCTCTAGGTTAACCAACCAACCACCGGATCCCATGGTGATGTTGTTTTCCATGATCCTTTACTAACTTGATATTTTGGGAATTGAAATACATTTTTAATTTCTGTAGTCATTTTTTCAATTGGTTGATTCAGTTCCCCTTGTACTAATTAGTTTGTTGTTGTTTGCAGATAACACAGTTCTTAGAGTCCCATGGTTTCTTGGATTATGTGGAGAGAGGTATTGATTCTGATGGAAACAATAATAATCTTCTTGACAAGTTACAAGACACAATTGGAAGGGGTCAGAATCCTATTTCAATTCTTCCCACTGCGGTGGCAGAGACTGAGATTATAACCATATCAGATCCAGATGTTGGAATATTGGGTAAATTTGAGGTCTCAATTTTGCTGATTATGTATATTAATCTTTAAAACTGATACAAACATGTCTCAAATGATTTTCTAATGTTATACAGCAATGTCCTTTTTATGATAGGTTTCCCTCAAACATCAGGTCAGAAGAACAAGAAGAGAAGAGGAAACAAATTCTTGCAGCAGCAAGAGGAGCTTTTGGATACATTAAGCATGCTCCTAGGTATCTGTGTGTTTGCCAAGTCCATGGGTTTTCTACGTCACTTTATTCTAATTTTCATTGTGTTAGCTTGATTCCTAATTGCACAATTCCTAAGTTCTCTCATATCCTCACCAGTTCACCTTCTGTGCATGAGGGAAAGGACTCTCTGAGTCCGATGGAATGGGCTGCAGGTTCTTTAATCCATGATTGGTGCAACAGTAATTCTGTCTTAGAAATTGGAAACTATCTGAATTATGAACATATATGTTTTGCAGGCAGAATGGGAGCGCATGGTTTTGGACATTAAAGTTAAGCTGCAGGTAAAACTTCGTTTCCTTTTAGAATACTAATTAGTTATCTGGGTATTTCTAGTATTTTACACATGTAGTGGTGCCTGTTATTACGTTGCTGGATTTGATGTTAATGCTGATTTCTTAGAGACTTGTTCATTCTCGGAGATTCTTATATTTCAAACCATATATCATATTATAATTTTAAAACATAATAACCTTTATTAGATAGCCTTAACCTTTAAGCATTCCATTCTTAGATTCAGGGAGAAGGTTTTGTTCCTAACTAGAGTTTCCCTTCTCATTCTTGGTTTGACAAATATAATCAAACAGAATATCAAGAATAGCTCTAGGCGGCAGTGTATCATCTCAGCCTCTTGAATGCTTGTTTATAATGGGGACAAACTTCACCTGCAAAGATTTGTTTTTCATGGTCTTTATTTTGCTCCCGTATTCAGGGGTTAGTGATGGGTGTTGTTACTGCTGTATTATCTGGTTGGAAGACAAAGATCCTACATGTAATTCAACTTGTTATGCAACTGATTAAGTTCATAGAGGCTTGGAAGTATTATTTAACTTTTCAAAGATGCAACTTTCATTTGTTCAGTATTATTATTACCTTCAGAATATGCAACAACAGGTAATATTTACGTGTGAATCTTATATCTATTTCTGTGATTCTCTGATGTGGGAAACCAAATGTAATTTTTTTTTTAAATTTCTAGTTGATTGACAATTCTCAACTTGCTACTTTCCATAATGGCATATTGTTTGAAGTATTATTTCTACTTTTATGCAGGGATTGTGGCTTCATCTTCTTAAACTGGGAGCTACTGCCGATCCATTTCCATCATTTGAATATGGCACTATCCTTGTTATCCTTCTACAAGGGGATAAACCTCTCACTCACACTTTTAGGCGGCTTTTTTATTCCTTTCAATTCTCAATTTCATTTGATTTATAGTTTTTAAGAGTGCTGCTAACTGATAGGCATTTTATTTACTGGCTTTGCAGCACTCATTGAGTCTGACGCGGAGGGGATTGGTGGTAGTGGATTTGTTGAATGTATAAGGGAGCATATACACTCAGTATGTTGGAGGGCAAAAACTGATTGAATGTTTTCTGTGTTCATGATTAAGCTGACATTTGGCTGCATACATTGTTGCAGGGATGGCATTGTGAATTGACCTATGAACAGTTTATTCTTGCTTATGTCCCCAATGTGAGTTTGTGTGACACCAAATGCATATCAGGAAGTGAATCTAAGAGAAGCACTTTGCTTTACATTCTCCTCGATTTAACATCATAAAAGCCAAGACAGGGACTCATGTCCTGTCGCCTCTCTGCCCCTCACGCTTCATTGGACACGGCATCTCTCTGTATCTCTTTCTCCACTCTGCATATCTATCTCTCCCAAATGTACCCAAAATACACTTGCTACGAAGGAAAGGGGAAGAAAAGGTGCGAAGATAGATCCCACACCAGACATTCTCTTCTTTTTTTTCCTCATTGCATTTAATTAATTTGAAACTTTCCTACAGTGATCTCCTTCAAATTAATTTCATGAAGCTCATTTTTCTAGGAAAACACTCTGACTCATGCCTTCAACACCCAAGCATTTTTGAAGAAACGGTCTGGGTTAACAAACCAACCACCGGATCCCATGGTTATGTTGTTTTCCATGATCCTTTACCAACTGGATATTTTGGGAATTGAAATCCATTTCTAATTTTTGTAGCCATTTTTTCTATTGTTTGATTCAGTTCTCCTTGTACTAATTAGTTTGTTGTTGTTTGCAGATAACACAGTTCTTAGAGTCCCATGGTTTCTTGGATTATCTGGAGAGAGGTATTGATTCTGATGGAAACAATAATAATCTTCCTGACAAGTTACAGGACACAATTGGAAGGGGTCAGAATCGTATTTCAATTCTTCCCACTGCGTTGGCAGAGACTGAGATTATAACCATATCAGATCCAGATGTTGGAATATTGGGTAAATATGAGGTCTCAATTTTGCTCATTATGTATATTAATCTTTAAAACTGATACAAACATGTCTCAAATGATTTTCTAATGTTTTAAACACCAATGTCCTTTTTATTTCAGGATCAGGTGCTAAATATACTTATGATGCGTTTCCCTCAAACAGCAGGTCAGAAGAACAAGAAGAGAAGTGGAAACAAATTCTTGCATCAGCAAGAGGAGCTTCGGGATACATTAAGCATGCCCCTAGTAATCTGTGTGTTTGCCAAGTCCATGGGTTTTCTACGTCACTTTATTCTAATTTTCATTGTGTTAGCTTGATTCCTAATTGCACAGTTCCTAATTTCTCTCGTATCCTCACCAGTTCACCTTCTGTGCAAGAGGGCAAGGACTGTCTCAGTCCGATGGAATGGGCTGTAAGTTCTTTAATCCATGATTGGTGCAACAGTAATGCTGTCTTAGAAATTGGAAACTATCTGAATGATGAACATATATGTTTTGCAGGCAGAATGGGAGCGCATGTTTTTGGACATTAAAGTTAAGCTGCAGGTAAAACTTCGTTTCCTTTTAGAATAATAATGAGTTATCTGGGTATTTCAAGTATTTTACACATGTAGTGGTGCCTGTTATTACGTTGCTGGATTTGATGTTAATGCTGATTTCTTAGAGACTTGTTCATTCTCGGAGATTCTATATTTCAAACCATATATCATATTATAATCTTAAAACATAATAACCTTTATTAGATAGCCTTAACCTTTAAGCATTCCATTCTTAGATTCAGGGAGAAGGTTTTGTTCCTAACTAGAGTTTCCGTTCTCATTCTTGATTTGACAAATATAATCAAACAGAATATCAAGAATAGCTCTAGGCGGCAGTGTATCATCTCAGCCTCTTGAATGCTTGTTTATAATGGGGACAAACTTCACCTGCATAGATTTCCTTTTCATGGTCTTTATTTTGCTCCGGTATTCATGGGTTAGTGATGGGTGTTGTTACTGCTGTATTATCTGGTTGGAAGACAAAGATCCTACATGTAATTCAACTTGTTATGCAACTGATTAAGTTCATAGAGGCTAGGAAGTATTATTTAACTTTTCAAAGATGCAACTTTCATTTGTGCAATATTATTAATACCTTAAGAATATGCAACAGGAGGTAATATTTAGGTGTGAATCTGATTTCTATTTCTGTGCATCTCTGATGTTGGAAACGAAATGTAATTTTTTTTAAAAAAAAATTCAAGTTGATTAACATTGCTCAAATTGCTACCTTCCATAATAACATATTATTTACAGTATTATTTTTACTTTTATGCAGGGATTGTGGCCTCGTCTTCTTAAACTGGGAGATACTGCCGATCCACTTTCATCATTTGAATATTGCACTATCCTTGTTGTCCTTCTACAAGGGGAAAAACCTCTCGCTGACACTTTTAGGCGGCTATTTTATGCCTTTCAATTCTCAATTTCATTCGCTTTATAGTTTTGAAGAGTATTGCCAACTGATAGGCATTTTGTTTACTGGCTTTGCAGCACTGATTGAGTCTGACACGGAGGGGATCGGTGGTAGTGGATTTGTTGAATGTATAAGGGAGCATATACACTCAGTATGTTGGAGGGCATAAGTGATTGAATGTTTTCGGTGCTCATGATTAAGCTGACATTTGGCTGCATACATTGTTGCAGGGTTGGCATTGTCAATTGACCGATGGACAGTTTATTCTTGCTTAATTCTTGCTTATGTCCCAATGTGAGTTGGTGTGACATCAAATGCATATCAGAAAGTGATCTAAGAGAAGCACCTTGCTTACTTTTGTGGGAGGCTTAAAAGAAATGCTGTAAGTTTTTTGTTCAACTAGTGAAATTCAAAAGGTGGTTAAGGCCGTATGAGTTCCTTTAAGTTAATTTGAGTCTTTGCTGGTCTAAATTAATATATCAATGTTTGTTCAGTATTAGCTGCTACATAAGTGTTGTTCTAATGTGAGCTGTTCATTATTTCTTTAATTTCCATGTTGTGGTAGAAATAACAAGTAACAAGGTTGCAGGTTTGTCCGTGTATGGTTCAGTTTTTCTGTTGGTTATCAATAATTTTCTTTGTTGCTTTCTTTTTCTGAAGTACTGAAATTTATGTCTTATTTTACACTCTAATTTCAAATAGGTGGACTTAGCAATACTTAGAGCTTATATGTACACATGTTATAGTCCTGGTTTTCCTCATATAAATAAATAATATCATAGAACTTAAGATTTTCTTTCAACTTAATTTTTTTATAGATTCACATTTACTCCTTTGTGTGCTTTTAATGTTCCATTTATTTTAACTGTCATGTGATATCTCATCTTATTTTCTGGAAGTCTATGGAATTAATTTTTCCCCATTTTCCTCCTCTTCATTTTATAAATTTCTTTTAATATAGTTTTAAAAAGTTCCTAGTGGGAAATAACATTGATGATTTTTTTAAAAAACTTTAGAAACAGTGCTTTAAAAATGATTTTTTTCCTCTCCAATCTAAGCTAGATATATATGTGATATCCAACCTGGCTTAGATTGGATAGTTTAGTTGCCTGTGACAACTCTGTAGGATTTAGCTTATGCGTTAAAATTCTTACAAGGGCTGAACGCCATTGTTTTAAAACTCGGACTAGCTAGCGAGTCGACCCTTTCATTTTCCTTGTTCCTGCTTTTTTAGTTTAGTTTTTAATTATCGCTTCTCCTATCGTTTTTATTAAAACTATTAATGATTGTTTGTTTTTCCAATTTCTAGGATGGCGAAGGATCTTGCCTCACCATCTTAGTGTCAGGTGCCTCTATTTATTCTCTTGTTGCATGATTGGTTTTCATTCATTCACATTTAGAGACTGACAACTTTTCATTTCATTTCCTTTGAGTTGCCTTTGCTCGCTATTTTTTTAGGCTTGGCTCAATGCATTTTGTGCTACCTGCAGAAGTTTTTTTTCTTTCAATGTAAATTCAGTTGCGTGCACTTGTTCTACTTTTCTACATTCATCATTGTAGCTTTCTTTTTCATTAGTGTTGCACCTTCACTGCATGATTGTTATCCAGGGCACTTGGTCCTTTGTTTAATATATTTTAAGTTGAAATTGCGGAGTTGTGTCATTTGTAATCGAGAATTTATTTTGGTTTGATTGTTTCTCACCTTTTATTTTGTCTGTTTTTGTTATTCATGAAGCTTGCTACGAGTTTTTCAGTTTTCATACGTCAACTCTGTTGTGTTGCTTTCTGTTTTTAGATTGTTGGTCCGATCTTGGACGGGTGTTTGCTAGAGTTTGCTGTAAGAGTTTTTTCTTTCATATTTTCCTTTTCCATAACCTTAAATTCTTTTTTGCGTAGGTCTGCTTCGTTAAACACTATCCACTGTGATTCGTTTGTTAACAATGATTTTTGAGTTTAGATTTATGTTTACTAACTGGCTATTTCAATGTTTTTCTTTAAAAAAGTAACTTAATTGCTAAGGTCAAAAAATCATGATTTACCATGTTGTCCATGGCGACTCAGTTGGATTTAGATTGTGTGTTCAAATTCTGACAAGCGCTGCAGGTCATCGTTTCAAAACTCGTACTGGCTGGCGAGTGGACCCTTTCATTTTCCTTGTTCCTACTTTTTTAGTTTTGTTTTCGATTGTTGCTTCTCGTATATTTTTTATTAAAATTATTAGCGATTGTTTTTTTTTCCAATTTCAAGGATAGCAAAAGATGTTGCCTCACCATCTTAGTATCAGGTGCCTCCATTTATTCTCTTGTTGCTTGATTGGTTTATATTCATTAAAACTTAGAGACTGACAACTTTTCTTTTCATTTCCTTTGAGTTGCCTTTACTCGCTTTTTTTTTAGGCTTGGCTTAATGTATTTTGTGCTACCTGCAGAAGTTTTTTTTCTTCCAAGGTAAATTCAGTTGCGTGCACCTGTTTTGCTTTTCTACTTTCATCATTGTTGCTTTCTCTTTCATTGGTGCTGCATCTTCATTGCATGATTATTATCTAGGTCATTTGATCATTAGACACTTTTAGGCGGCTATTTTATGCCTTTCAATTCTCAATTTCATTTGCTTTATAGTTTTGAAGGGTACTGCTAACTGATAGGAACTTTTTTTACTAGCTTTGCAGCACTGATTGAGTCTGACACGGAGGGGATCGGTGGTAGTGGATTTGTTGAATGTATAAGGGAGCATATACACTCAGTATGTTGGAGGGCAAAAACTGATTGAATGTTTTCTGTGTTCATGATTAAGCTGACATTTGGCTGCATACATTGTTGCAGGGATGGCATTGTCAATTGACCGATGAACAGTTTATTCTTGCTTAATTCTTGCTTATGTCCCCAATGTGAGTTTGTGTGACACCAAATGCATAGCAGAAAGTGAATCTAAGAGAAGCCCCTTGCTTTACATTCTCCTCGATTTAACATCATAAAAGCCAAGACAGGGACTCATGTGCTGTCGTCTCTCTGCTCCTCACGCTTCAGTGGACTCTGCATCTCTCTCTATCTCTATCTCCACTCTGCATCTCTATCTCTCCCAAATGTACCCAAAATACACTTGCTATAAACGAAAGGGGAAGAAAAGATGGGAAGATAGATCCCACACCAGAACAAGTTTTTTTGTTGCGTTCTTTTCTTGAATGACATTCTTTTTTTTCTCGCATTGCATTTAATTAATTTGAAACTTACCTACAGTGAGCTCCTTCAAATTAATTTCATGAAGTTCATTTTGCTAGGAAACCACTGTTACTCATGCCTTCAACACCCAAGCATTTTTGAAGAAACACTCTAGGTTAAACAACCAACCACCGGATCCCATGGTGATGTTGTTTTCCATGATACTTTACCAACTTGATATTTTGGGAAATGAAATCCATTTTTAATCTCTGTAGCCATTTTTTCTATTGGTTGATTCAGTTCTCCTTGTACTAATTAGTTTGTTGTTGTTTGCAGATAACACAGTTCTTAGAGTCCCATGGTTTCTTGGATTATCTGGAGAGGTATTGATTCTGATGGAAACAATAATAATCTTCCTGACAAGTTACAGGACACAATTGGAAGGGGTCAGAATCCTATTTCAATTCTTCCTACTACGGTGGCAGAGACTAAGAGTACAACCATATCAGATCCAGATGTTGGAATATTGGGTAAATTTGAGGTCTCAATTTTTCCGATTATGTATATTAATCATTAAAACTGATACGAACTTGTCTCAAATAATTTTCTAATGTTATAAACACCAATGTCCTTTAAATTTCAGGATCAGGTGCTAAACATACTTATGATAGGTTTCCCTCAAACATCAGGCCAATGTCCTTTATATTTCAGGATCAGGTGCTAAACATACTTATGATAGGTTTCCCTCAAACATCAGGTCAGAAGAACAAGAAGAGAAGACGAAACAAATTCTTGCAGCAGCAAGAGGAGCTTTTGGATACATTAAGCATGCTCCTAGGTATCTGTGTGTTTGCCAAGTCCTTGGGTTTTCTACAATTTATTCTAATTCTCAGTGTTAGCTTGATTCCTAATTGCACAATTCCTAATTTCTCTCATATCCTCACTAGTTCAACTTCTGTACAAGTGGGCAAGGACTCTCTTAGTCCGATGGAAAGGGCTGTAAGTTCTTTATTCCATGATTGGTGCAACAGTAATGCTGTCGTAGTAATTGGAAACTATCTGAATGATGAACATATATGTTTTGCAGGCAGAAAGGGAGCGCATGGTTTTGGACATTAAAGTTAAGCTGCAGGTAATACTTCATTTTCCTTTTAGAATACTAATGAGTTATCTGGGTATTTCTAGTATTTTACACATGTAGTGGTGCCTGTTATTACGTTGCTGGATTTGATGGTAATGCTGATTTCTTAGAGACTTGTTCATTCTTGGAGATTCTTATATTTCAAACCATATATCATATTATAATCTTAAAACATAATAACCTTTATTAAATAGCCTTAACCTCTAAGCATTCCATTCTTAGATTCAGGGAGAAGGTTTTGTTCCTAACTAGAGTTTCCCTTCTCATTCTTGGTTTGACAAATATAATCAAACAGAATATGAAGCATAGCTCTAGGCTGCAGTCTATCATCTCAGCCTCTTGAATGCTAGTTTATAATGGGGACAAACTTCACCTGCAAAGATTTCTCTTTCATGGTCTTTATTTTGCTCCTGTATTCATGGGTTAGTGATGGGTGTTGTTACTGCTGTATTATCTGGTTGGAAGACAAAGGTCCTACATGTAATTCAACCTGTTATGCAACTGATTAAGTTCATCGAGGCTAGGAAGTATTATTGAACTTTTCAAAGATGCAACTTTCATTTGTGCAATATTATTATTGCCTTCAGAATATGCAACAAGAGGTATTATTTAGATGCACATCAGAATGTGGGAAACCAAATGTAATTTCTTTTTTTTAAATTTCAAGTTGATTAACATTGCTCAAATTGCTACCTTGCATAATGACATATTGTTTGCAGTATTATTTTTACTTCTATGCAGGGATTGTGGCTTCGTTTTCTTAGACTGTGAGATACCACCGATCTACTTTCATCATTTGAATAGGGCACTATCCTTTGTATCCTTCTACAAGGGTGTAAACCTCTCGCTTACACTTTTAGGCCGCTATTTTATGCCTTTCAAATCTCAATTTCATTTGCTTTATAGTTTTGAAGAGCACTGCTAACAGATAGGCATTTTGTCTACTGGCTTTGAAGCACTGATTGAGTCTGACGCGGAGAGGATGGGTGTTAGTGGATTTGTTGAATGTATAAGGGAGCATATACACTCAGTATGTTGGAGGGAATAAACTGATTGAATGTTTTCTTTGTTCATGATTCAGCTGACATTTGGTTGCAGACATGTTGCAGGGATGGCATTGTCAGTTGACTGATGAACAGTGTATTCTTGCTTAATTCTTCCTTAATTCTTGCTTATGTCCCCAATGTGAGTTTGTGTGACACCAAATGAATATCAGCAAGTGAATCTAAGAGAAGCACCTTGCTTTACTTTTGTGGGAGGCTTAAAAGAAATGCTGTAAGTTTTTTGTTCAACTAGTTAAATTCGAACGGTGGTTAAGGCCATATGAGTTCCTTAAACTTAATGTGAGTTGTTCAGTATTTCTTCAATTTCCATGTTTTGGTAGAAATAGCAAGTAAAAAGGGTACAGGTTTTTCAGTGCATGGTTCAGATTTTCTGTTGGCTATCAATAATTTTCTTTGTTCTCTTTTTCTGAAGTACTCAAATTTATGTCTTATTTTACACTCTAATTTCAAATAGGTGGACTTAGCAATACTTAGAGCTTATATGTACACATGTTATAGTCCTGGTTTTCCTCATATAAATAAATAATATCATAGAACTTAAGATTTTCTTTCAACTTAAAATTTTTATAGATTCACATTTACTAATTTGTGTGCTTTTAGTGTTCCATTTATTTTAACTGTCATGTGATATCTCATCTTATTTTCTGGAAGTCTATGGAATTAATTTTTCCCCATTTTACTCCTCTTCATTTTTTTTTAAATTTCTTTTAACATAGTTGTAGAAAGTTCCTAGTGGGAAATAACATTGATGATTTTTTTAAAAAACTTTAGAAAGAGTGCTCTAAACATGATTTTTTTCCCTCTCCAATCTAAGCTAGATATATATGTGATATCCAACCTAGCTTGGATTGGATAGTTTAGTTGCCCGTGGCGACTAGGTTGGATTTAGCTTGTGCGTTAAAATTCTGACAAGGGGGGAACGCTATTGTTTTAAAACTCGGTCTGGCTATGAGTCGACCCTTTCGATTTCCTTGTTCGTGCTTTTTTAGTTTAGTTTTTGATTGTTGCTTCTCCTATCGTTTTTATTAAAACTATTAATGATTGTTTGTTTTTGCAATTTCTAGGGTGTCGAAGGATCTTGCCTCACCATCTTAGTGTCAGGTGCCTCCATTTTTTCTTTTGTTGCGTGATTGGTTCTTATTCATTCACATATAGAGATTGACAACTTTTCTTTTCATTTCATTTGAGTTGGCTTTGCTCACTATTTTTTTAGGCTTGATTAAATGCATTTTGTGCTACCTGTAGAAGTTTCTTTTCTTGCAATGTAAATTCAGTTGCGTGCACCTATTCTACTTTTCTATATTCATCATGTTCACCTTTTCTTTTCTTGTGGGAAATAAGATTGATGATTTTTTTAAAAAACTTTAGAAATAGTGCTCTAAATATGATTTTTTCCCTCTCCAATCTGGTTTTCCTCATAGATAAATAATATCATAGAACTTAAGATTTTCCTATAAATGAAGATCTTTCAACTCATAATTTTTATAGATTCACATTTACTCCTATGTATGCTTTTAATTTTCATGTGATATCTCATCTTATTTTCTAGAAGTCTATGGAATTAATTTTTACCCATTTTCCTCCTCTTATTTTTTTTTTAAATTTCTTTTAATATAGTTTTAAAAAGTTACTAGTGGGAAATAAGATTGATGATTTTTTTAAAAAACTTTAGAAATAGTGCTCTAAATATGATTTTTTCCCTCTCCAATCTGGTTTTCCTCATAAATAAATAATATCATAGAACTTAAGATTTTCCTATAAATGAAGATCTTTCAACTCATAATTTTTATAGATTCACATTTACTCCTATGTATGCTTTTAATTTTCATGTGATATCTCATCTTATTTTCTAGAAGTCTATGGAATTAATTTTTACCCATTTTCCTCCTCTTATTTTTTTTTTAAATTTCTTTTAATATAGTTTTAAAAAGTTACTAGTGGGAAATAAGATTGATGATTTTTTTAAAAAACTTTAGAAATAGTGCTCTAAATATGATTTTTTTTCCTCTCGAATCTGGTTTTCCTCATATAAATAATTAATATCATAGAACTTAAGATTTTCCTATAAATGAAGATCTTTCAACTCATAATTTTTATAGATTCACATTTACTCCTATGTATGCTTTTAATTTTCATGTGATATCTCATCTTATTTTCTAGAAGTCTATGGAATTAATTTTTATCCATTTTCCTCTTAATTGTTTTTAAATTTCTTTTAATATAGTTTTAAGAAGTTCCTAGTGGGAAATAAGATTGATGATTTTTTAAAAAAACTTTAGAAATAGTGCTCTATATATGATTTTTTTCCTCTCCAATCTAAGCTAGATATATATGTGATATCCAACCTAGCTTAGATTGGATAGTTTAGTTGCCCATGGTGACTCGGTAGGATTTAGCTTGCGCGTTCAAATTATGACAAGCGCTGCAGGTCATTGTTTTAAAACTCGGACTGGCTAGCGAGTCAACCCTTTCATTTTCTTTGTTCTTGCTTTTTTAGTTTAGTTTTTGATTGTTGCTTCTCTTATCTTTTTTTATTAAAACTATTAGCTATTGTTTTTTTTCCAATTTCTAGGATGGCGAAAGATCTTGCCTCACCATCTTAGTGTCAGGTGCCTCCATTTATTCTCTTGTTGCTTGATTGATTTTTATTCATTCAAACTTAGAGACTGACAACTCTCCTTTTCATTTCCTTTGAGTTGCCTTTGCTCGCTATTTTTTAGGCTTGGCTCAATGCATTTTGTGCTACCTGCAGAAGTGTTTTTTCTTCCGAGGTAAATTTAGTTGCGTGCACCTGTTTTACTTTTCCACTTTCATCATTGTTGCTTTCTCTTTCATTGGTGCTGCATCTTCACTGAATGATTATGATCTAGGGCACTTTGTTCTTTGTTTAATATGTTTTAAGTTGAAATTGCGGAGTGGTGTCATTAGTAATCGAGAATTTATTTTGGTTGGCTTGTTTGTTTCTTACTTCTTATTTTGTCCGTTTCTATTACTCATGAACCTTGCTACGAGTTTTTCAGTTTTGTTACGTTAACTCTTTTTTGTTGCTTTTAGTTTTTAGATTATTGCTCCAATCATGGACGGGTATCTGCTAGAGTTTGCTGTAAGAGTTTTTTCTTTCAGGTTTTACTCTTCCGTAACCTTAATTTTTTTTTTGCGTAGGTCTGATTCGTTAAATACTATCCACTGTGATTCGTTTGTTAACAATGATTTTTGAGTTTAGATCTATGTTTACCAACTTGCTATTTTGATGTTTTTCTAATAAAAAGTATCTTAATTGCTAACGTCATAAAATCATGATTTCCCATGTTGTCCATGGCGACTCGGTAGGATTTAGCTTGCGCGTTCAAATTCTGACAAGAGCTGCAGGTCATTGTTTTAAAACTCGGACTAGCTGACAAGTCGACCCTTTCATTTTCCTTGTTCTTGCTTTTCTAGTTTAGTTTTCGATTGTTGCTTCTCCTATCTTTTTTATTAAAACTATTAGCGATTGTTTTTTTTTTCAATTTCTAGGATGGGGAAAGATCTTGCCTCACCGTCTTAGTATCACATGCCTCCATTTATTCTCTTGTTGCTTGATTGGTTTTTATTCATTCAAACTTAGAGACTGAAACTCTTCTTTTAATTTCCTTTGAGTTGCCTTTGCTCGCTATTTTTGTAGGCTTGGCTTAATGTATTTTGTGCTACATACAGATTTCATTTCCTATATTAAATAGCCTTAACCTCTAAGCATTCCATTCTTAGATTCAGGGAGAAGGTTTTGTTCCTAAGTAGAGTTTCCCTTCTCATTCTTGGTTTGACAAATATAATCAAACAGAATATCAAGCATAGCTCTAGGCAGCAGTCTATCATCTCAGCCTCTTGAATGCTTGTTTATAATGGGGACAAACTTCACCTGCAAAGATTTGTTTTTCATGGTCTTTATTTTGCTCCCGTATTCAGGGGTTAGTGATGGGTGTTGTTACTGCTGTATTATCTGGTTGGAAGACAAAGATCCTACATGTAATTCAACTTGTTATGCAACTGATTAAGTTCATAGAGGCTAGGAAGTATTATTTAACTTTTCAAAGATGCAACTTTCATTTCTGCAATATTATTATTACCTTCATAATATGCAACAAGAGGCAGTATTTCAATTGGAAGGGGTCAGAATCGTATTTCAATTCTTCCCACTGCGTTGGCAGAGACTGAGATTATAACCATATCAGATCCAGATGTTGGAATATTGGGTAAATATGAGGTCTCAATTTTGCTCATTATGTATATTAATCTTTAAAACTGATACAAACATGTCTCAAATGATTTTCTAATGTTTTAAACACCAATGTCCTTTTTATTTCAGGATCAGGTGCTAAATATACTTATGATGCGTTTCCCTCAAACAGCAGGTCAGAAGAACAAGAAGAGAAGTGGAAACAAATTCTTGCATCAGCAAGAGGAGCTTCGGGATACATTAAGCATGCCCCTAGTAATCTGTGTGTTTGCCAAGTCCATGGGTTTTCTACGTCACTTTATTCTAATTTTCATTGTGTTAGCTTGATTCCTAATTGCACAGTTCCTAATTTCTCTCGTATCCTCACCAGTTCACCTTCTGTGCAAGAGGGCAAGGACTGTCTCAGTCCGATGGAATGGGCTGTAAGTTCTTTAATCCATGATTGGTGCAACATTAATGCTGTCTTAGAAATTGGAAACTATCTGAATGATGAACATATATGTTTTGCAGGCAGAATGGGAGCGCATGTTTTTGGACATTAAAGTTAAGCTGCAGGTAAAACTTCGTTTCCTTTTAGAATAATAATGAGTTATCTGGGTATTTCAAGTATTTTACACATGTAGTGGTGCCTGTTATTACGTTGCTGGATTTGATGTTAATGCTGATTTCTTAGAGACTTGTTCATTCTCGGAGATTCTATATTTCAAACCATATATCATATTATAATCTTAAAACATAATAACCTTTATTAGATAGCCTTAACCTTTAAGCATTCCATTCTTAGATTCAGGGAGAAGGTTTTGTTCCTAACTAGAGTTTCCCTTCTCATTCTTGATTTGACAAATATAATCAAACAGAATAGCAAGAATAGCTCTAGGCGGCAGTGTATCATCTCAGCCTCTTGAATGCTTGTTTATAATGGGGACAAACTTCACCTGCATAGATTTCCTTTTCATGGTCTTTATTTTGCTCCGGTATTCATGGGTTAGTGATGGGTGTTGTTACTGCTGTATTATCTGGTTGGAAGACAAAGATCCTACATGTAATTCAACTTGTTATGCAACTGATTAAGTTCATAGAGGCTAGGAAGTATTATTTAACTTTTCAAAGATGCAACTTTCATTTGTGCAATATTATTAATACCTTAAGAATATGCAACAGGAGGTAATATTTAGGTGTGAATCTGATTTCTATTTCTGTGCATCTCTGATGTTGGAAACGAAATGTAATTTTTTTTTTAAAAAAATTCAAGTTGATTAACATTGCTCAAATTGCTACCTTCCATAATAACATATTATTTACAGTATTATTTTTACTTTTATGCAGGGATTCTGGCCTCGTCTTCTTAAACTGGGAGATACTGCCGATCCACTTTCATCATTTGAATATTGCACTATCCTTGTTGTCCTTCTACAAGGGGAAAAACCTCTCGCTGACACTTTTAGGCGGCTATTTTATGCCTTTCAATTCTCAATTTCATTCGCTTTATAGTTTTGAAGAGTATTGCCAACTGATAGGCATTTTGTTTACTGGCTTTGCAGCACTGATTGAGTCTGACACGGAGGGGATCGGTGGTAGTGGATTTGTTGAATGTATAAGGGAGCATATACACTCAGTATGTTGGAGGGCATAAGTGATTGAATGTTTTCGGTGCTCATGATTAAGCTGACATTTGGCTGCATACATTGTTGCAGGGTTGGCATTGTCAATTGACCGATGAACAGTTTATTCTTGCTTAATTCTTGCTTATGTCCCAATGTGAGTTGGTGTGACATCAAATGCATATCAGAAAGTGATCTAAGAGAAGCACCTTGCTTACTTTTGTGGGAGGCTTAAAAGAAATGCTGTAAGTTTTTTGTTCAACTAGTGAAATTCAAAAGGTGGTTAAGGCCGTATGAGTTCCTTTAAGTTAATTTGAGTCTTTGCTGGTCTAAATTAATATATCAATGTTTGTTCAGTATTAGCTGCTACATAAGTGTTGTTCTAATGTGAGCTGTTCATTATTTCTTTAATTTCCATGTTGTGGTAGAAATAACAAGTAACAAGGTTGCAGGTTTGTCCGTGTATGGTTCAGTTTTTCTGTTGGTTATCAATAATTTTCTTTGTTGCTTTCTTTTTCTGAAGTACTGAAATTTATGTCTTATTTTACACTCTAATTTCAAATAGGTGGACTTAGCAATACTTAGAGCTTATATGTACACATGTTATAGTCCTGGTTTTCCTCATATAAATAAATAATATCATAGAACTTAAGATTTTCTTTCAACTCAAATTTTTTATAGATTCACATTTACTCCTTTGTGTGCTTTTAGTGTTCCATTTATTTTAACTGTCATGTGATATCTCATCTTATTTTCTGGAAGTCTATGGAATTAATTTTTCCCCATTTTCCTCCTCTTCATTTTATAAATTTCTTTTAATATAGTTTTAAAAAGTTCCTAGTGGGAAATAACATTGATGATTTTTTTAAAAAACTTTAGAAACAGTGCTTTAAAAATGATTTTTTTCCTCTCCAATCTAAGCTAGATATATATGTGATATCCAACCTGGCTTAGATTGGATAGTTTAGTTGCCTGTGACAACTCTGTAGGATTTAGCTTATGCGTTAAAATTCTTACAAGGGCTGAACGCCATTGTTTTAAAACTCGGACTAGCTAGCGAGTCGACCCTTTCATTTTCCTTGTTCCTGCTTTTTTAGTTTAGTTTTTAATTATCGCTTCTCCTATCGTTTTTATTAAAACTATTAATGATTGTTTGTTTTTCCAATTTCTAGGATGGCGAAGGATCTTGCCTCACCATCTTAGTGTCAGGTGCCTCTATTTATTCTCTTGTTGCATGATTGGTTTTCATTCATTCACATTTAGAGACTGACAACTTTTCATTTCATTTCCTTTGAGTTGCCTTTGCTCGCTATTTTTTTAGGCTTGGCTCAATGCATTTTGTGCTACCTGCAGAAGTTTTTTTTCTTTCAATGTAAATTCAGTTGCGTGCACTTGTTCTACTTTTCTACATTCATCATTGTAGCTTTCTTTTTCATTAGTGTTGCACCTTCACTGCATGATTGTTATCCAGGGCACTTGGTCCTTTGTTTAATATATTTTAAGTTGAAATTGCGGAGTTGTGTCATTTATAATCGAGAATTTATTTTGGTTTGATTGTTTCTCACCTTTTATTTTGTCTGTTTTTGTTATTCATGAAGCTTGCTACGAGTTTTTCAGTTTTCATACGTCAACTCTGTTGTGTTGCTTTCTGTTTTTAGATTGTTGGTCCGATCTTGGACGGGTGTTTGCTAGAGTTTGCTGTAAGAGTTTTTTCTTTCATGTTTTCCTTTTCCATAACCTTAAATTCTTTTTTGCGTAGGTTTGCTTCGTTAAACACTATCCACTGTGATTCGTTTGTTAACAATGATTTTTGAGTTTAGATTTATGTTTACTAACTGGCTATTTCAATGTTTTTCTTTAAAAAAGTAACTTAATTGCTAAGGTCAAAAAATCATGATTTACCATGTTGTCCGTGGCGACTCAGTTGGATTTAGATTGTGTGTTCAAATTCTGACAAGCGCTGCAGGTCATCGTTTCAAAACTCGTACTGGCTGGCGAGTGGACCCTTCATTTTCCTTGTTCCTACTTTTTTAGTTTTGTTTTCGATTGTTGCTTCTCGTATATTTTTTATTAAAATTATTAGCGATTGTTTTTTTTTCCAATTTCAAGGATAGCAAAAGATGTTGCCTCACCATCTTAGTATCAGGTGCCTCCATTTATTCTCTTGTTGCTTGATTGGTTTATATTCATTAAAACTTAGAGACTGACAACTTTTCTTTTCATTTCCTTTGAGTTGCCTTTACTCGCTTTTTTTTTAGGCTTGGCTTAATGTATTTTGTGCTACCTGCAGAAGTTTTTTTTCTTCCAAGGTAAATTCAGTTGCGTGCACCTGTTTTGCTTTTCTACTTTCATCATTGTTGCTTTCTCTTTCATTGGTGCTGCATCTTCATTGCATGATTATTATCTAGGTCATTTGATCATTAGACACTTTTAGGCGGCTATTTTATGCCTTTCAATTCTCAATTTCATTTGCTTTATAGTTTTGAAGGGTACTGCTAACTGATAGGAACTTTTTTTACTAGCTTTGCAGCACTGATTGAGTCTGACACGGAGGGGATCGGTGGTAGTGGATTTGTTGAATGTATAAGGGAGCATATACACTCAGTATGTTGGAGGGCAAAAACTGATTGAATGTTTTCTGTGTTCATGATTAAGCTGACATTTGGCTGCATACATTGTTGCAGGGATGGCATTGTCAATTGACCGATGAACAGTTTATTCTTGCTTAATTCTTGCTTATGTCCCCAATGTGAGTTTGTGTGACACCAAATGCATAGCAGAAAGTGAATCTAAGAGAAGCCCCTTGCTTTACATTCTCCTCGATTTAACATCATAAAAGCCAAGACAGGGACTCATGTGCTGTCGTCTCTCTGCTCCTCACGCTTCAGTGGACTCTGCATCTCTCTCTATCTCTATCTCCACTCTGCATCTCTATCTCTCCCAAATGTACCCAAAATACACTTGCTATAAACGAAAGGGGAAGAAAAGATGGGAAGATAGATCCCACACCAGAACAAGTTTTTTTGTTGCGTTCTTTTCTTGAATGACATTCTTTTTTTTCTCGCATTGCATTTAATTAATTTGAAACTTACCTACAGTGAGCTCCTTCAAATTAATTTCATGAAGTTCATTTTGCTAGGAAACCACTGTTACTCATGCCTTCAACACCCAAGCATTTTTGAAGAAACACTCTAGGTTAAACAACCAACCACCGGATCCCATGGTGATGTTGTTTTCCATGATACTTTACCAACTTGATATTTTGGGAAATGAAATCCATTTTTAATCTCTGTAGCCATTTTTTCTATTGGTTGATTCAGTTCTCCTTGTACTAATTAGTTTGTTGTTGTTTGCAGATAACACAGTTCTTAGAGTCCCATGGTTTCTTGGATTATCTGGAGAGGTATTGATTCTGATGGAAACAATAATAATCTTCCTGACAAGTTACAGGACACAATTGGAAGGGGTCAGAATCCTATTTCAATTCTTCCTACTACGGTGGCAGAGACTAAGAGTACAACCATATCAGATCCAGATGTTGGAATATTGGGTAAATTTGAGGTCTCAATTTTTCCGATTATGTATATTAATCATTAAAACTGATACGAACTTGTCTCAAATAATTTTCTAATGTTATAAACACCAATGTCCTTTAAATTTCAGGATCAGGTGCTAAACATACTTATGATAGGTTTCCCTCAAACATCAGGCCAATGTCCTTTATATTTCAGGATCAGGTGCTAAACATACTTATGATAGGTTTCCCTCAAACATCAGGTCAGAAGAACAAGAAGAGAAGACGAAACAAATTCTTGCAGCAGCAAGAGGAGCTTTTGGATACATTAAGCATGCTCCTAGGTATCTGTGTGTTTGCCAAGTCCTTGGGTTTTCTACAATTTATTCTAATTCTCAGTGTTAGCTTGATTCCTAATTGCACAATTCCTAATTTCTCTCATATCCTCACTAGTTCAACTTCTGTACAAGTGGGCAAGGACTCTCTTAGTCCGATGGAAAGGGCTGTAAGTTCTTTATTCCATGATTGGTGCAACAGTAATGCTGTCGTAGTAATTGGAAACTATCTGAATGATGAACATATATGTTTTGCAGGCAGAAAGGGAGCGCATGGTTTTGGACATTAAAGTTAAGCTGCAGGTAATACTTCATTTTCCTTTTAGAATACTAATGAGTTATCTGGGTATTTCTAGTATTTTACACATGTAGTGGTGCCTGTTATTACGTTGCTGGATTTGATGGTAATGCTGATTTCTTAGAGACTTGTTCATTCTTGGAGATTCTTATATTTCAAACCATATATCATATTATAATCTTAAAACATAATAACCTTTATTAAATAGCCTTAACCTCTAAGCATTCCATTCTTAGATTCAGGGAGAAGGTTTTGTTCCTAACTAGAGTTTCCCTTCTCGTTCTTGGTTTGACAAATATAATCAAACAGAATATGAAGCATAGCTCTAGGCTGCAGTCTATCATCTCAGCCTCTTGAATGCTAGTTTATAATGGGGACAAACTTCACCTGCAAAGATTTCTCTTTCATGGTCTTTATTTTGCTCCTGTATTCATGGGTTAGTGATGGGTGTTGTTACTGCTGTATTATCTGGTTGGAAGACAAAGGTCCTACATGTAATTCAACCTGTTATGCAACTGATTAAGTTCATCGAGGCTAGGAAGTATTATTGAACTTTTCAAAGATGCAACTTTCATTTGTGCAATATTATTATTGCCTTCAGAATATGCAACAAGAGGTATTATTTAGATGCACATCAGAATGTGGGAAACCAAATGTAATTTCTTTTTTTTTAAATTTCAAGTTGATTAACATTGCTCAAATTGCTACCTTGCATAATGACATATTGTTTGCAGTATTATTTTTACTTCTATGCAGGGATTGTGGCTTCGTTTTCTTAGACTGTGAGATACCACCGATCTACTTTCATCATTTGAATAGGGCACTATCCTTTGTATCCTTCTACAAGGGTGTAAACCTCTCGCTTACACTTTTAGGCCGCTATTTTATGCCTTTCAAATCTCAATTTCATTTGCTTTATAGTTTTGAAGAGCACTGCTAACAGATAGGCATTTTGTCTACTGGCTTTGAAGCACTGATTGAGTCTGACGCGGAGAGGATTGGTGTTAGTGGATTTGTTGAATGTATAAGGGAGCATATACACTCAGTATGTTGGAGGGAATAAACTGATTGAATGTTTTCTTTGTTCATGATTCAGCTGACATTTGGTTGCAGACATGTTGCAGGGATGGCATTGTCAGTTGACTGATGAACAGTGTATTCTTGCTTAATTCTTCCTTAATTCTTGCTTATGTCCCCAATGTGAGTTTGTGTGACACCACATGAATATCAGCAAGTGAATCTAAGAGAAGCACCTTGCTTTACTTTTGTGGGAGGCTTAAAAGAAATGCTGTAAGTTTTTTGTTCAACTAGTTAAATTCGAACGGTGGTTAAGGCCATATGAGTTCCTTAAACTTAATGTGAGTTGTTCAGTATTTCTTCAATTTCCATGTTTTGGTAGAAATAGCAAGTAAAAAGGGTACAGGTTTTCAGTGCATGGTTCAGATTTTCTGTTGGCTATCAATAATTTTCTTTGTTTTCTCTTTCTGAAGTACTCAAATTTATGTCTTATTTTACACTCTAATTTCAAATAGGTGGACTTAGCAATACTTAGAGCTTATATGTACACATGTTATAGTCCTGGTTTTCCTCATATAAATAAATAATATCATAGAACTTAAGATTTTCTTTCAACTTAAAATTTTTATAGATTCACATTTACTAATTTGTGTGCTTTTAGTGTTCCATTTATTTTAACTGTCATGTGATATCTCATCTTATTTTCTGGAAGTCTATGGAATTAATTTTTCCCCATTTTACTCCTCTTCATTTTTTTTTAAATTTCTTTTAACATAGTTGTAGAAAGTTCCTAGTGGGAAATAACATTGATGATTTTTTTAAAAAACTTTAGAAAGAGTGCTCTAAACATGATTTTTTTCCTCTCCAATCTAAGCTAGATATATATGTGATATCCAACCTAGCTTGGATTGGATAGTTTAGTTGCCCGTGGCGACTAGGTTGGATTTAGCTTGTGCGTTAAAATTCTGACAAGGGGGGAACGCTATTGTTTTAAAACTCGGACTGGCTATGAGTGGACCCTTTCGATTTCCTTGTTCCTGCTTTTTTAGTTTAGTTTTTGATTGTTGCTTCTCCTATCGTTTTTATTAAAACTATTAATGATTGTTTGTTTTTGCAATTTCTAGGGTGTCGAAGGATCTTGCCTCACCATCTTAGTGTCAGGTGCCTCCATTTTTTCTTTTGTTGCGTGATTGGTTCTTATTCATTCACATATAGAGATTGACAACTTTTCTTTTCATTTCATTTGAGTTGGCTTTGCTCACTATTTTTTTAGGCTTGATTAAATGCATTTTGTGCTACCTGTAGAAGTTTCTTTTCTTGCAATGTAAATTCAGTTGCGTGCACCTATTCTACTTTTCTATATTCATCATGTTCACCTTTTCTTTTCTTGTGGGAAATAAGATTGATGATTTTTTTTAAAAACTTTAGAAATAGTGCTCTAAATATGATTTTTTCCCTCTCCAATCTGGTTTTCCTCATAAATAAATAATATCATAGAACTTAAGATTTTCCTATAAATGAAGATCTTTCAACTCATAATTTTTATAGATTCACATTTACTCCTATGTATGCTTTTAATTTTCATGTGATATCTCATCTTATTTTCTAGAAGTCTATGGAATTAATTTTTACCCATTTTCCTCTTATTTTTTTTTAAATTTCTTTTAATATAGTTTTAAAAAGTTACTAGTGGGAAATAAGATTGATGATTTTTTAAAAAAACTTTAGAAATAGTGCTCTAAATATGATTTTTTTTCCTCTCCAATCTGGTTTTCCTCATATAAATAATTAATATCATAGAACTTAAGATTTTCCTATAAATGAAGATCTTTCAACTCATAATTTTTATAGATTCACATTTACTCCTATGTATGCTTTTAATTTTCATGTGATATCTCATCTTATTTTCTAGAAGTCTATGGAATTAATTTTTATCCATTTTCCTCTTAATTTTTTTTAAATTTCTTTTAATATAGTTTTAAAAAGTTCCTAGTGGGAAATAAGATTGATGATTTTTTAAAAAAACTTTAGAAATAGTGCTCTAAATATGATTTTTTTCCTCTCCAATCTAAGCTAGATATATATGTGATATCCAACCTAGCTTAGATTGGATAGTTTAGTTGCCCATGGTGACTCGGTAGGATTTAGCTTGCGCGTTCAAATTATGACAAGCGCTGCAGGTCATTGTTTTAAAACTCGGACTGGCTAGCGAGTCAACCCTTTCATTTTCTTTGTTCTTGCTTTTTTAGTTTAGTTTTTGATTGTTGCTTCTCTTATCTTTTTTTATTAAAACTATTAGCTATTGTTTTTTTTCCAATTTCTAGGATGGCGAAAGATCTTGCCTCACCATCTTAGTGTCAGGTGCCTCCATTTATTCTCTTGTTGCTTGATTGATTTTTATTCATTCAAACTTAGAGACTGACAACTCTCCTTTTCATTTCCTTTGAGTTGCCTTCGCTCGCTATTTTTTAGGCTTGGCTCAATGCATTTTGTGCTACCTGCAAAAGTGTTTTTTCTTCCGAGGTAAATTTAGTTGCGTGCACCTGTTTTACTTTTCCACTTTCATCATTGTTGCTTTCTCTTTCATTGGTGTTGCATCTTCACTGAATGATTATGATCTAGGGCACTTTGTTCTTTGTTTACTATGTTTTAAGTTGAAATTGCGGAGTGGTGTCATTAGTAATCGAGAATTTATTTTGGTTGGCTTGTTTGTTTCTTCTTATTTTGTCCGTTTCTATTACTCATGAACCTTGCTACGAGTTTTTCAGTTTTGTTACGTTAACTCTTTTTTGTTGCTTTTAGTTTTTAGATTATTGCTCCGATCATGGACGGGTATCTGCTAGAGTTTGCTGTAAGAGTTTTTTCTTTCAGGTTTTACTCTTCCGTAACCTTAATTTTTTTTTTTTGCATAGGTCTGATTCGTTAAATACTATCCACTGTGATTCGTTTGTTAACAATGATTTTTGAGTTTAGATCTATGTTTACCAACTTGCTATTTTGATGTTTTTCTAATAAAAAGTATCTTAATTGCTAACGTCATAAAATCATGATTTCCCATGTTGTCCATGGCGACTCGGTAGGATTTAGCTTGCACGTTCAAATTCTGACAAGAGCTGCAGGTCATTGTTTTAAAACTCGGACTAGCTGACAAGTCGACCCTTTCATTTTCCTTGTTCTTGCTTTTCTAGTTTAGTTTTCGATTGTTGCTTCTCCTATCTTTTTTATTAAAACTATTAGCGATTGTTTTTTTTTCCAATTTCTAGGATGGGGAAAGATCTTGCCTCACCGTCTTAGTATCACATGCCTCCATTTATTCTCTTGTTGCTTGATTGGTTTTTATTCATTCAAACTTAGAGACTGAAACTCTTCTTTTAATTTCCTTTGAGTTGCCTTTGCTCGCTATTTTTGTAGGCTTGGCTTAATGTATTTTGTGCTACATACAAATTTCATTTCCTATATTAAATAGCCTTAACCTCTAAGCATTCCATTCTTAGATTCAGGGAGAAGGTTTTGTTCCTAAGTAGAGTCCCTTCTCATTCTTGGTTTGACAAATATAATCAAACAGAATATCAAGCATAGCTCTAGGCAGCAGTCTATCATCTCAGCCTCTTGAATGCTTGTTTATAATGGGGACAAACTTCACCTGCAAAGATTTGTTTTTCATGGTCTTTATTTTGCTCCCGTATTCAGGGGTTAGTGATGGGTGTTGTTACTGCTGTATTATCTGGTTGGAAGACAAAGATCCTACATGTAACTCAACTTGTTATGCAACTGATTAAGTTCATAGAGGCTAGGAAGTATTATTTAACTTTTCAAAGATGCAACTTTCATTTCTGCAATATTATTATTACCTTCATAATATGCAACAAGAGGCAATATTTATGTGTGAATCTTATTTCTATTTATGTGCATCTCAGATGTTGGAAACCAAATGTAATATTTTTTTTTAAAATTCAAAATGAGTAACATTGCTCAAATTGCTACCTTCCATAATGACATATTGTTTGCAGTATTATTTTTACTTTTATGCAGGGATTGTGGCCTCGTCATCTTAAACTGGGAGATACTGCCGATCCACTTTCATCATTTGAATATGGCACTATCCTTGTTGTCCTTCTTCAAGGGGATAAACCTCTCATTGACACTTTTAGGCGGCTATTTTATGCCTTTCAATTCTCAATTTCATTCGCTTTATAGTTTTGAAGAGTACTGCTAACTGATTGGCATTTTGTTTACTAGCTTTGCAGCACTGATTGAGTCTGACGAGGAGGGGATTGGTGTTAGTAGATTTGTTGAATGTATAAAGGAGCATATACACTCACTATGTTGGAGGGCATAAACTAATTGAATGTTTTATGTGTTCATGATTAAGCTGACATTTGGCTGCATACATTGTTGCAGGGATGACATTGTCAATTGACTGATGAACAGTGTATTTTTGCTTAATTCTTGCTTATGTCCCCAATGTGAGTTTGTGTGACATCAAATGCATATCAGAAAGTGAATCCAAGAGAAATGCTGAAAGTTTTTTTTCCGCTTTACTTTCGTGGGAGGCTTAAAAGAAATGCTGTAAGTTTTTTTTTCAACTAGTTAAATTCAAACGGTGGTAAAAGCCGTATGAGTTCCTTTAAGTTAATCTGAGTCTTTGCTTGTCCAAATTAATATATCAATGTTTGTTGAATGTATTAGCTGCTACATAAATGTTTCTCTAATATGAGTTGTTCATTATTTCTTTAATTTTCATGTTTTGGTAGAAGTAGCAAGTAACAAGGGTGCACGTTTTTCAGTGCATGGTTTAGTTTTTCTTTTGGCTATGAATAATTTTCTTTGTTTTTTTTCTGAAGTACTCACATTTATTTCTTATTTTACACTCTAATTTCAAATAGGTGGACTTAGCAATACTTAGAGCTTATATGTACACATGTTATAGTCCTGGTTTTCCTCATATAAATAAATAATATCATAGAACTTAAGATTTTCTTTCAACTTAAAATTTTTATAGATTCACATTTACTAATTTGTGTGCTTTTAGTGTTCCATTTATTTTAACTGTCATGTGATATCTCATCTTATTTTCTGGAAGTCTATGGAATTAATTTTTCCCCATTTTCCTCCTCTTCATTTTTTTTTTAAATTTCTTTTAACATAGTTGTAGAAAGTTCCTAGTGGGAAATAACATTGATGATTTTTTTAAAAAACTTTAGAAAGAGTGCTCTAAACATGATTTTTTTCCTCTCCAATCTAAGCTAGATATATATGTGATATCCAACCTAGCTTGGATTGGATAGTTTAGTTGCCCATGGTGACTAGGTTGGATTTAGCTTGTGCGTTAAAATTCTGACAAGGGGTGAACGCTATTGTTTTAAAACTCGGATTGGCTAGCGAGTCGACCCTTTCATTTTCCTTGTTCCTGCTTTTTTAGTTTAGTTTTTGATTGTTGCTTCTCCTATCGTTTTTATTAAAACTATTAATGATTGTTTGTGTTTGCAATTTCTAGGGTGTCGAAGGATCTTGCCTCACCATCTTAGTGTCAGGTGCCTCCATTTTTTCTTTTGTTGCGTGATTGGTTCTTATTCATTTACATATAGAAATTTGCAACTTTTCTTCTCATTTCATTTGAGTTGGCTTTGCTCACTATTTTTTTAGGCTTGATTAAATGCATTTTGTGGTACCTGTAGAAGTTTTTTTCTTGCGATGTAAATTCAGTTGCGTGCACCTGTTCTACTTTTCTACATTCATCATGTTCAATGCATTATTATTATCTAGGTCACTTGTTCCTTTGTTTAATATGTTTTAAGTTGAAATTGTGGAGTCGTGTCATTAGCAATCAAGAATTTATTTTGGTTGGTTTGTTTGTCTCACATCTTATTTTGTCTGTTTTTGTTACTCATGAAGCTTGCTATGAGTTTTTCAGTTTTCATACATCAACTCTGTGTGTTGCTTTTTGCTTTTGATTATAGGTCCAGTCTTGGATGGGTGTCTGTTATTGTTTGTTGTAAGAGTTTTCTTCTTTCATGTTTTACTATTTTGTAACCTTATATTCTTTTTTCCGTAGGTGTGCTTCATTAAACACTATCCACTGTGATTCGGTTGTTTACGATGATTTTTGAGTTTAGATTTATGCCTACTAACTACCTATTTCGATGTTTTCTTCTTAAAAAGTATCTTAATTGCTAAGGTCATAAAATCTTGATTTCCCATGTTGTTCGTCGCGACTCGGTAGGATTGGGCTGGGGCGTTCAATTGCATTTTGTGCATCTTTTCTACTTTTCTACTTTAACCATTGTCGCTTTCTCTTTCATTGGTGTTGCATCTTGACTGCATGATTATTATCTAAGGCACTTGATCCTTTCTTTAATATATTTTTAGTGGAAATTGTGTAGTCGTCTCATTTTTAATCGAGAATTTATTTTGGTTGGTTTGTATGTTCCTCACATCTTGTTTTTTCCGTTTCTGTTACTTATGAATTTTTAATCGAGAATTTATTCTGGTTGGTTTGTATGTTCCTCACATCTTGTTTTTTCCATTTTTGTTACTCATGAAACTTGCTACGAGTTTTTTAGTTTTCATATGTCAACTCTGTTGTATTGCTTTCTGTTTTTAGATTGATTCTCCAATCTTGGACGGGTATCTGCTAGAGTTTGCTGTAAGAGTTTTTTCTTTTAAGTTTTCCTTTTCCGTAACCTTATATTCTTTTTTGCGTAGGTCTGCTTCGTTAAACACTATCCACTGTGAATTGATGGTTTACAATGATTTTTTAGTTTAGATTTATTTTTATTAACTGACTATTTTGATGTTTTTTTTCCTTAAAAAGTATCTTAATTGCTAAGGTCATAAAAACATGATTTCCCATGTTGTCCGTGGTGCCTCAGTAGGATTTAGCTTGCATGTTCAAATTTTGACAAGTGATGTATGCCAAAGGTATAAAACTCGGACTGGCTGGCGAGTCGACCCTTTCATTTTCCTTGTTCCTACTTTTTTAGTTCAATTTTTGATTGTTGCTTCTCCTATCTTTTTTTATTAAAACTATTAGCAATTGTTTCTAGGATGGCGACAGATCTTGCCTCACCATCTTAGTGTCAGGTGCCTCCATTTATTCTCTTGTTGCTTGATTGGTTTATATTCATTCACATTTAGAGACTGAAAACTTTTTGTTTCATTTCCTTTGAGTTGCCTTTGCTACCTATTTTTTTAGGCTTGGCCTAATGCATTTTGTGCTACTTGCAGAATTTTTTTTTCTTCCGAGGTGAATTCAATTGCGTGCACTCTATATTATTTTGTTTATGTTTGCTGCATTTAAACAATAGCTACTGTGATTTGTTGGTTACAAGTTACTTTTGAGCTTAGATTTATGTTCTTCTGTCTCCGATGTCATTTGGTATCTTTTTTTCTTTTCTTTTTAGGTGTTATGTTTGGATATTGAGGTCCATAAGTCTTATCCATGTGTTTAACATTTCTTCTCTATTTGTTAGACAATCAAGATAAAGAATTGTTCCTCTTGTTACTTGTTCAAATTTTATTTGGTAATCTTCGGGTATATTGAGAATGTGTCTTGAAGTTCATCCAAATGTAGTAGTTTCTTTGAGGTTTAGCCTATTCAAATGATTATTCCTTGAAGTTCTTCTATCTCCGTCTCTTGTTGAATTATCTTCATCCATTTGTGTGGGTACTCCTTGTGATATGTCACTATGTTCTTCGGGTCACTTTGTTGAACATTCTAATGCTCTATCCATTCTAATATTTATTTTATAATCTAATTTACTGGTTATGTAATTGTCTTGTTTCTGTTTTATATTCTGATATTCATCTACACCATTAGAAGTTGTTGTACTTGTTCTTCTATGTCTATTATAGACATTTTTATAATCCACTCTTCTAATGGTGTACTCATATTTAGATTATATGTTTTCCTTTGTCTAAGGTCTTTTTCCCGTATCCTATTAGAGGTGGTCCTTGTAGATTACTATAATCTGGATGATTTGAATATTCAATATATTCATTTGTTTTGGTTGTCTTTTTAAGTGTATTCTTGTATATTTCAAAATATTGCAGTCAGAAAAGACTCTTTTTTAATTTTTTTACATATATATATATATATATATTAAGTTACTTGGGTCTGCAAAAGTTCTATTAGAAAAGAGAACATAGAAATTGATTTTTAGCTTTAAAATATTCTAGTTTCTTTTAAAATGTTTGCCTAAATCTCGTGGGAAGACCCAAATTATTACAGAAATTAAGAAAAGGGGGTAAGAGTTCCTTGCTTTAGAAGCAACAATCCTCATCCTTTCTATCGGTTATTGTAACACGCTATTTTTAATAAAATTCACATTTCCCAGACTTTTTATCCGCTAAAAACGGCACCATTAATTGTCATTGGAAATCTCATAAAAATAATAAGAATTATCTAATAAATAATATAAATTATATTCTAGAGATTCATTTAATTAAATAAAAATAGTAATTTGACATGATATTAAAGATTTTAAGTTAGATGGTTATTTGAAATGATATCAGAGTTTTGTTGACTAAACAATCTTGAGTTTAAATCTCACTACCTCCATTATATTTGATAAAAATTAAGTTTAAGTTAGTATGAGTCTGTTCAAGTTTCAAGTCTAAAATCTCTTGGATACGTTAAAGAATAATATAAATCATATTTTGATGTTTCACTTAATAGTTTAAACTATCAGGTGGAGATAATTCTTTGACACCTATTAAGTTAGCATGATTGCACCAGATTTGTGCACCTGAGACTAAATCTCACACTCATGCCCTTCAAATATTCAAAAAAACATTTTTTTATGCTATACTTTTCTTCTCCTCTTGCTCTTGGTTTTTTCAAGGGAGAAAAATTCATGAAAAGGAAGAAATTAATGTCAAATTAACTGGTAATCTCACAGAAAAATAGTGTTTGTTGTCAATTAGGCTGAATCCCCTCTTCCTAGGGTTTCCCATACATTAAATAGGAAAACATATTTACATGCCCAGTTGTTATGCTACAATTCCGGGCTAAGTATAGAAATAGATAAGTCTCCTATTATTACCCAACTACCTACAGCTGTATGACTATACATATCATGCTAACATCCCCCCTCAAATTGATGCCGGGTGAGAACAAAGCATCAATTTGCTAACAAGAAACCGATGGCGTGGACCAGTCAAGGATTTGGTAAAAACATCAGCTATCTGAAGATCAGTGGAGATATGTGGAAGAGAAATGATGTGAGAATCGACGGCCTCTCGAATAGAATGACAATCTACTTCGATATATTTAGTACTCTCATGAAACACAGGATTCGAAGCAATCTGGATAGCACTCGTGTTGTCAGCATGAAGAAGAGTAGGAGAGGACTGAGAGAAACCAATTTCGGCCAATAAACCACGAAGCCATACAATCTCCGAACAAGCAGCGGACATGGCCCGGTATTCAGACTCTGTGGAAGATTTGGAAACACGATCCTGTTTCTTGCTTTTCCAAGAAATCAAGGAATCACCAAGAAACATGCACCACCCTGTGACAGAGCTTCGGGTATCAGGACAACCCGCCCAATCAGCATCACTAAATTCCACAAGGCGGAGGGGAGAGCCAACTGGATAGAAGAGCCCACGGCTAGCAGAACCAAGTAGATAATGAATAATGCGACGAACCGCTGCCAAATGTAAATGACGGGGAGATTGCATAAATTGACTGACTTGCTGAACAGCAAACGAGATATCAGGCCGAGTAATAGTAAGATAATTCAGGTTGCCAACCAATTTCCGATATAAAGTGGGATTAGGTAGAAGATCATCGTCATCATGTCAAAACTTAACGTTCACCTCCAAAGGAGTATCAACCGGAGAAGAATCCTGAAGACCAGCCAAAGTAATCAAGTCCTGAGCATATTTCTGTTGATGCACATAGATACCAGAAGAAGAAGAGTGAACCTCTAAACCCAAAAAATAAGTAAGAGAACCCAGGTCCTTCATATGAAAGCAATCCTGAAGATGCTGCTGAAGTTGGCTAATCAATACCAGTGGAGGTTGTACAAAGAAATAATGAAGAATCATAATTGCTTTGCACAAAAGAGAAGCGAAGCAAGTTAGTTCAAAACTTGTCAAACCACGCCCGGGGAGCTTGCTTCAAACCATACAAGGACCGCCTCAATTTACACAGCCGATTTAAAAGAAGAAACCAAACCCAGTGGAGGGGTCATATAAATATCCTCCTTAAGGTCACCATGGAGAAAAGCATTTTTGACGTCCATTTGGTGAAGTGGCCATCCCTGAGAGGCAGTAATGGCAATAATAGCGCGCACAGTAGTCATTTTGGCGACCGGAGCAAAAGTCTCCTCATAATCCACCCCATATTCCTGTCTGTTGCCAAGAGCAACCAACTGTGCTTTATATCTATCCAAAGTGCCGTCAGAGCGGAGCTGAATCGAGTACACCTATTTACATCCAATGGGCTTAACTGCTGGAGGACAACTAATAAGGTCCCATGTATGATTTTCTTGTAGAGCCTGAAGTTCCTCCTGCATGGCTGTTTGCCAACACTCATGCTCGACAGCCTGTGAGTAACATGATGGAACAATAATATTGGATAAAGTAGCAGAAAAACCATACCGATCAGGAGGATAAGATACCCTCGTAGAGCGGCAAAGAGCAGGCGGAGGAGGTGGCGGCGTAGAAGTGTCTCCATGAGCAGTATCAGGTGGAGGAGAAGTTGTCGGAAGAGGCAAAGTTGGTCGACGTCTTTCATACACAATACCAGGTTTGAATCTTTCAAAAGAGGACACGTCCTCAAAATGAGGAAGAAGAGGAGCTACCGAGGAAGATGCAGTAGTGGTAGGGAAAAAATATTGATTTTCAAAGAAAACAACATTTCTAGAGATACAAAATTTATCACAGCTGAGATCATAGCAAACAAATCCTTTATGAGAAATACTATAACCTAAAAAAGCACATATAGTATACTGAGTAGAAAGTTTGTGTCGTTCATTAGGAGGTAAGTGGACAAAGCAAACACAACCAAAAATGCAAGTCATGATAGCTAGGAGACTTATGATGAAGACGATAGAAAAGGGAATCGAATTTTAATACCTGGGATGGTAATCGATTGATTAGATACACTACAGTAGACAAAGCTTCAACCCAAAATTTAGATGGAACAGACGACTCAAGCAATAAGGATCTAGTGGTATCCAAAAGGTGACGATTCTTACGCTCAACAACCCCATTTTATTGTGGTGTATATGGACACGACCGATGCGAAACAATGCCTTTTTGCTGTAAAAAAATATGAAATTCCCGTGACATATATTCCCCACCCGAATCAGATCTCAATACCTTAATACCAGTAGAAAATTGAGTTTCAACATAGGCACAAAATGTCTTGAAATCCGAAAATACCTCAGATTTGGAACGAAGGAAATACACCCAAGAACAATCAATCAAAGCATCATGAGAAGAAAAACTAGTTTTATTGCCCAACAAACCAGAATTCAATAATTGAGATAAAACAATAGAGTTCGGATGGCCTAAACGTCTATGCCATATGGCACTTTGATTTTGAACAGTAGTACAAGCAAAAGAGAAACAACTAGGAATGGAAAAGTGCAGCGGAAATAATCATCCAACTTTAGGCCCCTTCGCGATGATCTTCCCCGACACCTAATCCTGCACAAGATAACCATTACGAGAAAAATGCACATTACAGTTATCATCCACTAGTTGACCGACTGAAATAAGGCTAGTAGACAATTCTGGTGATACAAAAATATGCTTGAAAGTTGGGTCAATATCTCCAACCTTAGTAATGGGTATGTGACCACCATTAGCAACCAGAATTTTTGATGAGCCATGATACTTACGCACATTCTTAAGCCTACTAGATGAGTTGGTCATATGTTTTGACGCAGCTGAATCAACAAGCCACAAATGAGAATTAGAATGAGTACCTTGCAACCCCAAGGCTGAGAATGCAGTAAGGATCATCTGTTGCACCATTTCTAGAGTAAGAGGACTAGATGCAGCTGCTGCCGTAGAAGAGCTGTCGGACATCACTGCTGAAAAGGCATTTGTCCGACGATTTTGGGGACGAGTGGAACACTCCTTAATGATATGGCCTTGTTGTTTGCAATAATTGCAGAACTTCTTTCTACAATTGTTAGCAATGTGCCCATATTCTTTGCAGTTGTAACACTGAACACTGCCTATATTTCGACCTCTTCCCCTTCCCTGGACTGCAAAGGCAACAACAGTTGTATTGTCTTGCTTGAGACTGCCTTGTGTAAGAAGGCGTTGTTCTTCCCTCAGTAAATCCCCAAAACAAACATCCAAGGTAGGCAATGGATCTCGGTTCATTAAATTTGAGCGAGTAATCTCAAATTTGGGCCTCATTTTCATTAAAAATTGATCCCGCTTACTTTGCTCATGAACCGTTTGAACAACAGAAAGAGAATCAGCTGGTATTTGGGCATAAATAATATCAGTATATTCTGCCCACAAGTTCATAAAACTAGAATAATACTCCTGAATAGAGAGATTGTATTGAGTATAATTAGAGATATCGTTTTCTAATTGAAAACATCTAGCATTGTTATCTTGATAGTAAACCTTTTTCAGATATTCCCACATGGTTTTTGCAGTTTTATATGGCTTCAAATTAAGAACAATAAGAGGATCAACCGACCCTAATATCAAAGACATTACCTGGGCATCCCGAACCTTCCATTGAGACAGCTTTGTAGCGTCGGTGGGAGCTGGATCACTGATATCCACATGACCCCATAATTCTTTTCCCGTGACAAAAACTTGGAACTGAAATTCCCAGGTGGAATAATTCTTTCCAGTGAACCGAACACCAAACAAATCAGAGTTGTTTGATGTCATTGTGTTGATGAACCCCAAAGACAGCCAAGAATCACGATTTCTAGAAAACAAACCAGAAATTGACAGAGAACCAAGAAAACCGAGAGTCCTATATATCTAGGACTGATGGAAACAAAAAAAATCAACACAGCTGAGAGCCCTATGTATGCAGGGCTGATCCACAAAACCGAGAGTGCTGCAGATTCAAGAGTGTGGCTCTGATACCATGTCAAATTGACTGCTAATCTCATAGAAAAATAGTGTTTGTTGTCAATTAGGCTGAATCCCCTCTTCCTAGGGTTTCCCATACATTAAATAGGAAAACATATTTACATGCCCAGCTGTTATGCTACAATTCCGGGTTAAGTATAGAAATAGATAAGTCTCCTATTATTACCCAACTACCTACAGCTGTATGACTATACATATCATGCTAACAATTAAGACACAACATATATCAAGCTTTTATTATCGTCATCATGATATAAAAATAGAAGAAAAATCAATTTATTAGTTAAAACAAGCACAAGAATTAATAAGAGCAGGGTAGTGATCCCAAAAACAAATGGTTTCTATGAACAAAATCAACGATAACAAGCTTCCAAATTATATTTAGAGTAGCAACATAAAGTTGTAGTAAAAAGTTTTCTTAGATGCTAAGGCTTTTCTTGTCTATACTTCTCTCTATTTCATCTTTTTTTGTTTCAATGGAAGAGTGTCCTAGGCCAACTTACTAGTTAATTAAAATTAAGTCCCTCTCTCTTAAAAATTTGAACCATCTTAAAGTGCATGTCTCATAATACTATGATACATTTAAAGGAATAGACTCACCTAATCTCTTTACCCAATGAGCTTTTTGGGATATAAAAAAGACAACTAGACCAAGTGTGAGTTGAGAATGTCCATATTAAAATTGAGTAAGTGATGAGGACCAACCTAACACCAAGCGTAATCACACAAATGATCCATTAATGGTTCCAAGTGGGCTTATTATAAGAGCTAGGGTAAAGAAACTTAAAGAGGCATTGAATGGGCTAGTTGAGAGCACATGAAGTAAGATGGACATAGAGGGACAAACAATGCCTTTGAAGCTTAAAGGGCAGCATCTAACTCATCTAATCCAAGTACATAAAAGGTCTCATTCAAGTTATGAAAAAAGGATGATGTGTTAGGCCCTATAACAACCTTGATTTGGGCTTATTTTTCCTAATATGACATGGAATCCAAGTCCAATTACTTCATAAAAAAGAAGGGATTTTTAGCATTCAAAAAAAGAATTTTTCTAGTCTACAAAGAAAACTAATGAGTTGTCAAATTGGTTTCCTAAGCTAGGAGGATTATTTAATGATTCTCCTATTCTAGGAAGGAACCTAAAAGTCAATAATTTTTAAGACCAAATAAATCTTCTTTATCAAATTTTTATGTGGCTGCAACTTAAACTTTTTATTTTAAATTTGTATTTTGTATTTTAGGGTTAATAAACATCAATTGGGCTTAATTACTTAGGAATTTGAGTTTGATTGTAAATGGACTTTATACAAGTCCACATCTTTGGGTATTCCAGAGTTTAGCTTAGGTTAAAAATATATATGTAACATAAGTTTCAGATATTGTTTATGTTTAATGATATTTAGATTATGGTTGTAACTTTGTGTGCTTGTGATAGTGAGAATTCTTTCTTTCTTAGATCTCTAAAGGACTGAAAATAACTTATCGAGGTTCAATTGACTTCCTGGTATCAATCCATGCCTCTCATTTGCAAATTGTTATTTGTTGGATAGGGGTTTGAATTCAATAGTATTGATGCCTAGGTACAAGTTATCTTTGTGTCATACTTTTATCAAATTTGATTTACTTAGCTTTCTAGGAATTGATGTCTCTGCGTATGGGTGCTTGACCGCGTGTGCAATAGGTTTGCATCAGTAGGGATATCTTATGGATACACTTATTTTAGCACTATAAGAAAAAATGTATAGAAAATTGCATGTATTCCTAACATTAAACACCTTTAAGTCTAGACATCATATAACAAATGACATATTTGTAATAAGCAAACCAACTTACATGGCAAACTAAATACTACTTGCTAGAACTATGAACATATTTAATGTCAAATTTAAAATGAAATTTACTAGCTCTTAAAGTTGATTTTTTTATTGAAAATTATTTTCTAACAAATTTAATTGACAAATGTTATATATAAACATTAACATGACATTCTTTGTTGACCCAAGTCTTTAGTTGTAGTCTTATTGACTTGGTCAACCAAGAAAAACCTAGTTTTCTTTTTAAAAAAAATGAAAACACATCAATCAAATATTTTTTTTTATATAATAAATATACTTAGACAACAACAATTTAAATAGACTCGGGACCTAGGTCATAACCCTTATCAGGTTTAGTAATCTTGTATTTTAAAATCTAATTTTTATTTAATTAAACGACTAACAATCTAGAAACAAATATAAGGGAATGTCTTAATCAAAATTTAAATAAAACATTAACGTTAAAAATACATAAAAAGAAGGAGAGCTTGAATTAAAATTTTAAATAAAAAACTAAACAAAAAAAAAAGTTAAGGAATTTGGGCTTGTCAAGAGACCTAAAAGCCTAGATATGTTTGGCCTGAAAATCAAGCTTTGATTTCTTATTTTCTTTGTTCTTTTGTGTCCAATGTTTTTTTCAAAAAAAATAATATACAAAGCATCATCTACTAATCTACTATAACATAAGATGCGTCTTCTAGAAACCGAGTTTTCAAGGGTTATAATGGTGGTTGAAAAATTAGAATCCAGTTTTTTAAACCCTAGAAACCCATTTTCAACCAATTTTTCATCTTAAAGCACATTAAATGCTTTAAAAAACCCCATTTGTAGTCTTAAATTTGAATTCAATTTATCTCAAAACACAAAATCAACCCAAATTTGAAAAGCTCAATGTATTTTTTAGGAAAAATAAAAGAAAAATACTAAGTAAAACTTTTGTTGTTAAAATGAACTCATTGACTCTAAGATGGACTTTTGTTGTGGTCAAAATAGGGCCAAATCAATAACTCTTTCTCCTTCATCTTTTTCTAGCAACGCCAGTCTTTTCTCCAAAACAAGAGATCAAGGTGAGAGAAAAATAAAGTCATGGACTAAAACATGTAATCCCAACTAATAGGACCAAAAATGAATGTGACAAAACCCCAAGGACAAATTTAGCAAAATATGGAGGGACAATTGTTTTTCATAAGAGGGATGCCTTTTTCTTCTTCTTCTTTAATTTTTGTTCTCTAACTTATAATACCATTTAATCAATAAAATTAAATGGATTTGTGCAAATCAATAACTAATCTAATGACAAAATGTATTTTTCATGACCATGATAATTTCATAGAAAGAATGAAGGAGCAACTTACGAAGATAAGTTTTTAACAAACCTAATGTTAAAAAACTAAATTTAAGACAAATAAATAAATACAATAAGCAATTCTATGTAAGGCTAGCAATAACAATTTGTTTGTTAATATAATGCATAATAATTTTTAAAATTGCTTTTCAACATAAAATAATGTTATAAAAAGAATAAATAATTGACATAGAAGAACATAGACATCAAAATATAATCAAAAGAGACAAGAGAGAAATACCTTGTTTATTATGAGTTCTTTTATTATTCCAAAAAGGTGTAGAATACAAGACACAAGTGGTCTATTTATAGGAGAAGGAAATGAACTCAAGGGTTATGGAAATCCAAGAGACTAAACTCAAGAGTAATGGACATTCAATACATATAAATATAATTTAATATGTATTTATAACACTTCCCCTTGAATGACCATGTACTTTAAAATTTAACGGAGGACTTTATATAGATACTTCAAGATCTATATATGAATCCTTCAGGATTCATTAAAACAATGTCAAATTGCCTCATTAAAACCTTGCAAAGGAAAACCCAGTGGGAAAAAACCTAAGAGAAGGAAAAAAAGTACAATTTGCATTGACTTCCCCTCAAAAGTACATGTCTTATGACAAATTTTTAAGATGTCGCATTCCAATATTATGGACAAGTTTCTTGAAAGTTGAGGCCGGTAAAGACTTTGTAAATAAGTCTGCTAAATTATCACTTGATCTGATTTGTTTGATATCAACTTCTCCCTTTTGTTGGAGCTCGTGAGTATAAAAACACTTTGGTGAGGTATGCTTTGTTTTGTCTCCTTTAATATAGCCTCATTTGAGTTGAGTGATGCACACATCATTATCTTCAAACAATATTGTGAGACTATTTTCAATGGCGTCAATCCATATTTTCTCTTAATGTGCTTGATAATTGATCTTAGCCAAATACATTCTCGACTTGCTTCATGTATCACGATAATCTCTGAATGATTTGATGAAGTAGCCACTAATGATTGTTTGACAGATCTCCAAGAAATTGCAGTACCACCATAGGTAAATAGATAACCTGTTTGTGATCTTCCTTTGTGGGGATCAGAGAGATAACCTGCATCTGCATATCCAATCAATTGTGAATTTGATTCACAATAAAATAACCCCATTTTGGTTGTTCCGCGGAGATAGCGAAATATATGTTTGACTCCATTCCAATGTCTTTTTGTGGGAATGGACCTATATCTTGCCAATAAATTTACTGCAAAAGATATATCTGGTCTTGTACAATTTGCAAGATACATAAGTGCTCCAATAGCACTAAGATATGGCACTTTAGGACCAAGAATTTCTTCATCCTCTTCTGGAGGTCGAAAAAGGTTATTTTTCACATCAAGTGATCGAACAACCATAGGTGTACTCAAAGGATGAGCATTGTCCATATAAAAACGCTTTAGGACTTTTTCTGTATACATCGATTGATGTACAAATATCCCATTTGAAAAATATTCAATCTGTATACCAAGACAAAATTTTGTCTTTCCGAGATCTTTCATCTCAAATTCATTTTTCAAATAGCTTGCAGTTTCTGTGAGCTCTTCAGGAGTACCAATAATATTTAAATCATCAACATATACTGCAATAATAGCAAATCCGGATATTGTTTTCTTAATAAAATGCACGGACAAATCTCGTCATTCTCAAACCCTCTTTTTAAGAGGTATTCATTAAGAAGATTATACGACATTCGACCAGATTGCTTTAACCCATATAAATATTTTTGTAATTTAATAGAATAAACACTTCTGGGTTCATCACAAAAAAACTTCAGGCATTGTAAATCCTTCAGGGATTTTCATATGGATGTCTTTATCTAATGATCCATATAGATATGATGCAACTACATCCATTAAACGCATATCTAACGTTTATGAGACCACTAAATCAATTAAGAATCTAAAAGTGATTGCATCCATCACTGGAGAATAAGTTTCCTCATAATCAATACCAGGTCTCTACAAGAAACCTTGTGCAACAAGTCGTGCCTTATATCGCACAATTTCATTGTTCTCATTGCGTTTTCTAACAAAAATCCACTTATATCCAACGGGTATAACACCTTTAGGTGTATGGACTACAAGTCCAAATACTTCATGTTTTGCAAGTGAGTTCACTTTGTTTGGATTGCTTCTTTCCACATTGGCCAATCATTTCTATGTTGACATTCTTCAACATTTTGTGGTTCAAATTCATCATCACTTCTGGTGATGCCAAAAGCAACCTTAAATGCAAATACATCATCTATGATAATTTTATCTCGTTCCAAAATCTCTCCTATATGGACATAGTTTATGGAGATCTCATTATTTCCAAGTACCTGGTTCTCTTCAAGAGGTCCCTCTTCATGAGTATCAATATTAGAAGATGATTTGGACACAAGATTTGATGTTTGTTTTATGGATGAGGACTCTCCAAGAGTACCATCATCTATTCGTTGGAATTTTTGTTTTCTAGGATTTTTGTCTTTAGCTCCAATAGGTCTTCCGCGCTTCAGGCGTAGTATAGATTCATTTGCTGCTATGTTGACCTTTTTCCCTTCAGGAATTTCAATTCTAAATGGAGCATTTGCAGCAGGAATATGAGATTTAACTACCTTTTCACTACTAGTGAAAATATCTGGTAATTGATTTGCAATATTTTGTAAATGAATTATCCTTTGAACTTCAAGTTCACGTTGATTTGTCCTTGGATCAAAATGAGATAACTTTGGGTTATTTCAAGTAATTTCTTCTCGTGCTTCAAGCACTGAATTTGCTTTCCCTAATGATGGGAAAATGTTCTCATCAAAATGGCAGTCTTCAAAACGTGTCTTAAAAACATCACCAGTCAAAGGTTCAAGGTATCTAATAATAGATGGAGAATCAAAACCAATATAAATTCATAATCTTCTTTGTGGACCCATTTTAGTCCTTTGTGGGGGTGCTACAGGCACATATACCGCACAACCAAAAGTTCATAGATGAAATATATTTCAGGGTATACTATAAACAAATTGTAAAAATAATAATTACGGTAAGCACTTGGTCTAATTCTAACTAGCTATGCAACATGTAATATAGCATGTCCATAGACAGATATAGGCAATTTTTGATTCCATAAACATGTGACGATTTACTTGATGCATCAATCAATACCATAAAATATCTAAAAGGTCCACATGGTGGATAAATAGGCCCACATATATCTCCTTGAATTATTTCAAGAAAAGATGATGATTCTATAAGAACCTTTGATAGAGATGGTTTGGTAATTAATTTACCTTGAGAACATGCAACACATGAATTTTTACTTGGTAAAAGAATCTTCAGGTTCTTTAAATGATGCCCATATGTATTCTCAATAATTCATCTCATCATTATTGATCCTGGATGTCCAAGTCGATCATGCCAAAGCATAAATTATTTTGGGTTGGAACACTTCTGGTGTATCACAACATTTGATTTAATAGATTTTATGACCGTATAATAAATTCCGGAAGAGAAAGCAGATAGTTTCTCAAGTACAAGCTTCTGGCCTGAAATACATGTAGTAATATAAAGATATTCTTTTCTATCTTCATTTATGTGTTTCAATATGATAACCATTATCATGTAACTTAAAACCGAGTAAATTTCTTCTGGACTCAGGTGAATATAATGCATCTTTGATGCTCAATCTTGTGTTATTTGGTAACACAATATTAGCTTTTCCAGAGCCTTTAATCATGTCTGCTGGACCTGATATTGTAGTGACATTAGCTTTGGTTAATGTCAAATACTCAAAGTATTTATTTTCCTTAAGAATTGTGTGTGTTGTTGTACTGTCTGCTAGACATAAATCTCCATCATGAAAAGCCATGTCACTTTTCATTATGTCTCCACTTCTGGTGGTATGATGGTTTACTTTTAGAAGGATTATCTTTTCTCCTTTTCCATTTATTTCTTCCATACTTATATCCTCTGTCCTTTCTTGTCTTCTAGACAAAAATTTCATTCACTTCAGGGAATAGTTTAGAACCTTTTGAAATTATGCACTCTAGATTGTTGCTGCAGGACAATGTTTGAGACATGAAAAGTAGAGAATATTTTCTCTAACATTTAACGTATGTGATATCTTACCACACAATTTCAGCTATGAGGTAATTTTAAAAGGAGCAGAATTATATTCAATAATCAATTTAAAATCTTGCAACTTCAGGTGCAACCAATCATAATGACCTTGAGGAAGTATGATAAACTTTGGTTGTAACAACCTGAATTTTTTTTTTATATATATATATATATATATATATATATCTAACACACATGGTACCGGAAATCAGCGAACCTGATTACCTCACATCATCAAAATACCATCCATACAATCAACATTTCATTAAAAATGGATCTTACATAAACATGTAATATTATGGTTGCATAATTAGAAATTCATATTAAAAATATACATACATGGACATGAGGTTGCATTCCTATACTACTAATAGCCATTACGAATTGACACAAAAGGATCTAATAAAAGTTATGTGTTCAGTACATTGATTCATACAGAATACATTGTGATTTAGAATGCATCTACATGATTCCTTGCAAAAGTAGGTTCCCGTGTATCGGGTTCCTTAGACATCTCGTGGATGTGACGTCCCTACAGCAGTACAAAACATTTAAGAAAATGTAATTACTTAAGGATAAAATAATGGTAACTAAACGGTCTGGCAGTTACAAAAGGCATTGACATCTATAATTTCTTCATGTACTTGGTACAAATAACTTGTAATGCATATAAATGCACCAATTTAACAGTAACATAACCCTTAAAATCAATCTCGATCCAATCATCCTGGGTCCACAAAATCTTAAACATCATCCTCAACACAACCATAATTAATAACCCATCTATCCTCTTAAAGCATATTTACTGAGATTTATCTTTCATTCACCCCGGTCGTCCTTTTCAGATGCCATTAGCCAAAGCTAATCAATCATTCATCCCGGTCATCCATTTGGATGCCATTAGCCTAAAAGTCCCGGTCATCCATTCGGATGCCATTAGCCGAAGCTAATCAATCCCGGTCATCCATTCGGATGCCATTAGCCGAAGCTAATCATTCTTTTATCCCGACCATCCATTCGGATGCCATTAGCCGAAGCTAATCAATCGTTCATCAACATTTATGCTTTCAACAATCTGATATAGGTTCTAACACAATAGGGTAATATTCATGTTTAACTATTTCCTTATTGAATGTATGAAAAAGGAAGGTGCAAGTCACCTACCTGCTCCACTTGTGGGATGTTCTTGCCTTGACGATGGTCCAATCCCGACCACACCACCTATGACATCAATGATCTTAAATCAGTACATTTGTATTTTTGAATCACATTCGTCACCACAAATATTTCAAGAATTCATATGTTCACATTCAAGTGTCCACATTTCACACCATCATACCATGAAATTGTTACTAACATTTAAGTCATTTCTGCCGAGGAGGCTATTGTAGAAATAGGCAGCGAGAACTGATCCTCAAACACTAACATGTCCTAAAACAGTAACAGATCCTCAAACAATAACATGTCTCAAACAATAACAGGTTCTGAAACAGTAACAGGTCCGAAACAGTAACAGATCCTCAAGCAATAACATGTCTCAAACAATAACAGGTTCTGAAACAGTAACAGGTCCGAAACAGTAACAGATCCTCAAACAAAAACATGTCTCAACAATATCAGGTGGGCAGTAACATAACCCCAACATTTATACACTGTCAACAAATCCCAACAGAACACACACCTTGAAACCATCAATTCCAGCACAAAATCCTTTAACAAATCACAATGGAACACACACATGTATGCCGGCCAACCCCATAGTTAAAGTCAACCCTCTACCGTGATTTGGTATTTTCATTTTTCTTTGTTAGATGTTCTAAAATTGGCTTCATTTCACTTCATCATTTCACGACCTCCCACCTCATTTCCCTTTTTTCTCAAAGTTGCCAGCAGAGGCCAGATTTCGACCTCTGCCCATATTTTTCACTATAACTGGAGTTGTAGAACTCTGTTTTGTACACAATAATCTTGTTAGAAAGCTGACATATAGAGCTACAACTCTTATGCAGGGTATAAAACCCAGTTCTGCCTCTAAAATTTACGAAATGCATCTCAAATGTGACAGACCTGCTGTTCTGCAGAGTCTGCCCTGCACAGCCACGTTAGGTGACCCTTAACTAGAGTTATAAAATTCCAAATTTAGTGAAACAAGTTTCCTTGGATAGTAGACATCCAGAACTACAACTCCTATGAAGGAACCCGATCCTAATTCCTTTGTTTTCCCTTTCAAATTCTCGCTCAAAGTGAAGACATGAATTTGTGAAATTGTTAATTTCTGCGACACATGCATTTGGCCGAAAATTGACCTTGGGAAAACAAGACTTTCCTCATTCTTTTCATGCTCAACCATTTAGTACACAACATTCACATCTTATTTCATGTCACATACATCAATTGCACACAATTCCACATTTCCCCCAAAAAAAAATTTCAAGAACCCTAACCCAAAATTCTTAAAGAAAAATCATGCACTTTAACCATAAAGTAGAGAATCTTTTAGATGCATATAAGAAACAACTTACCAAGAGAGATTCAAGATCCTAATAGCTTGTGAAATCACAATATCCTCCTCTCTTCTTCTTCTTCCTACTGTTGGCAGCCCAAACACTCCTTTTCCTCCACTTTCTCCTTCCAATAATACTCCAAATCTTTGGGTTTTTGATGTTTGAATGTTTTGGTAGCCCTTAAACTCACTTTCACTTTGAAATTTTTCTTTAATTTGGGTAAGAGAATATCAAAATCTCCCTTTCTTTCTCCCCCTCATTCTTTGCTGGAAATGAGGGAAAGGAGGGGTATTTATACTCCTCAATATCTCCTTTAAATCCTCCTTTTTACCCCACATGTTCTCTTCTTATATTTTAAGTCATAATCCTTACATTTATTTCAATTTCACCCTCCCCTCAACTTATTTTATTTCTCTGTTAATTTATTTATTTAATTTAACACTTACGTTTATTTCCCGGGGTTTACATTGGTGGTCATATCTTTCATTTAGATTTTGCCACATAATATTTCCTTCTTTGATGGTCTCTTAAAGATTCATAGCTTCCAGATGAATCTCAGTGAAGTATCAAGAGCTGTAAATTCAAGCTTTGTCCTTCAAGACTGTTGTTTATTCAGCTTTTGAAATACTAGTTCTCCAGGAACTGCATTTAATTTATTTAATCTTTCAGGAAAAATACTAGTTCTTCAGGAACTGCATTTAATTTATTTAATCTTTTAGGAAAAATACTAGTTCTTCAGGAACTGTTTATAATTTATTTAATTCTTCAGGAAAATCATTCCTTTAAGACTATTATTTATTTAGCTTTAAAATACTATTTCGTCAGGAACTATATTTAATTCTTCAGGAAAATTGTGTTACTAGTTCTTCAAGAACTATTTTTAATTTATACAATTCTTCAGGAACTTGTGATACTAGTTCTTCACAAACTATTTTTAGTTTATGCAATTCTTCAGGAACTTGTGATACTAGTTCTTCAAGAACTGTTTATAATTTATTAATTCTTCAGGAACTTGTGATACTAGTTCTTGAGGAACTATTTTTAATTTATTTAATTCTTGAACTCGTTCTTCAAGAATTAAATAAATTCTTCAGGAACTTGTGATACTCGTTCTTCAGGAACTATTTTTAATTTATGTAATTTTTCAAAAACTTGTAAACTAGTTCTTCAGGAACTATTTTTAATTTATTTAGTTCTTCAGGAACTATTTTTAATTTATGTAATTTTTCAAAAACTTGTAATACTAGTTCTTTAGGAACTATTTTTAATTTATTTAGTTCTTTAGGAACTTATAATACTCGTTCTTCAGGAACTATAAATCTATTTCTATGAATAATAGTGAAAGAAAATTTACCAAAAATAAATTACAATAATGAAAAGCGAATATATTAAAATTGATATAAGCTAGTTAGAGTATAGTGCTGATAACGTGTTATAAAAAGAATAAATAATTGACATAGAAGAACATAGACATCAAAATATAATCAAAAGAGACAAGAGAGAAATACCTTGTTTATTATGAGTTCTTCTATTATTCCAAAAAGGTATAGAATACAAGACACAAGTGGTCTATTTATAAGAGAAGGGAATGAACTCAAGGGTTATGGAAATCCAAGAGACTAAACTCAAGAGTAATGGACATTCAATACATATAAATATAATTTAATATGTATTTATAACAAATAACTTTTTTTCTTCAAATTCTTAAACCCTTTTTCACTTTGATTTCAATAATTCTTAAATTCAACAATGAATAAATTCAGTACAGTTCACCTTGCAATAAATATAGCTATCCCAAACGGCAATTTACAAAATAAATGGCCAAATAGAGTTGGTAGGTTTATGGCATGATGCCAAACCACAGGGAGATGGAAGAGGAGTTGCTCATGATTCCCCATGCAATGAGATTTTTAATTCGTTGACTCATCTTGTAATGAGAGAGACGTGTGGAATATTAGCCATCAAGCCGTCGATGATGACCATAATAGGGTGTTTAGCATCGTTTTTTAAAAAAAAAATTGAAAAATTTTGATAATTTTTTTTATTTTTTATTTTAAATTAAAAAATTTTGTTGCTTTTATATTATTTTTATGTGCTGATATTTTAAAAATTTTAATTTTTTAAAATATAAATTTTGATGCATTTCTGAACAAAAAACACTTTTAAAATCAACCGCAACCACACTTTGAAACAATCGCTTATTATTTCATTTAAAAAGAAAATTAGGGCTACCGAGCTAAGCCAATATGATGCGAACCTCGTGATCACGTGGTCACGCAACCCACAACAAAGATTGAAATATGATCCCGGAAAGCCGAAATAGGTGTGATAGGAGTGTGACACAATGGAAACCTGCCCCAAGACACCAGCACTATTGGAATGAGTAGAATGACGCCACGAAGCCATTTAATCTTCGATAAGTCGGATTCAGTTCGTTCAAGAACTGAAGAATGCAAGAATCACTCTCACACATAAACTGAAAAGTTCAGAATTAAAATTAATCAATGGCTGCCGAAATTAGGGCTACATGAGTTTAAATAGTCTTTTAAAAACCTAACCCTAATGGACCCCCTATGTGGACTCAAATGAGGTCCACTCAAAACTGACCCAAAATCCTAAATTGAAAAGCCCATGACTTAATCCAAGCAAGCCTTAGATCCTAGCTGAAAACAAAGTCTTAATTAAGCCCAAATAAGCCTTGGGTTGTAGCTAACTAACTTAAATGAAGCCCATAAGGTTTATTTATTCTCTTCCATCCAGCCCATCAATCCCATGTTTCCAAGTTGTAGTAGGATTCTTTTGCCCCCTTCGTTGTGCTCACTTCATGGCCCAAATAAAGCTGGACTGGACCCCTTCTATACATAGATACTTCAAATGGTCCTTGCAATTATGACTTGGGTGAAATGTTGAAAACCACGAACCAAGCCCCTAATCATGTAATGGGTCCTTGCTAGTGTTTTTGGGCCGGTTCGCATCACAATATATTATTATTATTATTATCAATTTTATTCTTAAATTTTCAAAAATTCTTGATTAAGGACTTTTATGTATTATAAAACTTTGCATTTAAACTGTACATTTTTTATATATGAAATGCCCTTTTTTCTTAGAGAACTTGTCCTTTTTTGTTATTTGATTCTATCAAAAATATAATTAAAAAATCAAAAAATTTAAAGGTAAAATGAGAATATAGAAACATTTGAGTATAAAGTTAATATTACTCTAAAAGATTAGCCAAAACTAATTATATATAGAAAATCCAAATAGTCATAAATTGCCAAGAAGCTTCAAAGTCCCTACAATTAAGCCGAGTCAGCTTACTTTAAAATTAGAAAAACTCAAGTTTGAGGATGAAACCACTTATTATGCATAAACAAATTTACGATTGAGATTTTTTCTAGGAAATATTCTCGCCGATTCAGCTTAAAACATATATTATAATATATTTTTGTTTTTTACAATTTATTTATGATATTAGGACATCAAAATAATCTAAAAAAAATCAATAATATTTTTAAAATGTAAGTAATTGAATAATTCACCACCAATACATGAGATAAATCAATTGCACAATTCAGAACAATTTGTTTAATATTTATAATTTTTCTTTCTGAAAACCCTCTTGTGATTCTTAACAAACATGAGCGAAAAGGGGGGGGAAAGAAATAAATAAAAAGGCAACGTTTCCATTACAGGCAAGAAGAACAAAAGCGCTGCCTGCACGACCTTAGCTATTGCATCTCACTGATTGCTCAATACAGAAAGTGAAAAAGAAATTTAGCAACAAGGCTTCAGGTCCTCTCTCTTCATTATTCCTCTCCACATTTCACTTTCTTTCTATTAATTTACCACGCTCAAAACTAAGATCCAAACTTTCTCCATTTTTACGGGAATGTAAAGAAGTACAAAGTGATCATGGGCTGAAACGAGGAATCTCGAAAGCATTGGCAAATGTTAGAATTAGTTCCTGCTAATGTTAGATCAGAATCAAGATGTTACTCCCTTTTACAGGTTTAATCAGATTTTCTTGTTTCTCGCAGTGACATATATATGAAGTAGAGTTTTAGGGTGGAGGTGAAAATGAATCCCACGTCCAATCCATTTTCTGCAGCTGGTTCAGGGCTCATCAGAGGGGGATTGAGTGCTTATGGCGAGAAAATCTTTGGGTCAGGCTCGGAGTATGTACAAAGCAATGTGAGTGCTTTTATCCTTGTGGATAAATTACTAGCTAGATAAGTTGGCATATCAAACCAAGAATTGCAGAGCTCAATAGTTCTGATGACTTTTTCATGTGATGACCCGAGTATTCTTGTTTTTTTATCAGCTTGAATTACAGTTCATTAGACATATTAGACATCTATAACCGATTAACTTCTGTATGAAAATTTATTTTCGTAAGGTTAATGGACGCGATATCAGTATTTGGTAAGAAAACATTGCTGGGCATCAGCAATTGAATGTGTTTCTTATGATTTTATTGTCGATGAGCAGATAAGCAAGTGCTTCTCTGACCCTCAATATTACTTCCAAGTGAATGACCATTATGTCAGGAACAAATTGAAGATTGTTCTTCTTCCTTTTCTAAACAGGGTAAGTGAAATATTTCTAGTTGGCACAAGAAAAAGTATTAAGGTTAAGAAAAACAAAAATGTAAGATTGTAAAGTAGTAGGTTAACTTAAAGAAACTGTAATGCAGTTCTCTCTTATCTTCTGTCCAGGGCCACTGGACAAGAATAACTGAGCCAGTTGGAGGCAGGCTTTCCTACGAACCTCCAATTAATGACATAAATGCTCCAGATTTATACATTCCATGCATGGCATTTGCTACCTACTTGGTTCTTGCTGGCATCTCATTGGGCCTTTCTGGGAAGTAAGTGTAGGAGCTTTCGTGTAACCAAGCTTCCTCAATAGCTATCCAACAACAATATATTCCTGTCTGAGTATGATCATATTTGCAACTCCAATTTCATGCCAGGTTTACACCAGAGGCCTTAAACTGGAAGTTTGTGACAGGAATGATAAGCTGGTTTTCCGAAGTGATGCTGCTGAAAGTTTCAATTCTTTCACTGGGAGGAGGGGAGGCACCTCTGCTGGACATGGTAGCATATGCTGGGTATACATTCACAGGGATGTGTGTTGCTGTACTGGGGAAGATCACTTTGGGCTACACATACTATTTGATAATTTTGTGGACATGTCTTTGCATGGGCATATTTTTTATCAAGACTATGAAGCGAACTCTACTGTCTGAGGTTAGGAGTTATGACTCAAGCAAGCATCACTATCTCTTGCTCTGCACTGCTTTGACCCAGTTCCCACTGATGTTTTGCCTCAGCAACACTTCAGGAACTTAGCCTTCCTCTATTTTCTCCCTTGCATCAAATTTTCTGTTGGCTTGCTGTTTCAGAAAAGTGCGTGAGTTGCCACTCTTTTTTTGGTGAACCCGATCAAATTCATATTCTTTTGCATCTGGTTTCAGGAATAAGTGCACTTTCTTCTGTTTATTCTATATCGTTTTTCTTGTCTCTTGTAATATTTGCAGACTTGAACGGTGAATAAATCAGTCACTTGTTAGTCTCTGAATCATTTTAGATCATCCAAACACACTGATTGCTAGTAATAGTGGCACAATCTCTCAATCGGCATTGTCAAGATGGTAGGTGGTGACAGTTACATACACCCTCAAAATGAAGTGAGGGTAGGATTGATAAAATGGGTGGGATTGAGTATATTTTTTATTTGACAGGAAAAGAAAAATAATCCGAACCAAGTATTTAAAATACTTAATTACTTATGATAATGACACAATCTCTCAACTCGGCAATGCCAAGATCGTAAATGGTGCCATTTAAAGCTTAACCTCCTTCTCACTAAACCAAGTGGAAGGGAACACGAAAGGCAAAGAGAACTATCACCATAGTTATTAAATATGGCTCGACTTTTTGGAATGATTTGTTGATACAATGATTTGTCAATTCATAGCTTGTTTCAATCCGAGTTTTTTTTTAATCGTTTTGGATATTAACCTATTCAAATCTAAGTGACTTGTTTAAACCTTGGTGAGACATGATTGCTTGAACCTTGGCCTGTTTTCGAGGTTTCATCGGAAATTTTTTAACATTAGTATCACTGAAAAACACTACAAACTAGTAGAAAAGATACACACCTTTCATTGGATTTGATATTGCTCAATTTGAAGGTATGTAGCTCCACATTCATGTTGAAAGTTGACAACTTGATTAGCCTAAATTGTCAAAATAAATAAAGACGAAATGACATGTCATTCACCTTCTCTTCTTCAACAGTGAACAACACATCAGCTAGGTGAGATTAAGATTTTTAATATGGGATTTGCAAAATTTAAATTGGGTCCCTATTCTTCCAATCCTTTCTAATTACACTGTTAATTTCCTTTAAACATTTTTTTCAATTTCACCCTGTCAAACTCGAATTCAATAACCTAATTTGGTCGCCCTTTTCATTGTGGTCAGTGGTTTTCAATTTATACAATTTAACCTTTAATTAACCAACAAACTTCCAATTTCTTCAATTTGGCCCATGATTTAGTCAATTTCAGCCCCATATTCATGCGTCCTTTTCAGTTTGGTCCTTGATTTTGGATTTTTTCAATCAAATCCTTCATTGTCCATCAGACTTCAAATGAATTTCAGTAATAAAACCCTTAATAAATTCAAAAAAACATTGAAAAAATTTAATTGAGTCGTCAAACATCGAATTGTGAAATTTCATTCTTAAAATGAATCTCTCTTGTAAATAAAGCATTCAACAATTAAAAATAAATTGTAAGATTTTTCAATCTTGTATATTTTGATTTTTTTCGACCAGTCTTCGTCAATATCCTAGGTGTTCTAGTATATTCTTTTCACTAATATATATATATTTTCAATATTTTTGTGTATTTTCTCTTGCTTTTTTTATTTGAGTTTGTAAAAATGGGTAATAACAGATGTTTCCTCTTTACAATACTTACAAAGAATAAACTTTTTAAGTGATTTGCATAAAAAGTTTGGAAAGATAAATGAATTATTCTTCAAAATTAATCTTCTCAAAACTTATAGTTTGGATAACCTGATTTTTTTTCTTCGTGACAATTGTTTTCAACAAGAACAAACATCAAACTAAAATCTCATTCTACCAATTTCTCTTATTTAGGAATTTGAATATTCTTAATTTTTTTCCCTCCTTATTGGGTCAAACTTCTTAGTATTTCTAGATTGCAGGGTTGACGTGAAGTTTTGCATCTTAGTGATTTCTTTAGTATCAAAATTTGGTATTCCCTTAACCATAATAAAAGTCTTTATAAATAACTCAGTTAACCTGATATCCCATTTGGTGAGATCTCTTTTAACTAGAACCAAAATCTAAAAATCATTTGGTATTCCCAACTTGAGATCCCATTAAGCGATCCTCTTTAACCTGGACCAAAAATATAATTAACAGTTTGGTTAACCTGAGATCCCATATAAAATTCCTTTTAGTCAGAACTTTGATCCTTATCTTTTTCTTTGACTCAGTCAACCGGAGATCCCATCTAGCGATCTTTTTAACCAAAACCAAAATGTGTCTTTGGTTGGGTTAACCTAAGATCTTAATGTAGAGATCCCTTTTAACCACAACCTTGATCTTTGTCTTCAGCTCAATCAACCCGAGTTCTCATCTAGTAATCCTCTTTAACCAAAACCAAAATATATTTTTGGTTGGGTCAACCTAAAATCTCAATGTAGAGATCCTTTTTTTGTCGCAACGATGATTTTTTTGTGCTTTGCGCCACGTCATTTCCTAAATTGGGGGAGACAATGGCATGCGGTGAAAATAGAGGTGTGTTTTATAGCCATAAAATTTACGACTATAAATATCAGGAGTTGCCACCTAGTATTAAGGTCCTAGGAACCTAATGGTCTACGAGAGTCTGGGTAAGGGGACTTGTTTTGCAAGGGAAAGATGCATCACCCCCAGTGCACCCTACCTGAGGTAAGCTGCATTTTTGTTCGACTGTTTTTCTAAGTTAAAAGTTTTACACTGCATTTTTTAAAAACCATTATTTTTTGCGGGTGTACTTTACAATGTAACTTTACATCGCAGTTAAAAACCTTTTTGTTATCTACAGATGTACTTTATAATATAAATTTACACCGTAGTTAAAATCCCTTTTTTATCTATGGATGTATTTTACAATATAAATTTACACACTAATAGATAAAACAAAAATGGTTCTCATTATTTTTTATATTTTGGCCAAATTTCAACGGATAATCGTAAACCGGTTACGATATCCAATTTTTGTTTTAAAATATGAGAAAGATGCAACATATTTTTTATGAAAAATACGATGGGAAAAACCTTGGAATTTGGTCATATGCACAAAAACAAAACATATTTTTTTTTGTTTATAATAATAATAATAATAGTAAAGAAAACAAATAAAAATATTTTTTCATACCAATTCGAATTTTTGTATTTTTTATTTTTTATTTTCGGGCTGGGCTGCAGCTTGCTTCGCATGGACTGGGCTTCTAGTTCATGTGGGCTGGAAGCCCAGTTAATTTTGGATTGGGCCTCCAGTCCGGAGTGGGCTGCCAGCCCACCTTATTTTGGACTCGGCCTCAAGTTCAGGTGGGCTGGCAGCCTGCCTCTCCTAGGCATCTGCACGCCCTGTCTTACTCTGGCTCGACTCGCATGCACAGTGGGACGCAAATTACATCCCACTGCATGCAGCCGAAGATGATGAATAGTGATTTTTTTCAAGTGTTACGAAAGGTGTACCTATTAGTACTTTTGGATAGAGGAGGTCGAGGTGGTTGTCCTAGTGGTGGTGGTGTCAGCAACAGTGGCCTGTGGGGGCCGGAGGAAGCTTCCAAAGGCATCGGGGCTCACGTTGTAACTGCTGCAACCGCTTCTGTTGCCTCGCCGGAGAGTGTGGCTAAGTTGTTGGTGTGTAGAGGAAGCTCCCGATGGTTGAGCTGGTTTTAGAGAGAGGAATGACTTGCAGACTGAGAGAGAGAGAGAGAGAGAGAGAGAGAGAGAGAGAGAGAGCTGGTCACCGAGGGAGATGAGGGATGATAGTGTGATTTTTGTGTGATATTTCCTTGTTTTTCTTTGCCAAAAATTCTCTGTAAATTCTCCTATGTTCCTCTGTTTTTCTTTGTTTTTTTCTTTTGTTTTTCCCTCTCTGCAGTACGTCCATGGCTGCTATTTATAGGGGAACTTGGCCTGCCACGGTGACTAAAACACTGTGGTTGTCGTCGGTGTGGTGGCTTGCAACAACGGCGTGGTGGCTGTCGGTAGGCATGCAGGTGGGCTGTCGGCAGGCGCAACTGGTGGGACTGTAGTTTTGAGATAAACTGGAATTGTGATTTGGTCCTTCAATTTGTAATTTTTCTAATTGTACCCCCAATTGGCTTTGAACTTTTAATTTTGTGCAATTATATCCACGTCATAAATTCAATTTTAGCCTTAACTTTGCGCGTTTTTTTTATTTAGGTCTCTGGTTTCCGATTTATGCTATTTGACCCTTAATTGACCATTAAACTCTTAATTGTCTTCAATTTGACCTCCGATTTCACACAATTGGCTTGGGAAAATTCAATTCGGTCTCCGAAAATTCCAATCTTCTCAATTGAACCCGAATTAAGCTCCAGAACATGATTTCCCATTTATTAAGCCCTTAATCAAATTAATTTAACTAATTTAAAGTGTAATTAAGTCCTTACACCTAATTAAATCCTTCAATTGGATCTTAAATTAATTCCCAAATATAATTATACTTTAAATCGACCCATGATTAAATTAAATTGGCCTATAAAAAATATAATTATGCCTTTCGATTTAATTTTTACATAGATTTATCCAATGATAAATTATTTTTGCCTTAAATCTGTACTTTCCTCTATGTTTTGGTACAAAAGAGGTACGATCAAACCCTCGAAAAACAACAAAAATTTCCACATTGATTTTTTACCAACACCGACCCTAATTATTTTATTCTTGTTATTTTTTGGTATATTTTGGGGAGTAACCCATAAATTGGGTCATGACACCTTTAACCCTAATCCTGATTTTTGCCTTCATCTCGGTTAACCTAATATCTCATTTGGTGACCCCCTTTAACTAAAATCAAAATGTATCTTTGGTTAGTTCAACCTGAAATCTCAATGTAAAGATCCATTTTAACCATAACTTTGGTCTTTGTCTTCAGCTCGGCAGACTAAGATCTCATTTAGCGGTCCTTTTTAATCAAAACCAAAATGTATATTTGATTAGGTCAACCTCAAATCTCAATGTAGAAATCTCTTTTAACCACAACCCTAGTCTTTATCTTTTTCTTAGTCAACCTAAGATCCCATTTAGCAACCCTTTCTAACAAGAACCAAAATGTATTTTTAGTTGGTCAACTTGAAATTTCAATATAGAGATCCCCTTTAACTATAACCTTGCTCTTTATCTTCAATTCGATCAACCTAAGATCCCATTTGACAACCCCTTTTAACTAGAACCAAAATATACCTTCAGTTGGGTTAACTTGAAACCTTAATGTAAATATCCCATTCAATTAGAACCTTCCTAGAGACTTCTCCTTCATTAGTGTTTTTATTCGTATGAGTTTGATTTCAAGAGTTTTTTCTGCAAAAATAAAAACTTTATGTAATGTTTGGGAATTAAATGCATGCATTCTTACCTGGTTCGAAAATAGAGGTCCCACCCTTTCTTTGGTTTCCTATCTCATTCATATATTTAAAATCATATGCTCTAGTCAGAATGCTTCTCTTATATTGGCCACCTGATTTTTAGGTTGGAGACTCCATCTTTTACTTCTTGTGTGGACCTTTTTCACTCCATTAAATGTATGATTTGAAACTATTGTATATCATGCTTTTATTAATACTTTTATTGCTTTTTACAATTTAAGGACTTTTTTATGTGTGTTTCAACAAATAAATCTTTTTTAAAAAAAAGAGAAAGTTTAAAAGAACTAGTTCTGTCCACGAAGTACTAAAAATTTCAATGTATGCATCTAATAGCTTTTGAAGCAATTCTTGTTGAGGGTCTTTAATTTCAAAATGTTGTTTGTCTTTTAGTCAATCTTCTACCAATAGTGACATTCTATCAAAAAGATTTCAAGTACTTACCTGAAAATAAATGTGTAGAGGAAATAAAAAGTGTTTTACGTTAGAATTTATATTTTTCTTGCTTGGATAAAAGAATAGGTTGTTACTCATTTATCAACCTAGGTTGTGTGTGCTTAATTAGAGGGGACATCTACAAGCATATAATCTCGGTTATGGTTATAGGCTATAAAGGAAATGGATTTTTTAGGCTAAAAAAGAGTTTTTTTTTTCTTAATACAAAGTCCTACTTCAAGACCCTTGTCTTAGTTTTATAACATCACTAAACCATCATATTATTTTCCAAACCCATTCTTTAACTTCTTCATTTGCTTTTTTTCTTTTTTATTATTTTTTTTCTTTTCATCCTCCCTTCTTTTATGAGTATGCTCCGTAGTGTTGGGTTCTGAATTTCTTAGATCCAAATATGTATTTTGGCAATTTGCTAACATTTTCCTTTTGCCCCTAATCCTTTTGCCCCTGATATAGGGTATGATCCTAATTAGAAAGTTTTGCTAAGAAAAAACTTATTTAAGATAAAAAAAAATGTACCATAAGGGATATATTCTTAAAAAATAAGGGGATAACAAAAATAACATTTCCTCATTCCAAACATACATCGTTAGGATTGATAAACTTTGTCTATATTCCTAAAAGAAACTTACGAGTAATTTTAGAGTGACTACCAACCATTTATCCATGGAATTCAAATTGATGTTCATAGATAGGGTTTCATCCCATAGTTAGCTTTGGTATATTTGGTTTGGTTTGGTTTGGTCATCTCTTAAACAAGAATTGTTTAAATCTCATATTAAACATTTTATGATTCATTTTCTCATAATCATGCGCAAAATAAGTTCTTTCAAACTTTTCTTTTAAGAAAAGTAATCCAAATGTTATGAGATTATGTAATTAAAAAAAAAAAGTTCTTTACACGAAGAAATCATGGCCAAACTCTGCTTTATTGATTCTGGAGAAAACCGAACAAATCATACATAATATCTTTTTATAAATTAGAATTTACAAGTCTAGCTAGATCTTTCCCATCCATTCTAGATAACCTCAAAGCTCCTTCTAAAAAATCTTTCTTTGCTATATATGAACCTTCATGATTTAGAGCCCATTTGTTTTAATCTTCTTTGGTTAAATATAATATTTTATTTAGAACTAGATCTCCTTTCTGGAATACTCAAGGTCTAACCTTCTTGTCATAGGCCTTGACCATTCTTTTTAGTAGAGTTAGTGATGACAAATCATAGTTATCCTCTTCTCATTAATCAAGTTCAACTGCTCATATCTCATTCTAGCCCACTCAATCTCTTCTAGCTCATAATCTATCAACACTCATAATAAGATAGTTTACAATTCCGACAACATCACTACCTCCATACACTAGAGAATATGGAGAATATGGAGTAGCTTCTATTGAGGTTCTAACTGCAATGCGATAAGCATTAAGAGCAAATGACAACACCTCATACATTTCTCTCTAATTGATTGCCATTTTCTAGATATATTTTTTGACATTCTTATTAGCAACTTCCATGATGTCCTTCATCTTTCTTTCTTTTTTGATCAAATGTAAGTATATTAAAGATCAAAGGAGAACAAAGCTAGAGAACTAGCGAGAGAAAAATATACAAGACCGAGAGAATCTCGGCAGAAAAACAAAAAATGAAACTAGAGAAAGAGGGAACATGCTCCCTTTTCGAGAAACTAAGAGGCCTAAGGAAAAGAGCAAGGGACCCTAGGCCCAGCCCACAAAGAAGAGAACCCAAAAGAAAGCTTAGAGCCAAAGAGGGAAGCCCAAAGAAAAGAAGCCCCAAAAATTTGCTCCAAGCCCAAAACTAGCCCCATACAAATGAACAAGGAGCTATCCCACAACATCAATTGGAAACCCACGGCCTGATGAAAGCTCAATCTTCAAAACCAACCACATAGCCCGAGGGAAATGCATGCAGGAGCACCTAGCCGAAACAAGAAAGGCTGAACAAAGGCGCCCAAAATAGCCCACCCAAGACAGCTAAAAGAGGAAACAAACAGAAATATTGAGAAGACCGGACTGCCAAAGCATGCAGCCATACACGCCAACTGCCGAATACAAGCCTGCTTGGAGACTACAGCACACCAAAAACCCAATCTGTCAAAGACAGACTACTAGGGGAGAAAAGGAGCAGCACAGCACGCCAAAAGCTGGAAGAAGAAGACTTTAAACACAAAGCAGCAGCATAGCAACCAAGACCACCCCAAAAGGAGAAAACCCAGTACACAATCCAGACCCCAAAGCAGCAGCCTACCAAGCTAGCCATCCCTTCAACCGAGGAAGACCTGTAGGAGAAAAGAGCCAAAAGCTAAAAAAAGGCTGACTTTCACCCTTTGCAGCAGCACAACCCCCAAGATAACACCAAAAGAAGGCAGCTAGCACAACGACAAGCCAAAATTATGAAAGATGGTCTTTTAAGATGAGGTGGTCTTTTCCCAGAAATGAAAGATGGTAAAACACATTTCCTAGAATTTACGAAAGATATGATGAACTAATTTTTACGTCGAGTGAAAAATCCTTTGATTACGCTCTTCCCGAATTATGTACACTGTAATATCAAAAGAAATTCGCCTGAGTCTAGATCCCATACTATGATTACCTGTGTTAAGACCGCGGAGGGCACTGCGCAAGGTTGACAGCCTGTGATGAATCCTCAGCCAGGACTTAATTAAGTTCCAAAGTTGCGTGGACCAGCAGCAGACAAAAAATAAATGCTAATGAGATTCGTTTCCCTAAGAACAAAGGAGACAAGTCGGATCTGGAGACATGAACTGGAGGCGATCCTTCGTACGTAGCTTGCCCAAGGCGGCTAGCCAGAGAATGAAATTGTACCGCAGCATAGACCAAGAATCCCAAACCACTCCTAACCAGTGAACTTCTTCCCCTTTAGATCTGAAGTAATCATAAGCATTTCTGGAGAATTTAACACTGTTGTCCTAGTGCCTAACCAAATTAATCACAACAATCTGATTACCACTAGTCTCCAAAAGCTGATTTTTTAGGCACAATATGGCCTTCCAAAGTGGGGAAGATTTTTCACTAGCTTGCGGTACCTAGATACCAGAAGAGTCGAGGTAAACATGATGCACCCATTGAATCCAGATGGAATCAGCTTTACGCTAGGCCTAGAGCTTCTCTTCATAGTAAAGAGATATTCCTCTTGGATTTTGGCCAAAGAATAGGCAACCCCCAAACTTCTAGGATTCTGCATCTTTACTGCCAGCCTTATATCATCTTTTAAGCCACTCATGAAGCAGCTTAGCTTATGCATGTCAGATAAGTTCCTAATTCTATTGCTAATGGATTCAAATTGTCCCTTATATGTATGCTTAAGTTTAGTCAATAATTCCATAGGATCATCATATGTAGCAAGGCCAAACCTAAGCATAATACCTCTAGCAAACTCATCCCAATTCGCTATGTCATGCTCACTATCTTGAAACCATATTAATGCCTCATCATCTAAATTGTAAGAAGCATGTAATACCTTTTCATTTTCTGGAATTTGATAGTACTGGAAGAATTGAATGGCTCTAAACATCCAAGAAGTAGGGTCTCCACCCTTGAACCGTGGAAATTCCAGCTTCATCATCCTAGCTCCCTGGGTGCTCTCGGGTGCTGCCACTGACCTTGTTATTGATCTGGCCACTGTAATTTTCTGTTGGGAGGCTCTTGCCACTGCCACTGCCTCACTTGATCAGCTCTGCCTCCCTCTGGGTCAAACCATGGTTCCTCAAATGCATCTTGGACCCAATGAGGATGCCTTGGTTCCTCAAATGCATCTTGAACCCAATTAGGGTGCATTGGTTCTTCAAATGCATGGGGCTGTCTTGCTGGCTGAACATAGTTGTCAGCCCTTTGGTATGGTTCTGGTTGTCTCAGGCACTCCCTTCCAGCCCCAATCCCATCCTCATTTTGGACAAATTGGCCACCATATCCCCTTGGTGGCCTTGGTAAACCCCAATCCATGCCATTCCTTCCTATTGGGTGAAGATTTGCGTCCATGGGCTGCCTTCTAGTCCTGGGGTCAATTGCTTCCCCAATCGGCATACCCACCCTTGGCAGGACTGGCTGAGGGACTGGCTGAGGCTGAATACCCATTTGAGGAGGTCTCCCTGGCATGACAAATCGTGCTTCAGCCCTAATGGGAATAGCTTGTACCTCTTGATCATCTCCTATGATCTGCTCCCGAGGCCTATTTGGTGGTGTTTCCCGTGGCGTGGGAGGTAACATCTCTTCAATCAAAGCTAGGAGAGCTTCAAATTTAGCTTCCATTTTAGCAGTGGATGAGGCAATTGCCTCTGCATTCTCATCGATTTGCTGCTGTATTGTCCTTGCACTTCCTTGAGCTCTATTTGGGGAAGCTTCAAGAACAGCTCCTGATCGTGTTTCCACCATGGTTCGTAGGCAGGCTCTAATACTAAATGATAGGATTCTCCAAGAATCCAAGTGTTTCCCCAGTGTTTCCCTTGATGACCCCTCTTAATCTCACTCAACCTGAGAGAATGACTTAACAATTCTCTATAGAACACTACAATTAAGCTAGATTAGACTAATTAACAATTACTCTAGAGAAGTCTAAAGAATTCTGTATATTTTCAGTGATCAAGCCCTGTAGAAAATAAAAAGGAAGGGATATATAGGTTCTAGATTCCAAGAGGCCAACACATGCCAACTCTTTCGGTTATAACCTCCTGGTACAACCTTCTATAGCCTATCTTTCTCTAACAAACAAAGTACAAGCAATCAAAGCAAATGAGGGTCTTAACACATATAAAAATAATCAACTCTTTGTTTTTTTCTTGTTATCATATGCCCACTTACTGAGTTGAGCAAATCTCTTCATGGACTTCTCGTAATGTATTTCTAGCATCATCTTTATTTAAACACCTTAGCAAGGTTTCATCAAATGACCTTTAAAACAAAACTTCTTTATCCAAGTAGAAATTCATAGCCAATCATCTTAAGGTTTTTTACCTACTTTGGAGGCTCCCATGGAATATTCCTAGTTTTGCATAAAAATTTAATATCATTGTACCAAGGGTTTTCATTTATCTCTATTTTAATTAAGCAATAATGAGCTGAGAAATTTTTTATATCAATATATATTGTTTGTACCTTATCTCCAAAGTCAATTGTAGTTATGACAACCAATGTGGCCAAAACATCAACAAAATGATTCCTTTCGTCCCAAATAAGTGAATTCTATCTCTTCAAATTCCTTTACTAATTTAGAGAGATATTTTTTGTAGGGTATTAATTTTTCTTCTTTGGCTTGTCATTTCCCTTTTACTTGACAAATAATCAACATTATGATTAATCCTCTCTTGATTACTTAAATATCTTCATATAGTTTATGTTATACTTAGTATCTTCCTTTTTGTTACCCTTGATTAGGGCAACATGTGGTTATGATTAAACATACTACTCTCTATAAAATATAACTTAGTGATTTTATATATAGGGATCACTTACACAACTGTCACATGAGTTAGTGATCTCAAGTCTAAGAATCAATTATACAACTGTCACGTGAATCTTTCTATAAACATAAGTGGTCTCTACATTATGTATCTTAATTAATAACTTTCTTAATTTCTATAAGAACTCAAACATGATAATTTTTATTTATTTTTCTATAACAACTCTAATTAAAATTTATTTTTTTATAACACTAAAGAGGATTCTTTAGAAAAAGTATGAATAAATGATAACATGGTATATCAATTGATAACTTTCCTCTTAATTTATATATAAATTAAGAGACTTGACAAAAAAAATTACCACAAGGAGACTGAATTAATTTTCTTTGATTCAATTTATTTTGCATGAGATGATACCAGTATCGCTCACATTTTATTTTTTTTGGGTTCTTAAAGGAAGAAATCAGTTTGAATCTGCCTACGTAAGCCAATCTTTTTGAAAGTTGAAACAAAACATCTTATATTATGCCTACCCCCTACCCATCCCACATATGACATGTGTAACTGCCGACATCAATATACAGGCAGTCTAGACATCTTTGATTTAGCAATGTGAGAACAATTTCAGGATATTAAATATTTTCTTTATAATTTTGTTTATTTTTTATTTGGTTCATAATTATATTTTTAGATATTTTTTTCTTTTTAAGAATAAAAACTTGAGACTAGTACTAATATAAATAGAATTGTACATTGCCTTTCAAAAATATTTTTGAAAATATTTATTTTTTTAGATTATTTTTATATATTAATGTTAAAAATGATTTTTTTTTAAAATAATATTATTTTGATATATTTCTGAACGAAAAAACACTTTGAAAAACAACCTCAACTAAAATGTTATTGGTTTTAGGGCTTATTTGGAGTGTGATTAATGTTGTTTTTTAAAATTTATTTTTTGTTCAAAATACATCAAATAAAACTTTTTATTTTTTTAAAATTATTTTTTCTCAAGGTTGTCAGTTTCACTCCGTTTCGGCCGAAACATTATGTACTAGTTAAAAAAACAAGACAAAACAACATCATTTTTATCTCGGTTTAAATTCCGGTCCATTCTGGATTTTTCGGCCAAATACCGGCCGAAACGTTTCGGTTTTGTTTTGCCCGTTCCATTTTGGTCAAATAGTATTTTTTTTAAATAATAAATAATTTCACAATATCAATCATATCTCTTAATTCGATCGTTAAATTAAGATGAAAGTTTACGAGAAGTCTCTTGACATATTTATATATATTATGTTAAAATTTCAAAACAATCAGAGAATATAATGACCTTGCGATATTGATAATGACATTCTCGTAATATTATACATTATCATAATTTTGTTCAGAAAAATTATTTTATGGTGTCTTTTTTTTATATTAAATTACATAAATCTAAAAAATTTTATTTTTGGATTTGAATTAATTTTTTTAATTAATATATTTAATTATATATATACATAAACAGTACAACCATTAAATGGTGCGCTGATATGCTCCAAAACTGAAATATTTTGTTGCAATTGAAAAAATAAATATTGTGAACCAAGAACATAAAAAAAAAAAAAAAAAACTCATAATTTTTTTAAAAACGATTTCAGACAGCCCCTTAGAATTGCGTCAGAATGACATCATCAATATACAGCCCGATAACACAGGCCGCCGACAGGGATCCTTCCAGCTCTCGAGATATAAAGAAATTTAAATTTTAAACCTTTTTTTATAAAACCTGATATAAAGAAAAAAAAAAAAAAGTAGAAAAAGCAAGGCATCTCCCTCCCTCTCCAGAAAACAAGCTCCTACCCCACAAGCAATATTATTCTTTGGCACAAGAAAAAGAACCAAAACATGGAAAAGAAAGGAAATTTCCTTCTCCATCTTAAAGAACACTAAAGCAGAACTCCATTAGCTTTATTGACCAATCTCTCTCCTCCTCATTTCAAGTGCTGCATCAAGGATTAAGCAATGGCTGAGTTACTCATTTTCTCCATGAACCCCCCATCCCTCTCTTTCATATTCTAATCTTGAACTCATTTTCTCTTTGATGTTTTAAGCTCATGAGATGAATCTTGCTAATTCGTTTTGTGGCTTATCTTGACAGATCTGACACGTATCCAAAAGACTCGTATTACAGCGAAAACATGACCACAAGAGGATCCTCTAGATCCTCCACTACAACGACCAGCGTGCACGTGACAGCCCTTGATGGCCTGGTGAATGTGAACTCCCTTTTTACAGTCGCCGTCTTTGTTGGGCTCTCTCTTGCAGCCCCAAATCAGCACAGCCTCGAAAACAACACATCCTGCGACGCAGGCATCAACGTGGCCAGGAATCTACTTGTCTACGAGGTTGTGTCCTTCAGTTTCTTCCTCTTCTCTTCTCTGGTAGCACAGGGCCTGAAACTGGCTATAAATTTGTTGAACAGTAAAGACGTGGATGAGGTTTTCAGGGCACACATTAATTTGAAGGTTTTGAGGTTCGGGATGATGGGATCGGCTATTGGTTCGGTTATGGGTTGTGTGTTTTTGATGATGTCAATGATTAATGTGATTGAGATTAGGTTGGGGATGTTGTCTTGTGGGAGTAAGAGTACTGTTCACGCTGTTACTGCTTTGGTTGTTCTAGTTTCTTCTGCTCTCCTGGTTTATATTTCCACTGTTGTTTATGCTTTTCTCCACTGATAGATAGATTGTTTAGCTTAATTAAAGTGGTATCGAGTTGTCAACTTTTAAAAGCAATTAAATGTTTGTGGCTGAGGAGAATTTCTCAGTTCTTAGCACTTGTTTCGCTATTGATGAATGTGCTTGCTGGGTGCCATGATTGTTGTGGGCATGGCATGATGGGATAATTGATTCAAACTCAATGGACTCGAGGATTTTGCATCCATTTGAGGAACTAATAGGATTCTACTAGCTGGTACAAGTTTTCTGATTTTATTGAAATTACCTTCTCTTAGCTACTTGGTTAACTCAATTTGATTCAAATTTCACATTTTAGATGTAAGAAAACTAGCTCAATCTACCTTCACACAGTCAAATCTATCATTGTTAACCAGGTCTGATAACTTATTTAGTATTTTTGCCGACAAATATTGAATCTAGTCCTTTTCCTTGAGAAGTGTGGTGCTAGTTAGGTTATTGCTTTGCCCATTTTTGAACTGATTTTCGTCTCTGTCTCAGCTAGTCATGAATTCATCTACAAGTCTTTCTATTGCTTTGCATATATGGATCATGTGCAAAAATCATTGCATGCAGGACTGAGGAGCAACCGGCGCAAAATGAGTGAGATGGCTGTTTTGTTTCTTCAAAAGTTTTGTTGAAATTTCTTCTGTTGTTTATCTATATTCTGAGAATCGTGCAATTTATTTGATTCCTACATTCCTGGCTTCCAAGAACTAGCAAAGCTTCATATATATATATATATATATATATGGGCATACAGTATCTTCAAATCCCTTCATTTTTCTTCTCTGTTTGAGTCATATACTAAAGCCAGGGAGGGATGGAGAACAGAATCACATTCTGTGAAAAACTGAATTTGATTGCACCTGCTGTTAAGCATGCCGTTTGGTATAGCGGTAGAGGCTGTTTTCTGAATTGATTTTTGTTTAAAAATATATTAAATCATTTTTTTTTATTTTTGAAAACTTATATTTAACATCAACGTATTAAAATAATATAAAAATATTCTTAAAGAGTTAATTTCAAACCTGACAAATGTTTTTAGTATATTATTAGTAGTGCTCCGAGGTCCTTGAAAGGGAAGGGCTGATTTCTTGTCTCAAACTTCGTTTCGCAACTTGCATGTCTGTTACCTTAACTTTGTAGTTATCCTTGAGGACTTGCGATGTGGGCTATGGATAAATATCTGCGTTTAGCATCCAAGTTTGTTTCAATCTTCTCTTATAGACACTGCCATCACCGTGTTTTGATCTTTCTTTTACTATCAGCCAAGTTATCAATTATCTTGTCTTGTCCGGAATAGCTGATATATTTTGTTTTAATTTAAAAAACAGAATAAACTATAATAAATTTTATATTGTTTAGAATCTTGATCTGTTTAGTAAATTCCACTCATATTTTGTCCAGAATATTCCGGTTTTGTTTTGTCTTTCCTGTTCTGGCTAAATAGTATTTTTTTTAATAATAATATTTAATATTAATATAATCATATTTTTTAATCATATTTTTTAATCTTATTTAAAACCAACTTATTTAACCTAGTTGGGTCTATCACCCAAGGTGCAGATCTTCTTTTCTTTTTTAAAACACATTTGCAACATCTAATATTATTCTTTTTATAAAAATATAATTTAGTCCTGCAACATGACACAGTTCCGTGTACAGTTTATTTTTATACGAGGAAACTCCATCTTCAGAAAGTGTATTTTGTGGGCGTAGGTGAGCGAATAAAACCCTGGTTGTCCCAGACTCATACAAGAGATGCACGCCCTCACTCAAGCTCGAGAACTGTTGTGCAAATCGCAAGTCTTTTTTCATCACGTCACACCCTTTGGAGACTCCGCGTATAGTCTTTACTATAATTGAACAGACAATTTACAATAGTGTTGAAAACTATAGAAGAAATTAATTGTCACATGTTTTGAATGCTATGTTGATTGATGATATTTGGAGTTTCAATCTTGTTTTTGTATTGTTTTGGACAAATATATTTTTAAATTTAATAATGCTTATGTCCTTAAGGAAAACCCAATTAAACAAGTGATTTCTACCAATATGTTTAATCGTGTTTTGAAATAATATGCATGTTTCGATGAATGTATGTTCAATATGGTAGTGAATGCATAGCTTGTCATTTTAAGATATGATAGATTATTAATATAAGGTTAATAGTATGTTTGAATAATAAAAAAGTCAATTTTGATGGTTAGGTTAGTCCTAGGCTTATGTTTGAGGTTGTTGGGTTCACTTCTTAAAATATCTAGCATATTGTTCCCTTTAATTGATTAGCTTTGATTTTACATGGTTTAGCTTATATGCTTGTGATTTGAATTTTAGTTTCTTATGATGTTCTTCATGATCTTGAGAATGTTTAACCAAAAACCACTATATGATCTTCACGATCTTTATTTTAATCATGACTCGTGTTTCTAGGTCTTGAGTAAGGCCGGGAAGCTTAGTCTACATGAGTGGGTCCACATTTTAGGAAAGCTAAACTTTTCAAGTAGAAAAATGCATTCTTTGGTTTTTAAAATGCACTTGGTAAACACTCCGTTAAAACAACTTAAACATAAGTTTTCCAGCTAAGAGCGTGGGTTGGAAAATACCCTAACACATTTTTTTCAATCTTGCTTTTATTTTATTTTTATATTTACATTTAATGTTTCTCTAAACACACCTTATTTTATTTTTAATTATTTTTTTAATTTTTTAGAAACATTTTTCAATTAATTTGAGTCTTTTATACCATTTTACCCTTTTATATTTAATTTTTGTGATTGTGAACTAATACATAAGACATATTTTCTGGTATTAAATAAACCAAATTTTAAAAATAGAAAATCAATAAAAAAAATATTCTTAAAAAAATATTAATAATATAATTTTCATATGGTCCAATTCTAAGATAATTTTAATGAATGTTTTTGTAAATTAAAAAATATTTTTATCATTTAAAAAAATAATAATGATTTTACTCCTAGTTTGTAAATATCAGGATTTAAGAACTTATACTTAACAAATATTCCTAGTACTAAGGGAAATAAAAATATAGAATATAATAAAATATATTTTAGTTTTAAAATGGCTAGGTTTGACCTATAAAGCCTTGATCCACCTAAATAAGATGGATTTGCTCAACCAATGATTAGAAAAAACATAACAAAACCTTAGTAATAATCATACAAATTGACAATGCAATTTATCTTAAGTAGAATGTATTAGGGTGATATTTTCATTTTTATACAAAATTATTCTCTTTATTAGACTTTCTAGATCAATTAGGGATCCTAGTAACCAAAGAACTAGGTGACGACACCAAAACATTAAATCATATAAGACAATATTCCTTGTTCTTTTCATGCCTAAATCTAATCCAAAAGGATATTGTTGCGACATTGTACAAGTACAACAAAAGACAACTCCATTTAGGACTTACCTATGGAATAAACTTTGTTGTATGTCTGATTGTTTTTTCTTTTTTGTCTATGCATTTATTTTAGACATGCTTTTCATACATATTGCTCAAGCACACTCAAGTTTTATGAATTAATGTCTTCATGTTACACATTCTTTAATTTTTTGAAGCACACTCAAGTTTTATGTTTTTTGTAATGCCCCCATATTGTCTTTAAGAGGACAATCACTAGAAAATATGAGTCCTTTTTAAGACCAGGTAGAAAACCTATATATGTGTTGCTTAATGACTAGAACTTATCTATAGGTAAATGTTCTTAAATATTCATGTTCCATTGAAGGCGAGCTTGACTCTAAACATCCTATATTGCAAGATTTTGAGTTAAAACTATTGCTTCAAAAAAATACATACCAGATTTCTAGAATTAGGGCAAGAATCTCAGCTGACCAATTTGAATGAAGAAAACTGATGTGAACTCTTAAACACATGATCAATAACCCTCAAGCAAAGACATCAATTCTTGAAAAGCGAAGTAAATCAATTTGATAAGAGTGTGACATAACTTATACCTAGACACCAACACTATTGGATTTGAACCCTCACCCAACAAATAGCAATTCATGAACGAGAAGTATGGATTGACATCATGAAAACAGTTCAACCTCAATAAGTCGTTTTTATCCCTTTAGAGAACCAATGAAGAAACAATTCTCACCCTCATAAATACACAAAGTTGCTCCCATAATCTTAATATCATTTAGCATAAACATAATCTAAAACTTAGGTTATATATGTGTTTTTAAACTAAGTTAAACCCAAGAATACTCAAAGATGTGGACTTGTATAAAGCCTACTTACAATCAGACTCAAATCCCTAAGTATCTAAGATCAATTGATGTTTATTAATCCTAAACCACAAAATATGAATTTAAAATAAAAAGCTTAACTTACAGCTATATAAAAATAAGTAAAAGAAGATTTATTTGGTCTTGAATGTTGTTAACTTGTACATTTCCTTCATAGACTAGAAAACTTCTCCTTTTGAATGCTAAAAATCCTCTCTTGTTTAGGAACTAATTTCGACTTAGACTCCATGTCATATTAGAAAAACTAAGTTCAAATTAAGGTTGACATAGGGCCTAACACATCATCCCTTTTCAAAATTTGAATGGGACCCTTCTTAGACTTGGATTAGATGAATTAGAGGTTACCCTTTAAGCTCCACATGCATCCTTTTTCCCTCTAGGTTCATCTTATTTCATGTGCTCTAAACTAACTCATTCAATGTCTCTTTAAGTCTCTTTGCCCTAGCACTTGTAATACGCCCACTTAGCACCACCAATGGATCATTTGCTTGATTAAGCTTCGTGTTGGGTTGGTCCTCATCATCCCTTCTCTCTTTAAAAGGATTTGACCTCAAATGATCATCACCTACATCAAACAGAGTAAGATCTAAAACATTAAAGCAACATTAACATCATACTCACCTCACAGATTAACTTTACATGTATTGTCATTTATCCTTTCAAGATTTAAAAAGGCTCATCTCCTAACGGATGTACCTTGGACTTCCTTTGGGCTGGAAATTGCTCTTTGTGTATATGCACCCAAACAAATCACTGGGCTGAAATAAAACTTGTTTGCACCCTTTATTGGTTTTATTTGCATACACATGATTCCTCATTTCATTCTATTGTCGTACACTCTTATGGAGTGTCTTCACCACCTATGCTTTACAATTTTCATCCAAACTAACCCTTTCTTTAATAGGTAAAGGAATCAAATCCATGAGAGTTAAAAGATTAAATCTATACACAATATTAAATGGTGAGAAATCAATAGTAGAATGCACGTTGTGATTATATGCAAACTCTATAAATGGCAAACAGTCTTCCCAATTCGTCAATTTCTTTTGAATGACAACACACAAAATTTGTTTTAAAGTCCTATTAACTACTTTGGTTTATCTATCTGTTTGGGGATGACATGTACTAGAAAATAACAACTGAATACCAAATATTTCCCACAATATCATCTAAAAGTAACTAAGAAACTTAACATCTCTATCAGAAAGCAATGCTTCTAGGAACCCCTCAATCTATATTATCTCCCTAAAGAACAAATCAACAATATTAGTTACATCATCGGTTTTATGACAAGGTATGAAATGTGTCATCTTCAAAAATCTATCTACAACTATGAAAATTAAGTCTCTACACCATTTTGACCTCAATAAACCTAATACAAAGTCCATTTAAATGTCTACTCATGGTTCCTTAGGTATAGACAAAGGGGTATACAAGTCATGCGGTTGAACCCTAGACTTTGTTATTCTACATATTATGCATTTATCACATATGTGTTGCACATCTTCTTCTTTTTTTTTTTTGCTAATAAAAATGCTCATGCAACACAACTAAAGTCTTAGTAACACAAAAATGCCTCATCAACCCACCCCAATGTGCTTCATGTACAAGCAATTCATGCATAGAGCTTAATGGAACACATACGTGATTTTATTTAAGCAAGTATCCATCAATCCTGTAATAGTTTTCAAATGTTGAAGCATTACATGCATCAAAAATAGTAGCAAAATCATTATCATCCTTGTACAATTATTTTATTTATTCAAATTCTAGCAATATAGCATCTAAAGTGGATAAAAGAACATACATGCTTTAAAATGCATCAGCCACAATGGTTTCTTTCCCTTGCTTATACTTGATCACATACGAAAAGGTTTCAATAAATTCAACACATTTGGCATATCTCTTACTCAACTTCCTTTTCCCTTTCAAATGCTTCAAGGATTCATAATTTGAATGTATCACGAACTCCTTGGGTCATAAGTAATGTTGTCACGTCTCTAAAGTTCTTATCAAGGCATATAGCTTCTTGTCATATGTAGGGTGATTCAAGGTTGTCCCATTAAGTTTCTCACGAATATACACAATGAGTCTTTTATCCTACTTTAACACAACTCCTATATGTATACTTGAGGCATCACATTCAACTTTAAAAGCTAAAACAGTCATCGAACAAAGTTTAACTTTCAATAAATTAAAAATTTTATCTTGTTCATCATCCCATTTAAATCCAATAGAGTTTTTCACAATTTCAATTAAAGGTGTTGCAATGGTACCAAAGTCGTTCACAAACCCCCTATAAAAACTAGCAAGTCCATGAAAACTACTTACCACAGTTATATAATTAGGTGTAAGGCCAATCTTGGATGGCCATTGACATTTTCTTCATCTATCTCAATACCTTGTACACTTAGTGGCCGTTTGGCATAGCTTATAAACCAGAGGTTCAAAAAAAGTGGCTTGAAAAAAAAGCAGAAGTGTGTTTGGTTAATGACAATAAGCAACAAAACTGTTTTTTTCCCAACTGAAAAATTGGTTGAACCAGCGTTGCAAGAAAAGCTGCAAAATGCTGCTTTTCTTGCGCCCATAGCTGCTTTTCTAGAGAAAGGGTGAATAACATATATATATATACATACATATATATATATATATATATATACATACATATATATATATATATATATATATATATATATCTATATTAGAGGCAGACTGGGGGAAAGGCTGGGGCTGGGGGTTGTTAACATAGTATAGTTATTAAATAACAATATATATATATATATAATATAATATATGTTTATTAATATAAAAAATATATTCTTAATATTAAAATAATCTAAAATTAATTAAAATATAAATAATGTTTATATAATATATGTTTATTAATATAATTTTTTTTTGTAATATTAAAATAATCTAAAAATTAATTAAAATATAAATAATGTTTACAATATATGTTTATTAATATAAAAAAATATATTTTTAATATTAAAATAATCTAAAAATTAATTAACATATGAATAATGTTTACATAATATATGTTTATTAATATAAAAAATATATTTTTAATATTAAAATAATCTAAAATTAATTAAAATATAAATAATGTTTATATAATATATGTTTATTAATATAAAAAAAAATGTAATATTAAAATAATCTAAAAATTAATTAAAATATAAATAATGTTTACAATATATGTTTATTCATATAAAAAAAATATATTTTTAATATTAAAATAATCTAAAAATTAATTAACATATGAATAATGTTTACATAATATATGTTTATTAATATAAAAAATATATTTTTAATATTAAAATAATCTAAAAATTAATTAAAATATAAATAATTTTTAACCTCAAACTCAACCACAGTTTTAACCAAACATTTCACAACTTATTTTGAACCGCAGCAAAAGTGCTTTTCTTGAAACTGCTTTTTTCAAACCTCGACCACAAAAGCAAAAACAATACCAAACAGACACTTACTACATATCCAAGAAACACAATTTTCTCCATGTAAAAGGTGAACTTATTGAAATTAGCATATAGTTTTTCATCCTGCAATACACTAAGCACATTACGTAAATGATCAAGATTCTCATTCAAGTTCTTATTATAATTTACGATGTCATCAAAATACACAACTATAAACTTACTAATGAATGCACGTAAAACATGATTTGACAATCTCATAAACATGTTAGGTGCATTTGTAAGCCCAAACAGCATGATTAACCATTCATACAAACCATGTTTAATCTTAAATGTTGTTCTCTCTTCCTAATATGATGGTAACAACATCTAAATTTTTAAGTCAATTTTAGAGAAAATAAATGATCCATACAACTCATCCAACATGTCATTAAGTCTAGGGATAAGATGTTGTTACTTTACTGTTATGTTGTTGACGCCGCGACAATCAACACACATCCTCCATGTTCCATCCTTTTTAGACACAAGCAATACTGACACAACACAAGGGCTCATACTCTCATGGATGTACCCCTTCATTATCATCTCATCTACTTTCCTTTGAAACTCTTTTGTCTCCTCGGGATTGTTTCTATAGGCTGGATGATTAGGAATTGACACTCTGGGTATAGGGTAATTTGATGCTCAATTCCCCTTATTATCGGTAATCCATTAGGGATGTCTTTAGGGAATACATCATCATACTCGTACAATAAAGAAATAGCCACACTAGGAACAACATAATCAAGATTTTTATTGTTTAAATAAGCCTACTTATACACAAGTAAAATCATTAGCTTGGTAATTAAAATCACAAATTTGATTTGAGCTCCTTTTGTATAAAACTTTGATTATTTCTTTAGTTTTTCCATATTATTATCATCACATAAGCTTACTTTCTTCACTCTTTGGGTTTTACCTCTAATCTCAACTGGTTTAATAAATGAATTTGATTTAGTCGAATCTAATGGTCTTCTCTTACCATTGTCCTCATATGAATTTTCACTTTTTCCATCCTCACTTTCCCTTCTTAATTCATTTGATCATCATACACTTGTTTTGGAGACAAATATACAAGAGTGATGGTTTTACCTTCCTTTACAATATTAAAAAAATTTCTAAACCCATTGTCTTCTGATCAAGCTACCGTAGACTCCTCGATAGTAAGTGGCTGACATGCATTGAGACTATATCACACATAACCTTATCAGAATACTTCCTAATAGAAAACTCGATCAACACTTGTTTAGTAACCTCCACTTCACCATAGTCATTCAATCATTGCAATTTATAAGACCTAAGATGCTTAATGCAAACCAGATTCAATTTCTTCACAAGTGTATAACTACATTATCATAATTACCACCATCAATTATCATGCTACACACCTTGTTATGTATACAACATTGAGTATGAAATATGTTTTTCCATTGTTATTTTGCATCATCTTCTTTGATTTGCATGTTCAGCGCACACCTTACAACCAAGGCTTTGCCCTCAACAGGATATGCAATCTCTACATCACTATTATCCTCCAAAGGTGGTATTTTCACTTTTAGATTTTTCATTTTCAATTTCAATCTCCTCATTGTCTCTTGTAAGCATAACTCTTCAATTAGGCATTAAGATGCAATGTGCCCCTTCCCTAAACACTTAAAAGATTTAATATATTTATCGCAAGTAGGTTGAGATTTAGATTTACCTTTTCCATCTGTATAAGAATCCTTTTTAGGCTTAGGTGGTTCAGCCCTTCCATGCACAAAGGCTTTGGTTAGATAACCCCTCTCTCTTTATATATGACCTCCATGTTGAAAAAGATAAAACCTAAGTGGTCTGGAAACGTGTGATGCCCCTTATCTTTATTTACCTCTCCACTTTTGTTGCCATATGAACCATTTCCTTTAACTCTATATAATATTGTAATTCTACAACATTCACAATGTCTCTATTCAACCCATTAAGAAATCTAGCCATAGTAGCTTCCCTATCCTCAATCACATTGGCCTAGATCTTGTGATCTCTATCTCCTTAAAATACGCATCCACAAACTTAGAACCTTGATTCAAACTTTGCAGTTTCATATATAAATCTCTATAATAGTGGTCAGACACAAATCGTCTTCTCATCAATATTTTCATCTCCTTCCACAATGTTACTAGCCTTTCTCCACTCCTCCTACTAATCACATTCTAATCCCATCAAATCAATATATACTCCCCAAATTCAATGATTGTCAATTTCACCTTCTTCGCCTCCGAACAGTGATTGCAATAAAAAATCCAATCCACCTTTTCTCCCACTCCAAATGTGCTTTGGGATCATTTTTACCTAGAAAAGTAGGTATTTTTAGTTTGATAGCATCCAAGTCACTATCTATATCATCATGTCCCCTAAAATTAATAAAGTTCTCTCTTTGACCAAATTGGCCCCTAATTCTATTCCCAAAATCCCTTGGGTTTCTAGGCTTTTAAAAACCTTACCTATCACCTATGGTCTTGCACAATCACCAATATCATCAATGTACTTCTCAAAAGCCTCATAATCATCCCACCATAGCCTTTCAATCCTATTGTCATTATTTGATTTCAGTTCAAAGCATTCCTTTCTTGCATTATATGTACTTGTACCAGTTTCATCACCTTATTTCTCCACCCTATTAAGTCTATCACAAACGTTTCCCATCACAAATTTATCATCTGCATCATTTTTGTCAAGGTTTACATTTAGAACTTAAGCTCAACCTCAAGAGGGGGTAGTGTGTTGTCTTGATTTGACTTGATAGTACTTGTAAAAAATGGTTAGCTGTAAAATAAACATATCCTCGCATCACTCATGTTTCGCTCAATAACTATTAATGTCCTCAAACACTTACACTTCTCGTTTCACCTTCTTGCAAAATTGAAACCAACACCAAATACAACCAACATCGGAGCACAATCTAAATAGGTGTATATCACTCAAGATGCAATAAAACATATAAAACTAGAAAAATGAAATTAGGAAGATAGTCTCACGAGTAGCAAGCGAATCTATTTGAAATTATGGATGAATTTGAAGACTCGAAAAAACATGTAGTATGCAAAACAATAAACCGACACCCAATTATGTTAGATACATTGTAAAAAATGAAAATAACATAAGCAAAATGAATTTCAAAGTTGACAAAAAAAACTAAAAAACATACTTGTTTACAACAAATTAAGTCTGAATCTAGAACCTAAGATAAATGATGTCCAATTGAGCTATAATTTGTGATGAAGTGCAATTTTAACCTAAATAGATAGAACATTCAATTTGAGCAATTTATGATAAGGTTTGATATGTCGACGCAAAATCGTTATGAATCAGACTTGATTAGACTTGAAATTTGAAACCTAAACAAACGATATTCAATTAACCTAAAGTTAATATTTGATGCGATTAGGACCCCGGTGATAAGACTTTCAAATTTGAGCTAATTCTGAATTGATTTAACCATTTTTCCCTTGAGAGGATATATTCAAAATATCTACCTTTTCAAAAAAACATATCCTCACATCACTTGTGTTATATTTAAAATGTTCAATGTAAAAAACCAATAAACATCTTTGAATGAGGTTTTTTTTATTAAGTTTTATTCTTTTGCCTTTTTATGCAACTAGTATATTGTGGACCGTAACAAAACAAAATAACACTTTTTTATATGCCACAAATTCAAGGTGAAGAAGAAATTAGACACTAAGGAAATTTTTTGTAGAATCAACAAGAAATAAAAATTTCAAAATGATATAACATGAATAAAGAACTCAAGTTGTGATACCAAATGATCTGATCCTCTATAACTCATGGTAAAAAAAAAACCACAAGCAAAGACACCAATTCTTGGAAAAGCCAGGTAAATCAAGTTTGATAGGAGTGTGCACTATTAGATTAAAACCTTCATCCAATGAATAACAATTCGCGAACGAGAAGTATGAATTGGCATCATGAAGTCAATTGAACCTCAATAAGTCATTTTTAGTCCTTTAGAGAACCAAGAAACAGAGAATTGTCAATCTTACAAGCACAAAAAGTTGCAGCTATAATTTGAATATCATATAGCATAAACATAATCCGAAACTAAGGTTACATTTGTGTTTTAACCTAAGTTAAACCCTAGAATACCCAGAGATGTGGACTTGTATAAAACCCACTTACAATCATACTCAAATCTCGAAGTATCTAAGCTCAATCGATTTTTATTAACCCTAAAATATAAAATATTAATTTAAAATAAAAAATTTAAGTTTCAACAATATAAAAATAAGATAAGATTTATTTGGTCGAGAATATTGTTGACTTGTAGGTTTCCTTCCTAAACTAAGAAACTTCTCATTCTGAATGCTAAAAATCCTCCCATCTTTAACAAGTAATTTGGACCAAGACTCCATGTCATATTAGGAAAAATAAGCTCAAATCAAAGTTGACATAGGGCCTCACATATAAGCCCTTTTTCATAACTTAAATGTGACCCTTCTTGTACTTGGATTAGATGAATTAAAATAAAAATAAAAATTATTAACTCAAAAAAAATCAAAAGAAAGAATAAAGAGAAAAAAAATTGAAATATCAATTTTCAAATGATCATAAACACAAACTAAAATTTAAAAACTAAATTTTTCAAAAAAAAATATCACCTCAACAAATAAGAAAATAATAAAATTAAAAACCAAAGCTAAGAGCACACATATATAAACATGGACAAAAATAGAGACTATTTCAGAAATATAAAAAATAAAGGAATTAAAAGTATAGGGACCAAAATGAAAATCAAATATATTATCAATTTGAATTAAAGGAAAAAAATGAAAAAAATGAAACTTATGTACCGAATATATTAAGGGATTTAAAACCAATCCGGAAATTAAAAGAATGAGGACCAAATTGAAATCTAAATATATAATTAATTTCAATCGAAGGAACCAATTGAAACAAATCAAAACTTATATAACAGAAATCAGGACCATGAAAAACAATTAAAAGATAAGCGACTGAAATAAAAACATCATAAAACCGGGAGCTTGACCTGCACTTTAGCATGTAGGAGAGAGAAAGTGGGAAAAAATGTTCAACCAACCACCATCACAATCCGACCACCGTAGGCCATGACGCGCCACACCAGGAGGAAGAGCACACGGTGGCGCATCGGGTGAGACAACGTATGGATATTTTCTGCCACTGGACGATGCCACACACACTATTCGAAGCAGGCGTGAGGCCAAATACTGTCGGCGCGTGTGTCACACACGTGCACAGTATTCAACAGAAATTAATAAAAAAAATGATAAATTACTAGAACACTCCTACAACCAAATCTTCAATTTTGTCTTATTGGAGGCAGATTAGTATTTAGATATTTTCAAAAAAATGTGAAATACCCAAAACACCCCACAGGCAAGCCATGGTTTTTGTCTTATTGGAGGGCAAAAAGGTTATTTTACTATGCAATGGAATGGTGCAATTACCGCGGCACCCCGTGACTATAGTTTTAATGAGGGATAAAATAGTTATTTTACTGTGCAAGAAATATAAAAAAATCAATAAACTAGTGACCCAACCGAACCAACCCAACCCAAAAACACACTATTACAATCCACGGTGTTTTCGCTCACATGCTACAGTGAAACAGTTACCTCTTTTAGTTTATTTTACAAAAAATCTGTGACCCGACCGAACCGACCCAAAAACACACTATTACAATTCACAATGTTTTCACTTATATACTACAGTGAAACACTGACCTCTTTTAGTTTATTTTATAATATACAGGATAACACACAACAAGTAAATGGAAATTTTAGGATTATTGTAAATATATATATATAAAATTCACTGAAAGTTCAATGAAGTCTCCACTATACCAGAAGGTGTCAAATTATCAACCAATTCATATTACACTTCCAATTTTTATTTCTTAATTTAATCCAATCATTCTTGGATATCAATTAAAACCATCACCATCAACCCAACACATCTTATTCTATAAATTTTTCATCTTATTCAATAAATTCTGAATACCACTCATCATCTGTATTCTTAATATTTATTAACTCTGACTTTCTGACATTTTTCATTCAAGTATTTACATGACTACTCCAACCAAATCCTTAATTATATTTTTAAGTTTCGGGCAATTCAGTTATCTCTCATCCACTTTGACAATTCAGATCAGTACGGTTTCAGAAATCATGAAAATCTGAATTCAGCTCACCCCCACTCCATGAAAACTGTTGTTTCAATAATATTTTCTGTTTTTTTTCTTGAAAATAGAGAGATTACAAGATTTCAATTGGTCTGCCACAATATTTTCTTTCTTCAAAAGAAAAGGCTAGCTGGTAAATTTTTCTTTTCTTTTCCTGCTGTAGCAGATTCTTTCCTTTAATCCTGTGGTCACCTTTGCATCAGAAAGATGTGTCATCAATCAATTTTGCTTTCGGAATTTGTATCGTTTCCATCACCTGGCCATACACATTAATGGCCTGAGCAATACTGATGTTCCAGGTATGTTACGAGTCAATTATTGAAGTTTACGAGTGTGTTTGGCATTGCTTTTGTTTTTACGATTGAGGTTGAAAAAAATCAGTTTCAAAAAAAGTGCTTTTATTGTGGTTCAAAATAAGCAATGAAGTGTTTGGTTAAAACTGTGGTTGAGTTGGAGGTTGAAAAAAAAGCAGTTTTGGCTGTTTGGTTACCAAGCTTTTCATATTGCTTTTAACTTGTGAAATTACATTAAAATAATATATATATATATATAATTATATATTTATATATAATTTTTGTAAATATTGTAAATTGTATAATTTTTGACATTAACACATCAAATTTATCTAAAAACACCAAAAAATTAATTTAAAATAAAAAATAAAAAAATTTCAAATTTTTTCAAAAACCTCTCCCAGATACCCCTTTAGAATCACACTCAATTAAAAGTTGAAATTTGAATTTATTTATTTTTTTACATTTTAAAGACCGGCAGTTTGGTGTTTTGAGATCAATTTAATGTGCTGATTTCAAAAATAATTTATAAAAAATAAAAAAAATATTATTTTGATGTATTTCGGCACGATAAGCACTTTCAAACGCAATCGCAATCGCACTCAAAAAAGCATCAATTTCCAGCTTTTTTTTAATCGGCGTTTTGGTTAAAATTTGGTGTAGGTCCCACACAAAAAAGTGCTTTTTGACATTAACCAAACATCAAATTATGGTAAACACCCTTGTACGTCAACCGAAACGGAATGTAACAATCTTGCTCTAACAGTTCAGTTCATTTCTTCTTCTTTTTTGGTTTTCTGGTCAAGTGGTATTTTCTTTGATAAGAAAGCTCATCTTTTCAGCCTATTTATACACGGTTAAAAAAATAAAACTAAAACAAAAAAAAGAGGTTCATTGTACAATTAAATACAAATAAATCCACTATTCATTGAATTTAATTATCATTTTTCCTTTTCAAAAAATTAAAATAAATGCTAGTGATTCTGTATTTTTCCAAGGATTATGGGATTGTATTTTCATATTACAATAACTAAAATTAGTTTTTAAATTAAAAAATTTACAACTTGCATTAGGGTTTTATTTTATCTCTTATTTTTTAAAATATTTTCTTTTCAATTGAACCCTTCTATAAAATAAAAAAAATTATAGTTATTCTCTAATTTATTTTTTACTTTAATTTTTTTTATCCTCATTCTTATTATTTCTATTTTCAATTTTGGAATCTTTTGTATAAATAAATTCTCTTCTCCAATATTTGCGTAGTGGAGAATTAGGCTTTATGTTTTTTTTAGAAATGAGGTTTCTGATCTATTGATTGGGGTCATTGGTTTGAGAATTTATTGTAGACATTTTTTTTAGGATTTTATTATTCAAACATTGAATTAAAAAAAATAGGATTTGTTGTTTTCTTTGTTATATTTTTTATCAGGTTATTCCAATCTCATAACCTAGATCATGGGTTATGCAAGTCAATTGAGGTTGGCCCGATCCTTATTACCCTGGCTGTAAGTTTTTCATGTTAACTAGAGGTGACTTTGACTATTTTCTCTTTTCCTTTTTTTACTCAATTTTCTTGACCCTTTTTCTTGACATTCTATATTTAATTGGCTAAGAATTGAGCTACATTGTTTTTTTACCTTTTGGAAAAAGGTTTTTCCCCAAGTTATCATGATATTTTTTTTATTTGATCAATTTGTTGTTGTTGCCTATTTTTTTTCTAATTAAAATAAAACCAACTTATTTAACCTACTTGGGTCTATCACCCAAGTTACGGATCTTTTTCTTTTAAAAACACATTTGCAACATATAATATTATTCTTTTTATAAAAAATAAAATTTATTCTTACAGCATAACACAATTCCGCTTATAGTCTTTTTTATGCGAGGAAACCCCACCCCCCAGAAAGCGCACTTCGTAGGCCTAGATAAACGAATAAAACTCTGACTGTCCTAGGCTCTTGCAAGAGGTGCACGCCCTAACTCGAACTGTTGTTATGCAGATTACAAGCCTTTTTTCATCACGTCACATCTCTTGGGGACTCCGCGTATAGTCTTTACTATAACTGAACAAACAATTTACAATAGTGTTGAAAACTATAGAGGAAATTAATTGTCACATGTTTTGAATGCTATGTTGATTGATGATATTTGGTGTTTCAATCTTGTTTTTGTATTGTTTTGGAGAAAACACATTTTTAAATTTAATAATGCTTTGAGCTTATGTCCTTTAGGGAAAAACCATTTAAACAAGTGATTTCTACCAATATGTTTAATAGTGTTTTGAAATAATATGCATGTTTCGATGAATGTATGTTCAATATAGTAGTGAATGCATAAATTGTGATTTTAAGATATGGTAGATTATTAATATAAGGTTAATAATATGTTTGAATAATAACAAAGACATTTGTGATGGTTAGGTTAGTCCTGGGCTTATGTTTGAGGTTGTGGGTTCACTTCTTAAAATATCTAGCATATTGTTCCCTTTAATTGATTATTTGAGCTTTGATTTTACATGGTTTAGCTTATGCTTCTGATTTGATGCAACTTGGTCTTTAGCTTTGATTTGAATTTTAGTTTCTTATGATGTTATTCATGTTCTTGAGAATGTTTAAGCAAAAACCACTATATGATCTTCACAATCTTTATTTTGATCATGACTCGTGTTTCTGGGTCTTGAGTAAGGCTGGAAAGTGTAGTCTACATGAATGGGTTAAGCTTTTAAGGCCTAAGACCATAATTTAGGAAAGCTAACCTTTTCAAGTAGAAAAATACATTCTTTGGTTTTTAAAGTAAATTTGATAAACACTCCCTTAAAACAATTCTTAAACATGTCTTCCACCTAGGAGCGTGTTTTGCAAATACCCTAACACATTTTTTCACAACCTTGCTTTTATTTTTATTGTTTTTACATTTCATGTTTCTCTAAACACACCTTTTTTTAATTTATTTTTTTAATTTTTTAGAAACATTTTGCAATTAATTTTAAGTCTTTTATACCATTTTTACCCTTTTATATTTAATTTTTGTGATTGTGAAGTAATACATAAGACATATTTTCTGGTATTCTAATAATTTTAAAAATAGAAAAACAATAAAAACCATTCTTAAAGAAAAGATAATAATTTAATTTTCATATGGTCCAATTCTATGATAATTTTGATGCATGTTTTTGTAAAATAAAAAATATTTTCATTGATTAAAAAATAAATTAATGATTTTACTCCTAGTTTGTAAATATCAGGATTTAAGAACTTATATTTAACAAATACTCCTAGGACTAAGGGAAATAAAAATATAAAATATATTTTATTTTAAAATGGCTAGGTTTGACCTATAAAGCCTTGATCCACCTAAACATGATGGATTTTCCTTAACCAATGATTAGAAAAAACATAACAATACCTTAGTAATAATCCGACAAAAAAACAATGCAATTCACTTTAAGTAGAATATATTAGGGTGATATTTTCATTTTTATACAAAATTATTCTCTATATCTAGACTTTGTAGATCAATTAGGGATCTTAGTAGCCAAAAAACTAGATGAAGACTCCAAAACATTAAATCTTATAAGACAATATTCCTTGATCTTTTCATACCTAAATCTAATCTAAAAGGATATTGTTGCCATGTTGTACAAGGACAACAAAAGACTTAGAATTAGTGTGTTAGAGAATAATATAAATTATATTCCGGGACCTTACCTATAAGTTTAAGCTTTTAAGTGAGATGGTTCCTTAACACTAGCACATCTTATTCCATGTGCTCTAAACTATTCCATTCAATACCTCTTTAAGTCTCTTTATCCTAACTCTTGTCGTAGGTCCACTTGGCACCACCAATGGATCATTTGCGGGATTAAGCTTAGATTTGAGTTGATCCTCATCAGAAATACTAGTGAATTACCCCACATTACCAAGGTGAAATGCTATAAATGGCATGGAAAAATTAATGTAATAAAAGGGTTACAGCCCACCTTATGTCATATAATATGTATGAAATTAAACCATAATGAGAATTTGGAACAATACTCTTTTAGTTTAATTTCTGGGACAACACTCTTTTTGTAAAGTTTCAATTTTTAGGATAACACACAACATGTAGTAGTTCTAATGTCCGGGATAACACCCAATAGGTAAATGGAAATTTTAGAATTAGTGTGTTAGAGAATAATATAAATTATATTCTGCGACCTTACCTATAAGTTTAAGCTTTTAGGTGAGATGGTTTCTTAACATGATATCAGAACCTTGTTGACCCAGCGGCCACGAGTTCGAATTTCACTACCCCCATTCTATTTGATAAAAAATCAAGCACGATGTGATATGGATTTGTTCAAGTTTCAAGCCCAAATGACTTTTACTTGAGGAGGGGTGTTAGAGAATAATATAAATCATATTCTAGGACCTTACCTATAAACTTAAGTTTTTAGATAAAATAGTTCCTTAACATAGTATGTGTATAAAAAATTCACTGAAATTTCAATGAAGTCTCCCGTATACCAGAAGGTGCCAAATTATCAACCAATTCATATTACACTTCCAATTTTTATTTCATAACTTAATCCAATCATTCTTGGATATCAATTAAAACCATCACCATCAACCCAACACATCTTATTTAATAAATTTTTCATCTTATTCATTAAATTGTGGATACCACTCATCCTCCGTATTCTTGATATTTATTAACTCTGACTTTCTGACATTTTTCATTCAAGTATTTACATGACTACTCCAACCAATCCTTAATTATATTTTTAAGTTCCGGGCAATTCAGTTATCTCTCATCCACTTTGACAATTCAGATCAGTACGGTTTCAGAAATCATGAAAATCTGAATTCAGCTCACCCCCACTCCATGAAAACTGTTGTTTCAATAATATTTTCTGTTTTTTTTCTCGAAAATAGAGAGATTACAAGATTTCAATTGGTCTGCCACAATATTTTCTTTCTTCAAAAGAAAAGGCTAGCTGGTAAATTTTTCTTTTCTTTTCCTGCTGTAGCAGATTCTTTCCTTTAATCCTGTGGTCACCTTTGCATCAGAAAGATGTGTCATCAATCAATTTTGCTTTCGGAATTTGTATCGTTTCCATCACCTGGCCACACACATTAATGGCCTGAGCAATACTGATGTTCCACGTGTGTTACGAGTCAATTATTGAAGTTTACGTCTCCTTCATGGTTGAAAGTATGTTCTCAGCGCAATGCCTTCCATAGATCCAACTACCAGTATTTACAGAAGCTCAACGAAGGACCAGCCTATAAACACATTAGAAGGAAGTCCTTCCCTGACCTGCAACTGCAAATTGCAATATATCCTAGCCTAATTCAAGTACCTCCCCGATAATAGAATCCCGACAAAGACAGAGAGAGCTGCAACAGGAAGTAAAGAGTCTGACCATGAGCGGGTAAAATATGAACTGCTTCGTGTCTTCATTCAATGTTTTGTAGGAACAGAGCAAGTTCACCTACATGTTTGATTGTTTTTTTGTCGTTTCAGAAAGGAGGAGGAGGAGTACCGAGCAAAACGGCTGAAGATAGATGAAAAGTGTTACGTGGTAAAAGGTTTTAAAATGCTGAATAACAGAGATGAGAAAAACAGAGTATTTTATTGTCTTATCTGTTTTCCTTACATGCTGCACTATTATTTATACAGATTACATTTGATTTGAATTGTAACGTAACTATACAAAAATCAGCTCTTCTTCAATTGTGATCTGCAGAGTTAATTGCAGATTTGTTGCTGCATTACTTCTGCAATCAATTCTTTCCTTTTTAATGTGGTTGCCGTTATCTGCAGATTGCATGCGTTTCATCCTCTGTAATTGTTTCCTTTCCATTTTCATTGCTGCCGTTACTGCATTGACTTCCATTTATATTGTTGCTGCCGTTACTGTCTTCAGCCTTGATTTCAGTTAACATGAGCTGTTTCTCTACACGCCCCCTCAATCTGAAGGGTAGGTCACGGACATTCAGATTGAGCTGGACTTGTCGAAACTTGGTTGGTGGTAATGGTTTGGTAAGAGCATCCGCTAATTGATCTTTGCTGGAGATGAAGTGAACCATAAGTTCTTTGTTAGAAACTTGATCCCTAACAAAGTGAAAATCAATCTCAATATGTTTGGTTCTGGCATGGAACTTAGGATTGGATGACAGGTAGGTAGCCCCAATATTATCGCACCATAAAATGGGACTGCGTTGCAACGGCAAACCAAGTTCAGTGAGTACTGATTTGATCCAAGTGAGTTCTGCAGCAGCGTTAGCAATGGCTTTGTATTCGGCTTCAGTGCTGCTTCGAGCAACCGTAGGTTGTTGTTTGCAACGCCACGAAATTAAATTGGACCCCATGTAGATGCAATAAGCACCAATTGATCTGCGATCATCTCTGTCAGCTGCCCAGTCGGAATCAGAGAATGCCTGCAAGTGAAAATCTGCACTTTTGGTGAGAAATAAACCAGTGGAGATGGAGTGTTTGAGGTAGCGCAGTATGCGCTTGACAGCAAGCCAATGAGAATCAAGTGGATTGTGCATGAACTTGCTAACTTTGTGCACAGCAAAGGCTAAATCAGGTCTAGTAAAGGCCAGATATTGCAGGCTCCCAACCACACTACGGTAGAGACCAATATCAGCAAAAGGAGTACCATCTGTGGTAGTAAGATGGCAATTGGAGGCCATAGGGCTGCTGCATGGTTTGGCATGTTCCATTTTGCTTTTATGGAGTAATTCAACAATGTATTTGCGTTGAGTCAAATACATTCCTTCTGGGCACCAAAGAGCTTCAACACCAAGAAAATAGGAAAGATTGTCGAGGTCTTTTACTGCAAAGTCAGTTTGCAGAGAATGAATGATGGCTGTGATGGCTGCAGAATTGGAGCCCGTGATTAATATGTCATCCACGTATATGAGGAGATATACGATATATGTTGATGTCTGGAGCACAAACAGGGATGTATCTGCCTTACTCTCAATAAATCCCAAAATTTTGAGTGCTGTGGACAGTTTGGAGAACCAAGACCTGGGAGCTTGACGTAATCCATAGAGGGATTTATGCAGTTGACACACATGGTTTGGATACTGTGGATGAACATAGCCTTGTGGTTGAGTCATGAATACCGTTTCTTGCAAATCACCATGCAAGAAGGCATTTTGCACATCTAGTTGTTTGATATTCCAGTTGGAGGAGACAGCAATGGCAAGAACAAGACGAATGGTGGTATGTTTGACGACTGGGCTGAAAGTTTCAGAAAAGTCGATCCCTTCCTGCTGGTGAAATCCTTTAGCAACCAAACGAGCTTTATAACGCTCAATGGTTCCATCGGCATTCCGTTTGATTTTATATATCCATCGGCAACCAACAATGTTGGCTGCTGCAGGAGGGGATACAAGAGTCCACGTGCCATTCTGTAGTAATGCTGTGAATTCTTTATTCATGGCCTCTCTCCAGTGCAGGGATTTTGAAGCTTGGCTGAAGGAAGATGGTTCTGCTGGACTAGGAGTGATTTCTGCTAGGAGTGCCTTTGGTAGGGGATGACGAATGAAGTCATCACTCTGTTGTCTGGGCCTGTAAATATTATTTTTCGATCTGGTGATCATGAAGTGTGTGTTGGAAGGAAACAACTCTGTCACTGGAGGTGCTGTCGGGGCAGTAGGGGAAGATTTGGCTGAAAGTGGAGCTGATTCAGTTTCTGTCAGATTTGCTGAAGAATGCTGGTGATTTGGATCTGCAGAAGACAAGACAAAATGTGCAGGTGGTGTGCATGTAGTAATGTGGTTAGTTTGCAAATTCATGGGACCTGGGGAGTGAGACACATTTAATTGATGGGGAAGAGACACGGACAAAGAAGGCTCGCATGAAGTAATGACAGGTGCAGATTTTGCTGAATATGGGAAGAGAGATTCATCAAAAACAACATGTCGTGAGACATAGATTTTACCCGTAGAGAGATCCAAACATTTGTACCCTAGATGACAAGGACTATAACCAATAAAAATGCACGTTTTAGATCTGAAATTCAGCTTATTCTTGTTGTATGGTCTTAAATTTGGCCAACAAGCACATCCAAATACCCGCATAAATTGATAATCGGGGAGTCGATGAAAAAGAATTTGATAGGGGGATTTATGGTTTAAAACAGGAGTTGGAAGTCGATTTATAATGTAGGTTGCGGTTTGAAAAGCATCTTCCCAATAAATCATAGGTAATTTGGAATGTGCTAACAGGCTTAAACCGACTTCGACAATATGTCGGTGTTTCCGTTCAATTGAACCATTTTGTTGGTGGGTATATGGGCAAGCAAGACGGTGGTGAATACCATTTTGGTGGAAGTAATTATTTAGACGTCGATACTCACCGCCCCAGTCTGATTGGATTGCTTTTATTTTGCGGTCAAATTGTTTTTCCACATATGCCTGAAATTTTAGAAATACTTGTTCAACGTCAGATTTCAATTTAATAGGGAACAACCATAAAAACTTGGAATAATCATCAAGGAAGCTGACATAGTATTTAGCACCGGATGTGGATTCCGTTGAAGCGGGTCCCCACACATCGGTGAAAATTAAATCTAATGGTTTCGAAGAAATAAATTTAGATGATTTAAAAGGCAAATTATGGCTTTTTGCCATTTGACATTCAGGGCACACATTGTGTGTTTTAGATATCTCTACGGGAGAAGGAAGGATAGAGAGAATTTTATTAACCACTGAATTGGACGCATGACCAAGTCTACGATGCCAGTCATGAATGCGAATACTGGAAAAGATGCGAGGAATTTTGGAGTGATTGGTGAACTGATAGAGTCCATCATGGAGATATCCCCGATGACGGACCTTCCCCGAGTAATCCTTCACAAGAAAATAGAAAGAGTGAAATTCAAAATAAACATTATTGTCAACACAGAATTGATGTACAGAGAGTAAATTCTGTTGTATTTCTGGAACAAGAAGAACTTGGTTCAGCAAAAATGTAGAGTAAGGAGTTGTAATTTTAGAAGACCCAATTTTAGAGATTTGCAAACCTTGCCCATTACCGACTTGCACACTGTCAGCACCAGTGTAGTCATTTTTCTGCAGATTCAAATCAGCAATATTATTTGTCACATGATGTGTGGCTCCTGTGTCCGCATGCCATGGTGTTTCCCAAGAATTGGAAACATTTCGTATTGCTGCCAATGCTTGTTTTGATGGCAGTGATGGTGATTCCTGGTAAGACAGATCAAAACGAAAATAACATTTCTTAGCATTGTGTCCGGTTTTACCACAGATTTGGCAGTTGATGGAGGATTGAGTATGGTAGGACTGGTGATTGTTTCTGTGGGTGGAATTGAATCCCCCACGATTGGGGATTCGCCCCCTGTCACGAAAGCCTCCTCGCCTTGAATAATGGTTCTGTCTTTGCGCCATATTTGCAAATGGTTGCTGGATAGAGGGAGTGAGCTGGTGTCGAGAAATTCGAGCTTCACATGTCAGCAGGAGAGAGTAAATCTCTTCAAGAGTGATGTTGTCGATTCGTGCTGAAATTGAGGCCACAAAACTGTCATATTCATGGTTGAGACCTGCAAGAATATAAGTTATGATATCATCATGGTTTAGAGGCTGTCCAGCAACTGCTAGTTCATCAGTGAGTCTTTTAATAGACTGGAAGTATTCGCTGGCTGACTTGTTGCCTTTCATGGCAGTGGCAAGTTGGGTGCGAATTTGTAGGATGCGAGCACGAGATCGTGAGGAGAAGGTCTCGTCTAGGGCATTCCACACAGCCATGGATGTTGTATAATTTACAACTTGAGCAAGGATCGGTTCAGATAGAGAAGTCATAAGTGTGCTTAGGATAAGGTTATCTTGACGAATCCAATGAGAGTATGCTGCATTCAATCTTTCAGAGGTAGTTTCAGAATCAGTTACAGAGATGAGTTTAGGGGGTTTAGGGATGCTACCATCAATGTATCCAAAAAGGTCTTGGCCTTTGAAATATGGCACTAATTGTGCTTTCCAGAGAAGAAAATTATCATGGTTTAGTTTTACCGTAGTAACGGTTGGCATGGAGATGACAGAGGAGTGGGCTGCTGCTGTGGTGGTATTTGGGGAAGACATTAGGTTAGACGTTACCTACAAGCTCAAGCTTGTAGGTGAGGTCCCAGGATATGATTTATATTATTCTCTAACACACCCCCTCAAGTGAAAGCCCTTTGGGCTTGAAACTTGCACACAGGCCCACACTGCCTTGTGTTTGATTTTTATCAAATAGAATGGGGGTGGTGAGATTCGAACTCATGACCGCTGGGTCAATAAGGCTCTGATACCATAAAAGGTTTTAAAATGCTGAATAACAGAGATGAGAAAAACAGAGTATTTTATTGTCTTATCTGTTTTCCTTACATGCTGCACTATTATTTATACAGATTACATTTGATTTGAATTGTAACGTAACTATACAAAAATCAGCTCTTCTTCAATTGTGATCTGCAGAGTTAATTGCAGATTTGTTGCTGCATTACTTCTACAATCAATTCTTTCCTTTTTAATGTGGTTGCCGTTATCTGCAGATTGCATGCGTTTCATCCTCTGTAATTGTTTCCTTTTTATTTTCATTGCTGCCGTTACTGTATTGACTTCCATTTATATTGTTGCTGCCGTTACTGTCTTCAGCCTTGATTTCAGTCAACATGAGTTGTTTCTCTACACGTGGTGACCCACGATCTCCACACTCTCAATTCCACTCTCAATTCCACTACCTTACACGGGCAATCATGCAGACTCTTGCAACGATGTGGTCAGGGGACGTGGACAACTATGTTAATTGCTTTCAGTTATTTCAATTCCAGTATTTACTTTCAGTTATTTCCATTATTGAACGTGCCTTGATTATGGCAACGTGTTTGAATTGTTATTATTTGTAAAGGCTATTTATACAGCCTATCGCATTGAATTAGGGGGAATTTTATCCAATAATCAATCTCTTGATCTCTTCTATTTCCCCAATCTCAGTCAATTTTCTTACATCCCCGTAGCATTTGGTATCAGAGCAGGCTCTTTCCATGGACACCCGTGGGAAAAGTAATGCTGAGTTTCGCAACGAAGTCAATGAGACTTTGGGTAGGCACGAAACAAGCTTTGATCAACTTAATGCAGCCTTGCAAACAATCCTTACAGAATTGCAGGCTATCCGTACTGTCCAACGTACGCAAGCCAGTCCACCTGAAATCAACCCCTTCGCCCAAGAAACTTCTTCCCAGCGCACAAACACTCCCCCTTCTATCACTAGCTTCGAACACCCACAACAACCCCACCCACATCAACCCCAACTCAAGCTGAATTTTCCAAAATTCAATGGAGAAGACCCGATTGGGTGGCTATATAGAGCTGAGCAATATTTTGAATACCAGTGCGTCGGAGCCGAACAACGTGTCCAATTAGCTTCCTTCCACCTTGAAGGAATTGCTTTACAGTGGCATCGATGGTTAACAAAATTCCCCCTAATTCAATGCGATAGGCTGTATAAATAGCCTTTACAAATAATAACAATTCAAACACGTTGCCATAATCAAGGCACGTTCAATAATGGAAATAACTGAAAGTAAATACTGGAATTGAAATAACTGAAAGCAATTAACATAGTTGTCCACGTCCCCTGACCACATCGTTGCAAGAGTCTGCATGATTGCCCGTGTAAGGTAGTGGAATTGAGAGTGGAATTGAGAGTGTGGAGATCGTGGGTCACCACGTAACATTCCCTCCTGCCTAAATTATCCTTGTCCTCAAGGATGAAATTAGGGATAGGTTTTAAAAAATCGCCACGCATTTTCCCAGGTGGCATCTTCTTCAGAGGCGCCTGCCCATTTGACAAGCACTTCGGATTTGGGACGGTACTTCCCTTTTTGGATCTCCCTGCTGGCCAGTATAGACTCAGGCTGAGGAAGAATGGATGAATCATCAGCAATAGTCCGTTTTCTTCACCGGTTTTGTTGGTCAAGAAACCGGATGGCACTTGGCGATTTTGCATTGACTACCGGGCTCTCAACAAAATTACAATCAAAGATAAGTATCCCATACCCGTAATTGATGAGTTACTTGATGAGCTTCATGGGGCCAGGTTCTTCTCAAAATTGGATTTACGGTCGGGTTATCACCAAATTCGCGTCATGGATGAGGACATTCCGAAGACAGCATTTCGCACACATGAGGGGCACTATGAGTTCGTTGTGATGCCGTTCGGTCTCACTAATGCCCCGGCAACCTTCCAAAGCCTCATGAATGATCTTTTCCGACCCTATCTTCGGCAATTTATCTTGGTGTTCTTTGACGACATTTTGGTATATTCCAAATCATGGGAAGATCATCTTACTCATTTGCGTCTTGTTCTTATGATTTTAGACGCTAACCAGTTGTTTGCCAAAGAATCCAAGTGTCATTTTGGAGTTCCCAGGTTAAGTATTTGGGGCATACCATTAGCCAAGAGGGTGTCGCGGTCGACCCGGATAAAATTCAAGCCGTGGTGGCCTGGCCTACACCTACATCGGCAAAGGCAGTCCGCGGGTTCCTTGGGTTGGCAGGTTACTACCGGAAATTCATTCGTCACTTCGGTGGCATGGCAGGTCCTTTGACAAAACTCTTGACAAAGGAGAAATTTATGTGGACGGAAGAAACAGAAGCCGCATTTCAGCAGCTCAAACAGGCCCTCACATCACCCCCCACTCTATGCTTACCAGATTTTTCACAACCCTTTGTTGTGGAAAGCGATGCCAGTGGTACAGGTATTGGGGCTGTTCTCACTCAACACAACCATCCCGTGGCCTATTTCAGTGCAGCTCTAAAAGGGTCCACACTCACTCTCTCCACATACGAGAAGGAGATGTTAGCCATCGTCAAAGCAATCCGGAAGTGGCGTCATTACCTACTTGGAAAACCATTTATAGTTCGCACCGACCACAAGAGCTTGAAGTACTTGTTGGAGCAGCGAATTACAACTCCAGCTCAAGCACGTTGGCTGCCAAAATTACTTGGGTATGACTACACAATTGAATATAAGAAAGGGGTGGAGAACCAAGCAGCAGATTCTTTATCACGCATGGGGGAGGTATGGTTTCTCTCTATCTCAGTTCCTCATGCTGACTGGTGGCTTACAGTGCAAGGAGAGGTTCAAACCGACCCGTTTTATGCCTCTCTACCGGGCAACACGTCAACAGTTCTCCGTGATGGTGTTTGGTTCCAAAACGGCAAGGTCCTTTTAAGTCCCAACTCCTCTTTAATTCCCTTGGTTTTGTCAGATAGCCATGCATCCCCAACAGGAGGACATTTCGGCTTCCACAAAACTTTGCACCGCATCACTCAAAGCTTCATTTGGCCGAAGATGCAAGCAGCTAGTTAAAGAATTTCTGAAGATGTGTGATGCGTGTCAAAGATGCAAGTCTGATTGTATGAAGTCGACGGGGTTATTGCAGCCACTACCAATTCCCACTCAAATATGGACCGACATATCCATGGATTTTATTGAAGGACTTCCGAATTCCAATGGGCACTCGGTCATAATGGTGGTAGTCGATCGCCTCTCCAAGTATGCTCATTTCATCCCTATGAAACATCCATTCACAGCAACCGTGGTGGCCAAGATGTTTGTTGCCAACGTGGTTCGTTTACATGGCATTCCTGCGTCCATTGTTAGCGATCGGGATAAGGTTTTTATCAGCTCCTTTTGGCAGACCTTGTTTAAGTTACAGGGAACACAGCTACGTATGAGCTCCAGTTACCATCCTCAAACCGATGGTCAAACGGAAGTCTTAAACCGTATTTTGGAACAATATCTACGCTGCTTTGTTGGGTCACAGCCAAAGACATGGATAGAGTGGATCCCTTGGGCAGAATTCAGTTACAACACTTCAGCCCATTCATCCACCAAAATCACTCCCTTTGAGGCAGTTTACGGGATTCCACCTCCCCACCCGTTAACTTATGTCCCAGGCACAGCTCGCGTACAAGCCGTTGATGATTACCTCCAAAGTCGTGATTCACTCCTGCGTGATCTCCGTAGAAATCTCCAACTAGCTCAAGACAGGATGACTAACCATGCTAATCAGCACCGCAGGGAAGTCTCGTTTGCAGTAGGAGATTATGTCTATTTGAAGCTCCAACCTTACCGCCAGACTACGGTTGCTCTCCGAAGTTCATTAAAACTATCTCCACGGTTTTATGGTCCTTTTCAGATACTTGCCAAAATTGGTGCTGTGGCATATCGACTTAATCTTCCACAGGGTAGCCAAGTTCATAATGTGTTTCACGTTAGTCTCCTACGGAAGCATTTGGGTTCCATTGCACCTCTCTCACCCGATCTTCCTCCAATAGCTGATGATTCATCCATTCTTCCTCAGCCTGAGTCTATACTGGCCAGCAGGGAGATCCAAAAAGGGAAGTACCGTCCCAAATCCGAAGTGCTTGTCAAATGGGCAGGCGCCTCTGAAGAAGATGCCACCTGGGAAAATGCGTGGCGATTTTTTAAAACCTATCCCCAATTTCATCCTTGAGGACAAGGATAATTTAGGCAGGAGGGAATGTTACGTGGTGACCCACGATCTCCACACTCTCAATTCCACTCTCAATTCCACTACCTTACACGGGCAATCATGCAGACTCTTGCAACGATGTGGTCAGGGGACGTGGACAACTATGTTAATTGCTTTCAGTTATTTCAATTCCAGTATTTACTTTCAGTTATTTCCATTATTGAACGTGCCTTGATTATGGCAACGTGTTTGAATTGTTATTATTTGTAAAGGCTATTTATACAGCCTATCGCATTGAATTAGGGGGAATTTTATCCAGTAATCAATCTCTTGATCTCTTCTATTTCCCCAATCTCAGTCAATTTTCTTACATCCCCGTAGCAAAAAGCTTCTGGAGAAACTCGACCAACTAATTGGTGTGGCCAAAAAAACTGAATTTAACGAAAAAGAAATCTTTAAGAAGGCGCTGGATGACCTTGTTAATGTCAACTCACTCTTCACGATAGCTGTGTTCGTGGGGTTATCCGTGGCTTCTCGCAACCAACATAGCCTTGATAATCGAGATGAATGCGACGCAGGTCCAGACGTCGCAAAGAGACTTGTTCTCTTCGAAGTTGTATCTTTTGCTTGCTTCCTCTTATCCAGCCTGATAGCCAAATCGCTCAAGGTTTATCTCAACCTTTTTCGCCCTGATAAATTCAAAGGGCACAGGCTTTTTGGATGGGCCAGGGGCATTGCCTTCTTATCCTCAGTGACGGCATCGACTACTGGGATTGTGCTTTTGACACATTCAATGGCTGATGTTGTCCAGATAAAGGTGGGGAAGCTGTCCTGTGGGGGCTATTATGCTATCACTGCAGTAGCTACGCTCTCTGTGATTGTGCTTATTGGGGTGCTTATTTATTTGCCATCAATGCTGTTTACTATATATTATATCATGTTCCGGATCCCAAATCAGGTCCAGCTCAAATGATAAGGGATCTCAGAGTTTGGTTGAAGAATTTCCAGTGTAAAAAAAAATAAAAAGTGCTATCCTGTATTTTTTTTCTCATCTCGAAGGGCAGTGAAATCCTGTAAAAGCCGTTGTTATTGGCGTATCCCTTATTTGGAGCAAGACTGGTATAATAATTTTGACTTTCCGATTCAATTTCACTTGTCCACGAGGGCTACCCTTGTGGCAGCGTGCTGTCTTCATCCACGCAGTTGGAAAATATTTCCTTCGACAACTAGTCAGCCTACGCTCCAAGGTTTCGAGGAATACCTGATTTTGTGCCTCTCTTTTTTTTAATTTCCTGTTATTTCCCTCCAAAGTATAAATCATTTACCATCTTACTTTTACGGAAGAAAACCAAGCCATGTGTTCCTCAAAATTCTGACACCCGACCATATAACTCGAATCCTGGTGCTGACGGACAACGGAATACCTAGGATGTTTGGCTTTGTGATAGTTTTTATGGTTGAGTTTAACCACATAATTAAAATGTTTGATTAAAATTTAACCAAAATTTATATAATTGTGGGACCACAAAAATTTGAGGTTTGAACTCGGCTTAAGAAAAACATGCTTTTATGAGTGAGGATTTGCTTTGAGATTTTGGGGTGAGGCAGCGGCCATCAGACCGATGGGTGGTAGAGATAAAAGACACAATTCAGAAGATTAGAGTGTAGCTGGGGACCTATGATACTGCTTAGGAAGCCGCAAGAACTTATGACGAACAAATTCCCCCCGAGATATCAGCATTGTTGAAAATAGTGATGATGGAGCAGGAACATCATGGGGATGAGCCACCAATGATTAGAGAGATCATAAATCGGTGGAAGCACGAATGGTCGGCCTTTCTGCTTTGAGATTTTGCTTTTTAAGTAATTTAACTTGGACATCATAAAATTCACACTATTGATTTTCTTAAAAGGAAAAGGATGAAATGATCACAAAGGCCTTCATATATGAATTTTGTCCGTGATGGAATTGCAAGTAATTTGATGAAAGAATAAAAACAAGTGTCTAATTTACTTGAATTATTAATTACATTATGGGTGTGTTTGGCATTGCGGTTGCTATTGTGGTTGAGGTTTAAAAAAAACAATTTCATGAAAAGCGCTTTTAATTGCGGTTCATAACTGAAATTGAAGTATTTTGGTTAAAACTGTGGTTGAGTTTAAGGTTTAATGAAAAACAGTTTCATGTGTTTGGTTACTATACTTTTCATATTGCTATCAATTTGTGAAATTACTTTAAATGACATATATATATACACACACATATACAAATCTATCTATCTATCTATATATATTGTTTTTAAATATGGTAGATTTAATAATCATAATAACATAATGTAATTAATAATACAAGTAAATTAGACATTTATTTTTATTCTCCCATCAAACTACTTGTAATGTCATCACGAACAAAATCCATAGTGAAGACCTCTACAATTCTTGACCATTTGTGCAAGCTATAATATTTAGTAAAAAATCATCCAGAATATAATTGGGATTATGATTATATTCAACAAAAACAACATTTTGCGATCTTCTTCTAATATAGTTATATAGTGTCATCGATGTAACAACAATCTCAACTTGCATTTTGTATGGATAAGCTGACATGTTTTGTAAAATTCTCCATCTTTGCTTCCATACTCCAAAAGAACATTCTATCACATTATGTAGTGATGACTGTGAACGATTAAACACTTTTTTCAACTACTTGGTTGTCTATGATGCTAAAAATCTTGTAAATGATACCTCTCACCTTTTTTATAGATCTAAATACCCATACTCACTTGGATAAATGACATCAAATTTCTTTCTCATTTATATTTTCACATTTTCAAATTCATGTATAAAAATTAAATCAATTAAAAATAATCTAAAAATTATTCTTGAAACAAAAATAAAATCTCATTTTTATCTCAAACAACCAAACATATTTTTAAAATCTTTATTTCTCTTAAAAAACAAAAAACAACAACAAAAAAATTCTCTTCAATACTTGAATTAATGTAAATATTTATTATAAATTTTTTAAATTATTTTGTTTGATAATAGTTGTTGTCAAACAGTAGCAAAGTTGGGTAACAAGAGAGAAGACCACCTCATTAGTTTTCGAAGACATTCTCGACTTGTTTTTCCAGTACCTCCAACTACAATTTTCCACAATTAGTCCCATTGTTAGGCTCTTGACTAGCTTCCATCCATTCAATGCATGCTAGAGATAAAAAAAAAAAAAAAGTGTTAAAAAACCACTAATTTATTGCCTTTTTTATTGCGCAGCCATCAAAGTAGTGGAACCACTAGCTTCACGCCACCATCTTCTTGCCTTTCTTTTCCACAAATGGCGACTCAAGTCAAACGGTATTTTTAATTCCCCATTTTCTCTATTTTTTCTTTCCTTTTTTCTTTACAGTAATGAGCACCGTGAATTGATTTTTATTAGAAGTTGACAAGGGGCGCAGATGAACGAAAGAGAAGTGAGATCTGTTATGGAAGTTGGTTGAGACGCAGATGAACAAAAGAGAAGGGGAGCAGTTTTCACTCTCGATGGTTTAAGAGAGATCGTGTGGGGCTATGTGTGGGCCGATGGTTTTGCAGATTTGTTGGCTATTGGTGAGAGAGATCTGTTGTGTGGTGAGTATTGTTAGTGTGGTTTGGGCGAAAAACATCAAAATGATGCTTTTCACAAACTTAGGTTCACACCGCAGTTTTAAAGGGTGTTTAGGAGTGAGGTGTGACCGGTGGTGTAAGAAAAGTGGGTATTTTGGATGTTTGGTTAATGTAGACAAGTTAAAAAAATTATGTGGGAAAATTATGTGGGCCCACCTAAAAAATATATGTACTGGAGTTTCACAGAAAGCAGCAAATTGTTGTTTTCCGTGCATTTTGGGGCTGGGGGCTGGAATTTTTTTGTTTATTATTTATTATATTTTTTGTGTAGGGAGAGATTTATTATATTTTCTTATAAAAAAATATTAAAATAATCTAAAAAATGATTAAAATATAAATAAATATATTAGAAGGAGATCACAATATAATTTTTGTCTCGCAGTCCTAATTTTGTTTCAAATGATATTTTATTATATGTTATTCCAGGATCGCAGATGCCTTCACGTATGGATTTATAGTTCGTGATGAAATTACAAATAGTTTGATAAGAGAATAAAAGCAAGTATCTAATTTACTTAAATTATTAATTACATTTTATTATTATAATTATTAAATATTTAAAATATATATATATATGTATATATACACACTTTAAAGTAATTTCACAAGTTAAAAGCAATATGAAAAACTTGATAACCAAATACTTGAAACTGTTTTTTTAAAACCTCAACCACAAAAGCAAAAGCAATATCAAATACACCCTTAGTGGATCCCACGGTTATAAAACTATGGGACAAAATTTACCAAACATATTTAGCTATGCGGTTGAGGCTAAAAACAGAAGCCACCACAGAGCCAAACACTCACTATATTATTATGATTATTAAATCTACAATATTTAAAAAAAACAATATATGTGTATGTGTGTCCTTTAAAATAATTTCACAATTTGACAACAATATGAAAAGCATAGTAACCAAACACAAGAAACTATTTTTCATTAAACCTCAAATTCATTCATAGTTTTAACCAAACACTTCAATTTCTATTATAAACCTCAATTAAAAATAATTTTTATGAAACTATTTTTTTTAACCTCAACTACAACAGTAACCATAATATTGGCCCCCAAATATAACACCTCAAGATTAAAAGTTTTCAGGAAAGAAATGTAGTTCAAAGTTCAAGTCCTCCCAAATGCTTGAATTCCTGATGCAAAAATAGGAACTTTCAATTGCCATATAGGAACTTCTGTATATAGCGATGTTTCCTTTTATTCATCTATAGAAAAATTACATTTGTCTACACTGGAAAAGACTTTTTAAGAGTCGAGAAATTAGCAGCTTAGAGGCTTGTGAATTTCTGAAAAACAAGCTAATGAAAGTTTGCGTTTCCACAGGATGGCACTGGTAGCAGGCGGTGGGAGTGGGTGCTTGCGATTTGTGCCTGATTTGCTCTGTGGTAATCTGTGAAGAACTGTAGACTAGGCAGAAAAGATTTTTCACCAAGTAATTCATAAAGTTCGAGCAATAGCACGAGAGTTCCTAAATCCTGATGGAAGAAGGAAGAATAGTATGAACTGCATGTGACATGGTTTAAAGAGATCAACTGTCAAGGACTTGTACTGGCATGGAGAGATTGTATCAGATTCTTCCTTTGGAGATATCTTAGCAAGAATAGTAAACAAAGAATCAAAGTTATTTTCAGAATTTCTGAGTCCACACCTTTACTCTGCTCCATAGTTGTGTCTCAAATGATAAGAAATGGTGGGATATAGGTCTCATGGTGAGAAAATGAAGAAAAGACCAGACTCATACGAAGCAAAGGACAATTCAGCTGAAACTACAGATTCAGACTACATTTCGGAGAAAAGGTAACAGCATCTCAAAGAAGTTGTATAGAGACAAGCCAACTAGAATGAAGATAGAGGCCAACAGAAGCTACCTCCTTGATTCGATTTCTTTTACACTTTGAACTATGTCATCAATGTTTCTTGATAAGTGATTGGAATGCTCCTCCATATCTCTCAAAACCATATCAAGCTGTTCTTGATAAGCTGCAGATCGCTTTCGCTCTCGTTGTAGCTCAGCAGTCAATTCTCGAATCTTTACATCTTTCTCATCCTACAGAATACATAAGAAATAACTGCATGGTAAATAGAATATAGTAACAAGGTTACTGTAGAAATGGTTGAAGCCTCTACCTTCACCTCTCACAATACTGAAAATGCATGTTAGATTGGCATCGAGAATAAAAGGTGTAGAGATCAAAAAACTAAAAAACACACCATCATCTTCGAGGTTGAGGTTGGACGTTGAAAGAAAAATCTGTATATAATCGATCTAGGAGCTGAAACTTTCATGTCAGATTCCAAAAACTCTACAGATTTCCTATTTTAGGGCACAGCAACACAATAAGGATGGACTTGAGATTCGTTTATCCATGTTTGTTACCATGGCCCAAAATCAGTCAAATGTCATTTATTAGAGCTTATAGAGTGAACCGGAGCAAATCTTTCCTAATAAAATAAGAAGCACAATAATTTCCTGGGAACTACTTAATGCAATTTTATACACAATAAACACCCAATCCCCAAAAGATTCTTGGCTATAGGAGGAAATAGCCTCAATAAAGTATTTTACAAATACACTTCCCTAAGCTCAAGTTTCACTCTTTTGGTGCTAATTGTTCATGACTCTGGATCTGGAATCCCTTGATTCAGTCAGAGAATGAAATGCACGCTTCAGATTCGAGAAGATAACCATCTCAAAGAAAAAACACTTGTTCACTCAAGTCAAAATTTAATGACTTCTCTCACACTTCACATTCCATAATCTCACACAAATGAAACTCAGGCATGACTGGTGAGACTGCCCAACAGAATCTTCCATTTTGAATAAAGTACGATAGCTTTACAATTCGTTGAAAAAAAGGTAATGGCACATAGAACTGCTGGTCAATGGGAAGCAGAAAAAGGCTCAAACAAAAATGACCTGAACAAAGACCCCAACTTCTGTAAAATGACAAAAGTGTCCTCTAGCTGTTGGTAGTGGTACAAAAGTGAACCAGAAGGCCAACAGTTTTGGCCATTATACAAGTACCGCCTTCCTCTAATGTCATAAATTGCTCATAATTTATCAGCTCTATTTTCTGCAGTTGATAGAAACATCTTTCTTATTGACAATCACTTGCAGAAACCCATCCTTTCCGGTGCATATTCTTTGCTAGAACAGATCTATATTCTGAACGGAAAAGGGATCCTTCAGATAGCACTGTGTCAACTAGTAATCATGATTACAAAATAACCTTCACCTTCTAAACCACCCTTAGTGAACAAGCAAAGCACCTGGTATCAACTCATTTTGTCTTCAGTACCTGTTATCAAAGTCTCACTTCACACGTTACAGCACTCGACAACATCAATTTGAAGTTTGAACATTCCTGAGGTTGGAAGATAACTTTTCTAACTGTAGTGAGTAATAAATGCAGATTTGCCTCAAAAAGACATGTAAGAATCTCAGGAAACCCTTCCTGAATGTGGTTTGTCTCTCTACCACTCAACGAGGTTATCATGCAATCTGAATAAGAAATGGACATTGTGCTTCAGGAAGTAAGATGGATTGCCTTTGTTTCCTCTGACCAGGCTTTCTTTTCATCCTTCAGTTGCTGGCTCACTTTTGCATGCCATCCAGTCTATGAATCCAGTCTATGATGACAACTGACTTGGACGCTCCAAATTGTGGGATTGACATAAATTGTGGGATTATCTTCATTCAATGGTTTATGGATTGAAGATAATCCATCTATAAATAATTTATTTATAGAATAAGCTACCCATCAGCTTATGAGATGATTGAGACTTATAGCCAATTCAGCATTCAAGCAAAATAACTGATAAAAGAATCTACTGATAGACATAATGAACATCAATGCAAGTGAGTAACCCAGAAATTACAGTTTGGTGACTAACAAGTGGAAACATGGTAAATAGAGATATAAATAAGCAGTTAATACTTTTTCTTAGAAGAAAAGGGAATGAGAGACACTTTTCAATTGCTGCACTCACCGGTGTTTGAGATAAAAGCACAGTCCGACGACCATTAGCAGGTGTAGGTACCAAGGGATGATTGTGCTCCTTTACAAATCTTGTTACAACCCATTTTCCTGCTTTCTCTTTCTTCACAACTATCATTGCCTTGCACCCTTCTCTTGTAACTGCTCGAGGTTTCCTGTTTTCACTTCTTCTAGGTCTTAACTTACGAAATCCTTCTTTATTGCAAACAAGTCGACGCCAAACAACCTTCCCATCACGCATTGATCGTCGAAATGCATCGACGCGCATGATAAATCCTACATGTGTAGCATATGCATCATAGAACACCTTGGCAGCCTCTTCAGACTCAAACTCCATGCCTACACATGGTTCAATATCAGAACTTGCTTCACTAATTGCCAACTCTTTACCATTAGAACTCTCCACAATTTGATCCATGTCTCCACCTTCACTCATAGAAGCAGAAGCGTTTTCATCCACTGTTAGACAACACAATACGAACTTAATTGGTTCAGTTGCAACAACGCAAATCAAAAATATTGACTATGCACGAATAAAACTCTTTTATCAAGGATTCTTCTGATATCAGTGTACGCTCAGTGCAGAATCTGATCCAAGAAATCCACTTGTGTCCCATCATGTTATGTCAGTCCAAATGCTCGAAATTTTATAGTTTAGGCAATTTAATGAAGCCCATTTTCTTGTACAGCTACTAACAGAACTGGTTTTTTCAAATATCAATTCCCAAAACATACAGATCAAAAGAAATAGAAGGTTTCTAGGTTTCGTACTTTACAGACATCAAATAAGATGTGTGAGCTTGGATAAAATGGCACCCGGCCTAACAAAACCTTCTTCTGTGGTTAAAATGATTGAAGCTTCAACATCATCATATTGAACACACCAAATATACAAAATTAACAATAACAAGCGAAAGGTAAAACGAAGAAGAAGAAGAATGGGAATGTGTAAATCATAAATTGATTCGAGAATTGTGAAAGAAAACTCACTTCGTGATTGAGGTCATATATTGAATGTGTAAATCATAAATCCAAGTCCAATGCTTGCAGTATGGAATGGAATGGGAATAGAAATAAGAGGGGATAGGGCGGTTTTACCCTGGTTCGTCGGGTTTGAGAAGTTGGAGGAGTCTCAAGTAGGAGACCAGAGACACATGGTTGATTTCTTTTTTCTGCTGGGTTTTCTCTACCTATACCTTAGCGGAGATATCTTGTCTGTCTGCATTTTTTTTTCTGTTTTAACTTTTTATCATTATTATTAAATTAAATAAAAACAAATCCTCTCTCATTTTAATGTTTACATACCGTACACAATTTTATTCTTTAAAAAATTATCTTTAATTTATTTTGTGGCGATTGCACCTTTTTAGACCAAAATCAAAGATAATTTAATACAAGTTATTGACCATGATAAAATTAAAAGATAGGGGGGGTCATAAATAGGTAATGATTTCAAAGTTCACAAAAAATGTTTATTTTAGTCCTCTAGCTTTACAACCTGTATATATTTGGTACCTCCATGTTTTTTAAGTCCATTTTAGTAAAAAAAAAAAAAAAGTAGTTTTTTAATCTCTTAGCCCCTAGTTTGAGAAATGAAAGAGAAAAATCACTATATTTCAGCATAAAAAAGGAAAATTGATGTTGTCATTGATTCTAGCTACCAAAATAATTGATTTTTGTGTCAAAGAGTTTTATTTGGTGAGTGGAGCTCAACTAATGTGTTTTTTAACTTTGAAATGACATAAAAACATAGGTTTAAGCTTAGGAAGAATTTTGATTTTGAGATAATTTTGACTTTTGTGGTGGTTTTTTTAGTTTATTAAAGTTATTAATGGGTTTGTAAAGTATCTAATCTAATTTTTAGATGTCTGGGGTCAAATTAAGTTTAAAAAAATAGATTTTTCAAGTTTTTTCAATCAAAAAATATATATATATCTTGTTTTTCAACCACTAAGGTGACCAGAATCTAGAGAATTCTAGGAAACATGTCATTTGAGATTTATTTCTCAAAAACTAATGCGATGGTTGATGGTTGTCCATCATAGTTACATTTCAAAATAAAAAAAAGCATGCACACGGGCTACTCTTGTAGACCCACGAGCGACCTTCATTTAGGGTCTGTTTGGTATTGCGGTTGCGGTTATGGTTGAGGTTGAAAAAAAGCAGTTTCATAAAAAGTGCTTTTACTGCGGTTCAAAATAAATAGTGAAGTGTTTGGTTAAAACTGTGGTTGAGTTTGAGGTTGAAAAAAATCAGTTTTAAAATGTTTGGTTACCAAGCTTTTCATATTGCTTTTAACTTGTGAAATTACTTTAAAAGACATATATATGTATATATACATATGTATATATATAATTTTTTAAATATTATAGATTTAATAATTATAATAATAAAATATAATTAATATTTCAAATAATTAGACACTTGCTTTTCATCACGAATTAAATTTATCCCGGAACAATAGTAAAATATCATCTAAAATAAAATTAGAATTGCAAGACAAAAATTATATTGTGATATTCTTATATATATATATATATATATATATATATATATATTAATTAATTTTTAGATTATTTTAAGATATATATATGGGCTGGGGGTGGGGATACAGGATATAATAAAAAAAATATAATAAATATTTCAACTAAATTAGACACTTGTTTTTTTCTCTCATCAAATTACTTGTAATTTCATCCAAACTAAATCTATACGTGAAGGGCTTTTCGATCCCAAAACAATCATAAAATATCATTTAAAACAAAATTAGAATTGGGAAACAAAAATTATATTTTTTATAAATATAAATATAAATATTTATATATAAATATTTATATATATAAATAAATAAATATATATATATATATATATATATATATATATATATATTGACCTGAGGGGGCGCATAGCTGGGAGCTTAGCGCCCCCTCAGGTCATGGTTTGAACCTTTAAATTGATGGGTCCCACCATCAATTTAAAGGTTACCAAACACTAAAAAATGGGTACAAACTACATTTTTAACAAAACGCAGTTTGTACCACATAACCAAACACACACTTAATTGGTCAAGCGTTAACTTGGTTTTTAAGGCCAACATAATCTAACCTTTTTTATAAAAAAAATCATGTTGTTTTATTTTTTAATAGCTTTTTTAGATTATATTTCAATTAATATTCCTTCTCTCTAATTTTTTTTTATTTTTTGTACGTAGTCTTTTTTAAAGATTTTTTGTTTTTTAATTATTCTTTATGTATTTAACTTTTAAAGAAACTATTCAAATTCATATGCATTTTTTATGTTATATATAATTGAACTTTATTTTAAATAGAAAATAAAATTGTTATTTTTTATAGTATTTCTAATAAGTTCAATATTGTGAGATTTTTTTTCCCCTTTGATTTTATTCAATCAATTTTATATGTGTTTATTTTCATTATCATCTTATTAAATAAAAAAAACAATTTTTGTATGCATGGTCATTTAACACAATTTGAGAAATGATTCGTGTTATAGGATCATACGAGCGATATGCCTGCACGATGCGCTGAGTTTTTTTTATCTATGTAGAAAATTGATTGATTTTATGTGTGTTGTATGTTGTTATTTTAAAATTTAATCAGTAAAATTATAATTGATTAAATCTGTTAGAAATGGAATTTTTTTAGGTTCTTTGTAATACCTTCATCTATAGTTGCCTCACAATTTTTTTAGATACATATTTAATTATTATTAATGAGTTCTTTTTATTTATTAACACAAATGATTCTTAATTTATTTAATTAGTATGCTTGAAAGCTTCTTTTATACATATATACACACACACACACACACACACACTTAATATTTTTTATGTTAAAGAACATGTTGAAAAAAACTACATGTTCAAGGTTTCTATTTTCAAATAATATTTTTAATTTGTGTAGCCTTTCATAATATTTTTTTTCCTCTTATTTTATTTTATCAATTTCATAAGTGTCTATTTTTATTATAATTTATTTAAATAAAAATTGATTTTTGTTAATAAAGTTGTTAAACACATTCATGTCAAACATCTTAATTATGAGGCTAAATATATTGATCTATCTTACTCCTTTTTTTTTATTTTTTTGTCTATCATTAATGAATTTTTATTTATTTATTAATACATGTAGTTCTCAGCTTATTTTGTTAAATTCATACATAATTTTTTTTTCTATTTTTTATTTTGTTTTGTAAAATAAAAAAACATGTTGAAAAGACTTGCATTTATTTTTTTTAGAAATACAATCCAACCCATTGTTGATTGTGGGTTAAACGACTAGTTACCCAAAAATCTAAAATGTGTGGGTTTTTCATTGTATGTCAATACACTGTTCACCATCTCATAGATTATGGCGGTAGGAATCTAGTTAAAATCAGACAACGTATCATTTGGTATTTTTTTTAGAATAATTGGATGAACGACATGTTATTTGCTCTAAGTACAGTGAAAAACAAAACCCCGGTTGAGCTTTTTTTTCTTTTTTCAATCAATGTCTTTTTCATATAAAAAAATTATATTTAGATTAATACCTGTATCGATTTTATTTTATTGAGAGAAGTGAATGGTGGTGATTTTTTGTTTATGTATTTAATTTTTTGAAAAGGTTTTTCTTATTCATCTATAAATATTTTTTATGCTTTGTATAGATAAATTATATTTTTTTAAATAAAGAAATTATTTTTAGATAATATTTCCATCATGTGTTGTCATGCATAATATTTTTATTTATTTTTATTTTATTCAATCAATTGAATATGTTAATCTTTTTTATTACCATTGAATTAAGTAAAAACATAATAAATAAAGCATAATAAATTGTCTATAATATTAATATAAATGGCGTGTTCTTTTTTTTAATATGATTCTAGTTGTTTGTGGGGGACTTCATGAATTCTGAGGCAAAGGAAGACCCTATACACACTAGTGAGAAAAGGTGCAATCAAACCATTTAATAGGCGGAATAATGATACAAGTTTAGGATTAAAAAATTTATTTTCTTTAAGATTCTAAATTCAACCTTGTTGATAGAATGACTATTGAAAACTTACATGGTCATTAATTTTAAAATCTATAGGATTAATCAAGGTGCATGCAAGTAAATCCGGAAACTCACATTAATAATAATAAAAAAGCTACAATCAAGTATAACAATCTGTTTAAAAGAACTGAAAATCCTTTAAAAGCAAGCAATTTACGAAAAGGAAAGGCACTGTCTTGCTCGCATTAGTTTTTATTGTTGTGATAGTTCCAGATAGCAAGGTGGTTGGATGGTATTTTTCACTGTCAAACAAATTGATGAACATCATGTGTTTTCTATTGCTAATGGACACCATCCAGGTTTTAATGTGCGATTAAAATAAAGTAAGTGGGATCTTGGAATGATTCTTCCATAAGTAAATGGGATCTTGGAAAAACTTTGAATAAAGTTTTTAAAATATTTTTTATTTGTATTCGACAAGTAAAGTTGGATAATTTCATTTTATATTTGTGACCCTTTGTTAAATAAAGATAATCTTCATTTCATAAAGCATAATTAATAAATATATTATTCTTATTCTTATAGTTTTCATGCCAAGTACTTGACTGACTTTTAGTTTAGATCATCTCTATCTCATCTGTGACTCAAAAAGGTTGTCATGTAATGTCAAGATTTTTTTTATTAGTGATGGTATTCGGGTTAGCTTGTACATACCTCGACTAATCTTACAGGTCCTGAAGTTAACGATCATATAAATCTCTAGTGGCTCTGAGATTTGTGAGACTCGAACTAGTGATCTCAACTTCAAAATTAACGATTATATAAGTTTCTAACAATCCTAAAGTTTATAAGACTCAAACTGGTTATTTTTAGGGAATAAACTTTAGAAACTGACCAGTGAATCTATGCTACTCATGGTTAAACAATTTTTTTCAAAATGTCAAGACTTGCTTTAAAAAATTGCTGGGGCAGGGTGTGTATGCGTTGACATCTCTTGGTAAAGTATCATGGTGAGGAATTGTAAGAGCTTGGTCACTAAGCTATGCTATCTTTCTTTTAGACCCCGTTTGTTTGCAGGAAAGTGGTTTCTTTTTGGAAAGTGAATTCCGGAGAAAGTGAATTCCGATATTTGCCAGTGTTATGGAAAATGAACTGAAAAATAATTCTCAAATAAATTAATTTTTTTTTCAAGTTTATTAAAATAATGAGGAACAAATCTTACAAATTAAAAAGTTAAATGAGAATAAAATTGAAAAAAAATATAATTTCATAAATTATCTCAAATAAAATAAATAATAATCAAAATAATAGAGATCAAATCTAAAAAATTAAAAAAAATGAAAGGTGAATAAATTAAAATAATAATAATTAACATTTCATAAATTATTTCAAATAAAATAAGTAACAATAAAAAAAAATAAGGACCAAATTTGATAGATAAAAAATTTCAATAAAAAAAATGATAAGAAAAAAACAAATAGCAATTATAAAAATAAGGACTAAAATTAATATAAAAATTAAATTTTAAGAGATGGAATTGAAAAATAAATATTCAAAATAAATTATATATAGCAATCAAAAGTTTGAGGATCAAATTTGATACAATCAGCAAATAATGACATTTCTAAATTTTTCACAACTTCCGGAAAGTGTTTTCCGCCCAAATTTTCCTGAAAACCAAGCCAAATTTTTCTTTAACTGGAAAGTGTTTTCCGTTGACCGGAAAGTGTTTTCCATTGACCAACTTTGCAGAAGACAAACAAACACAGGAAAGTTTGGAAAGTGGTTTCCTGAAAAGTGAATTCCGGGAAACAAACGGGGCCTTAAAGACACTTTCCATTAAGATGCTTAATCTCTTGGTTATATAAATTAAATATTTATTCTTTGAGAGGATGGTGGTCAGTGCCAGAAACTTGCAAAAAGATTTCTTGACGATATTTGGGACTCCTCGATGATTAAAACAATGATTTTTTACGAGAAAATAAATAAATAAATATTATTAGCGAGATACTCTGGAAAATAAAACATGCAATTGAGAATCCTATCTCCAATGACATGATGACAACTGTCATAAGATAGCCATCTCCTATCTCTTCTTTCTCTTTAAAAGAGATGCAGCACGGAGAAACATGCGATCAACCTCGTCAAAGGAAGGTGCATCAACATCTTCCCCTGTAGGGTTATCCACATCTTTCCCCGATGTCGGTCCCTTTTTTGAGCCGAGACATATTTGGCGCAAGTGCTCCTCAAAATCTTCAGGCTCTCCGTCAGCTTCAACTGAAAACTTTTCAAACTCTTCCATATAAAGTGGACGTTTTGATGTCTCCTCCGTGTCTGTGTCAGAGTCGGTCTCAAAAATGTCTGATAGGTCTTCCGAGCCTGATGCAATTCCTAAGTCCGTATCAGGACCACCATCCTCAGAGCCTTCATCTTGCCTATCAATGATTTCTTTCAGCTTTTCTGAATTCTCCAATTGCTTGCTTGAAATGCCTCTAGATTCTGCACCATCAATGTCAGTCTCTGGGGTTTCCTCTGTAGGTTCAGTTCCATTCCCAACTTTTCCTCCAGCCCATGCTTGAAGCAACTCCAGGTCCTGCTGTAGTCTTGGTATACACCTCCTGACAGCCCTGAGACCATCCCTGCATTTTGACTTATCCAAAGCCTGCATGAGGTTTGGAAGAGAGAAGAAATTAGCTCATGGAAGGCACGATCTAAGGCTTTTTAAGCTCTCTCTGATCAAATAAAAGATAAAAAGTGAAAACTTCGATCTCTTACCAAATAATATGATAAAAAGTGAAACTTCGTGCAATTGCACGCTTCTACATGAAGACCTAAGATAATGATGATGGATATTCATCCAAACCCAATTTTCATAACCAGTCGTTAAGGCCTTGGAAAATAAAAAGGGAGAAGGAAAAAAACCTTCTTTCTGGAGAGAGTGACCCTAGGTGACATAATCTCTGTTGGTGGCTGGGAATAGTTCTTCCCTCTGTACATGATTATTGTGTTCTCTTCATGAATATCCAGCACAATCCCTCCAGTGAATCGAGCCAGTTCAGCAGCAATCTCCTTGATTTCCTCTGGAGTGAATGTCTTTACCACCACTTTCAGAGTCTGATGTTTCTTCCAGTGCAAGTGCATGTTAAGAATCACACCCTGGTATATTCCCCGTCTGCCGACGGGTACATAATTTTTGCACTTAAGGCCCATCTTTAAAAAGAAGAAGTGCTCTTCTGGAGTCAATATCTCTGGATCATGAGTTGCTTCCGAAGATTCTTTTGGTTCAATCTTTTTCAAAGCTTGAACAAGCCTTTCTTCTTTCCTTTGAGCCTGCAGGAAAAAAAACAAGCTAAGCCACAGAATACATTGAAGGCAGATCACAAGAGCCATACAGTAAGCATTTTGGAGCAAAATAAAGAATTTTAGCTACATTGTAAACCTCCACAGCACACCACCTCAATCCCTGAACCAAAAAGTAGGAAGAAAACAAAGCATAACATTCAACAAAAGAATATTATGAAGCTACTGAACCAGAATACATCAATCTCAAGGTATCTATCAATATGGTTGAAGCAACTCAAATTAGAGAGAACAACAAGGGGCTTGAATTTTCCTAATCTGTTATACTCGCTATATTTCACATTAAATCAACAAAACCAAAACTCACCCTTCTCAACTTGTATAAAATTTTCTCTTCAGCTGTCATTCTCTCGTACTCTTTCTTCTTCTTCCACCTGAAGAACTTTAACCACCTCACCATCGCTCGTTTGCCTTTGAGCTTCGGTCTCTTCACTTTAATATCACTACCACTAAAGACCGCCGCGGTTTTCTCAACATTTTCGGTTGGCTCCACAACTTTGTCAACATTGTTTAGAGATGGACAAGAGTGAATCCATAAATGACCCACCAAAGGAACAAGATGCCCTTTAACGCTAAACAGTGATCTCTGACCAAAAACCTTGCACATCACATCAACCAAACTACTAAACCATGAGTTTAATTAATCTTCACTAAAATTTGAAGTTCACTGATAAACGAAAAACTCAAACCTAATTAGGAAACAGTGCAGGTAAAATTCCTGTTTCTTTTTTCTTTTTCCAGAATTCACGGGGAAAAAATGAAAAGCTGAAATGAAATGCACACTTCACAGGGAGAAAAAAAAAGCATTAACCTAAAAAACAGAAAGAAAAGGAAAGGAAAGGAAACACAAGGGAAGGGGGAGAGAGTTACCTGGTTCTACAGAGAAATGAATTGGAAGAGATTGTGAAATGAATCGGGTGGGAATTCTTGAGGAGGTGAGATTTGCAGAGACCAAGAGTTTCTAAGGTTATACACCTCTTCATCACCATTTTTCTCTTCTCGACGCCCCCCCCCCTGGCAGTCACAGTCCGTTTTGCCTTCTGAGTAATGGACTAATCGGCTCGAAGTACGTAAATAGCTATTAGCCCTCCGGCAAAAGGTATTAGGCCCAGAACATTGGCGGTCGGTTCAGATATGTAACTTGTTTTTAAAATAATAATTTTTTATTTTTTAAAAATTATTTTAATATCAGTATATCAAAATAATTTAAAAATATTAAAAAAATTAATTTAAAATAAATATATATATATATATATATTTCAAAAAAAAACTTTTCAAATACAATAAAAAAAATTATTTTATGTTTATTCAAAATATCACTTATTTTGTCTCTTGGATCGCAACTATTGGACTCCAAAGCTATGTTTTGTGTTTACTCAAAATATGGTTTAGAACTATTTATTATCAAAAAATTACTACTCAAATCCAATCCAAAATTCAATAAGCATTGATTTTTTATATCCAAAATCAATAATAATGAAAGATATCTCACTTTGAGAATAAATGGTTTAATCAAGTGTCATTTGCAATGTTACATGCCAAAAATAGTGCTACAAGACTACTACATTATTACAGATCATAGAAGGAGAAAGAAGGATACACTTCTAATAAGTTCAAAGTTGACTACTATGAGAGTTAAAAGAGATTATTGAGTTGTAATATCATAACGAGGAGGATAAATTTTTTTATTTAAATGTAGTTGGTATGATACCATTGATAGAAAAAATCAGAGTAGATCATCATCATAGTTTTGTTCAAAATGACACAAAGGTTTAACTCCACATCATCAATGATATCTTTGTTTTCTTTAAAAAATACCAACAAGTTTATTACATATACACTCTTTCTTTTAGAAATGACCATCGGTTATCCATAGTAAAAATCAAACCCAAGAGTCATGTCCAAGTTGTTCAAGATGGTGATGATGAAATGATTATGGGAGATGATATCTTTTCAACTTGAAGAATTAATTAATCCATATTGAGTTAATTTATCTATCAAACGTTAAAATAGGTTAAACTCTTAACCCGACCCCACCACTGGGTTAGATCAAATCCATATATATATAGAATATTAGGCCTTTAGTAGGCCTAACCAACCAAGGTTATCAATTTTGTTTCGATTGGTACTTTATTTTTTATCAATTGAAACGGAATGTTTCGGTTGCAGAATTATGTATATATATTCGGTGCGCTATTTCGGGGTTGTACTATTTATATATAATTAAATATATTAGTTCAAAAAAATTTAGTTCAAATTCAAAAATAAAATTATTTAGAATTGTGCAATTTAATCTAAACAAACACAATAAAAAAATTTCTGAATAAAATTATGAACATTTATAATATTACGAGAATGTCATCATTAATCTCGCAAGGTCATTTTATTTTCTGATTGCTCTAAAATTTTAACGTAATATATGTAAATATATCAAGAGACTCATCATAAAATTTTATCTCAATCTAACGGTTGGATTAAGAGATATGATTATTTATAAAAAAAAATACTATTTGGCCAGAACAAAACAGATGGAATGAAACCGAAACGTTTTGGCCGGTATTTATGAAAAAAATGGAATGGACAATAATTTAAACTAAGGTAATAACGATGTCATTTTGTCTTTTTTAACTCATACGAAATGTCTCGATCGTTTCGGATGAAATGGAATGAAACTGACAACCATGTAACCAACCCCACCATTAGATTAAAGGTATGTTTGTGAAACACACCCTAATGTCTTTTCCTTCATTTTTAATTTGTGTTTTATTTTAATGCTAAGCTAAACAAGCCTAACAAAACCTTAAAACATTCTAAAGAAATTAAGGATCATTTTGAAATTATTTATGGTTCACTTACGTGTTTTTAATAGTTTTGCATAATATCAGGTTCTAGACTTATATTGTAAGATACAAATTTGGTATTAAAAACACTTTATTTTATCTAAAGTTTGGGGAAAAAACAAAAATTAAAAAAAACTAATTTTTGAAAACAAAAAAAAAATCAATAATTTCATTTAATATTAGGTTGAGGATTTATATTGTAAGATATAGACCCAATATTAAAATAGTCGTTTTTCATCAAAATTTCTGAAATTTCTGAAAAACTTCTTTATATATATATATATATATATATATTATTTTGAATATGAATAAATTATAAAATCTTCATGTATATTTTATACAAAAAATAAAATTTTTATTTTCATTTTACTTTGAAAAATGCAAAAAGAAAAATTGATTAATGAGTATCACAATATATTGTGCACATCAATATAAAGGTGAAAGGGAAACTTAAAGAAGCACCAATACACGACAAGTCCAAAATATGGGTTCTTATTTGATATAAAGTTAGAATTATATGAAAAAGGTTTGCTCAAATCAAGCGAAGTATGAGAGCTAAAACTAAAACACCAAATGAAAAGAAGAAGCTTGTACCGGTATTAAAGGCAGATTTAATACTCAAACACCTTGTAATTATGATATTAATTATTTTTATGTTTGATAATATATCACATGACATTTTAATATCCTAATAAAAAAGCTATAATAATACATGATCATGGTGAGATTAAGCCAAAAATGACAACAATGATGAAGGATACCAAGAAGTGAGTAATGAAGATGCAAATTGAGAGTTAAATGCTTATGATTATGAGAGGATTGAGTAGTCATGTCAATCAAAATTATTTAAAGCAAAAAAGATAAAATATTTTCCATATAAAAAATATCACATCAATAATAAGTCATATGGTATGATTGTAGATAATAGGAGTTGTGTTAATGGAGCTAGTATTATGCTTGTTAAGAATTTAGATTTGAATACTATAAAGTATCACATATCTTATAGATTTTTATGGTTAGATAAATATAGGGAAGTAGAGGTTAATAAACATGTTTTGATTATGCTAATATGATGAAGTTTTATGTGATGTTATTTTTATGCATATGAGTCATTTGTTATTGGAGAGGTTGTGGCAGTTTGATAAAAACGTTGCACATTATAGGTTTAATATTTTACAATGGATATCCTTTTGTAAAATATGAGAAATTTATCACTCTTGTATCATTGTTACCAAAATAAATTTGTAAAGGCCAATTGAAATTGAAAATAGAAGGCCAATGGAAGTGAAAATTCAAAAAATATTGTGAGTCATGTATCATGACGGTGTTTTTTCACGCTTCACGCTCTGTTATCCTCGAAGGGGAATGGCACGCGGTTAAAAGAGGGTTTTATAGTCGTAAAATTATGACTATAAATCTTAGAAGTCGTCATCTACTATTAAGATCACTAGGAAACCTAATGGTATACGAGAGTTTGGATAAGAGAACTTGTTGTGCAAGGAGAAAATGCATCACTCTCAGTGCACCCTACCTAGGAGAAGTTGCATTATTATTTGATTGTTTTTTTTCTATATCAGATTTTTATTTGTTGGACTGTTTTAATGCTAGAAGTAAATCTCTTTTTGTGAGAGTCTAAACCTCTTTGGAGCCGAAAACCTAACCATTTTAAAGTTTGAAATTTTTTTTCACTGAAAAAAAGTTTTTCAATTATCTGCGAGTTTATTTTACAATATAATTTTACACCCCGATAGCTAAAATAAAATAATTGTTATTTTCAAAGTTGTTAATTCCGTGTCGTTCCGGCTGGAACGGCCGGAATGTGCCATGCTAGTAAGAAAACCAGGACGAAACGACGTCATTTTGTCCTGGTTTTCATTCCGGCCCGTTCCGGAAATTCCGGCCAAATTCCGGCCGGAACGCCCCGGTTCTGTTCCGGGTGTGCCATTCCGGAATCAGAATCAAAACGACGCCGTTCAATTTGTCAATTTCATCTCAATTTTAAAACACACACATACAGCCCGGACACCCCAAAATTCCCAAATCAATTTTCTATAATTCCATCAGCTCACCTCAAATCTCAAGTTCTCAAATCTCAATCCCTAATCCAGTAATTCCTCACCTCAAAATCGCAATCCCTAATCCCTAACTCAAAATCGCAAACCCTAACTTGTTCTTCCACATGGCGGCACCAACTTCATCGGTTCTTCACTTCTTCCCCAAATCTTCTCACGGCAGCACCCCCATCGTTCGTCTTCCACGACATCAAAGATTGAAACGGTAAAGAAAGTCAACTGAAGAGAAAGTGAAGGAAAGATGGTGAGAGGAGGGGAAGGAGAGGTGAGAGGATAATACAGAGGAGGTGGTTGGAAACTGATATCAAGTGTGAGTGCCTTTGTGAAGATGCGAGAGATGATGTGCACCAAACTGTGAGTTGGGAAGTCGTGGGTTTGAGTCTAGGAGACATCAGGTAGGAGAAGGATAGAGAGAGTTTGCTTGTTCTGTCCTCAATACCTAACTAATAATAAATAAATAAATAAATAAATAAAATGCACATGCATAGTGTAAGTGAACTTGATAGTTGATATGGGGCAGCAAATAAACAAGGAATTCATCCGGAATTGATTTTTAATTAAATTATATTAGAGTTAAAACATTTATTTTGTGTTTGTATTGTATAATTTAAAGTTAATTTATCTTGAATTTTAATTATGCTTGTTAAATTAATATTTTATATATATATATATGAACAGTACAACTCCAAAACGGCATGCCGAAACACTCCAAAACCGGAACGTTCCATTCCAATCAAAAACCAGAACGGTATTGACAACTTTGGTTATTTTTATATATTTTTTTGACCAAATTCCAATGGATAATTATAAACTAGTTACGATATCCAATTTTTATTTCAAAACTTGAGAAATACGCTATATTGTTTACGAAAAATATTCTTGAAAAAACTTGGAATTCAGTCGTATACATGAAAACACATAATTTTTTTTAAAATAGATTTTTTTATACAAATTTTGTATTTTCTACTTTTTTATATTTTTTTGTGGGCTACCTGCCCAGCCTTGGGTGGGCTCTAGTCCAGGTGGGTCGATAGTTCCAGACCTGGTTTCCAACCTTGGTGGGTTGATAAGCCCAACCATTTTTTGATTAGGCTTCCAACACAATCAGCCAGGTCAGCCCAACCATTTTTGGATCTGGTTTCCACGATGGGCCTATAGGCCCCCCCATTCTTGGTGACCTAGAGAGCCTCAAGTTGGTTGGTTTACGTTATTCTTATTGTTGCCTCGTTGAAGGCCACGACTAGGTTGTTAGCGTAGAGGAGAAGTTGTTGGTGCTGAGGGGGTTGGTGCTAGGTGGTAGGCCGGCTGCTGTTGCTCGAGGAGAGAGAGGAATACCAGCGTGTCTGTTTTTAAGAGAGAAAATTGCTGACCGAAAAAAAAAAAGAGTGAACTATAAATCGTTCAACTACCATCGTTATTTCTTGAAAATCATACTTTTTTTATCATTTTTCAATGCTTCCATTTGCTCTGATTTTCTATTTTTTTGGGTTGTAATAAGATTTTAGCTAACTGAGGAGGCAAGTAAGAGTGAAGGGATCTGTGTTAAATGCCAATTTTCTTCACTGTTTGCCAAATGCTAAAGGCATAATCCAAATGTAAGAATGTTGAACTTGAAATGTGTTCCAGTCATGTGCCCATAAGATCACAGGATTAAAGATCATATGGGCGAGTTGCTGGAATTACAGATAGTAATAGATATAAAACTACCCTTCTTTTATGTTGCAAACGAAGAAATTGCCTCAAAACATCAAAGGTTAAGGGACAGAGTGCGTTTGCTAGCTTGGCTTGTGAAGAAATAAATAAAATCAAAACATGATGTGCCAGTAGAATAAGGGCCTAGAAAATCAGAGGAGAAATCAGGTCCAGGCGAGTGACTCTGGCTGAATTACCGTCGATATCGCAAGTTTTGTGATAATAAACTGTCTGGATCGTTTTATTTCGAAATCCAGGCAAGAAGCTGACTTGCTTTCCTTTTTCTTTTTCAACAAGAAAATACATAAATAAAGCAGTAGCAGATTATAACACACGACTTACCATGCCATGGAATGAACCATGGGGCGTACCAAAGCGAAAACTACAGAGGCAGGAGGCGGGGTGGGGTTGCGCTGAGCGAGACTAAGATGTTGCAGCAGCAGAAGTATTTATAGAGATGGTGAAGATCCGGAATTAGGGTTTTCTAAGGATGCTGCATATTGGGTTTTCGGCTATTTTGTTGAGTGGATCGGTAATAGTTACAAGGCCCAACAATTAATAAAACTGCGTTCTGAACTTCAGCAGTAGTTTTAATGATGCGTGGTAGTATTGTTTTTTAAAAATGTATTTTTTTAAAATAAATATATTAAAATATTTGTTTTTATTTTTTTAAATTATTTTTAATATCAACATATGAAAATAATTTAAAAATATTATTCAATTCAAAATAATATTAAAAAATCTTTGTTTTTTCAAAATCAATTTTAAGACATAATGTCTAACGGACTAATGCTTTTCAAATTATGTTTGGAGTGTTAATGATTCGATCAAGGACATCGAAATTAATAAAATACAACTACATAATTAATAATTTGAAAAATAATTTTACAACAACACACCATCTTACTAAACTTACTTTATTATTTCTCTCTGTAAAACTAAGTTTACCTCACAAGTTAATTCCCGTAATTATTTCCAGTGCTACATTGCAAGTGTGGTTCCAAGTCAATTTTGAATGTAAGAGAATAAGGTATACATATATTTTTTATATCATGAATTTTGTTAATTGAGAAATAGAAAGATGATGTTTGTGTTTAATATAACATAGTAAAAATATGCTAGCTGATTAACAAATAAAAACTTAAACACACGTGGAAAAGCATTGTAAATATCCCTTGATTTATTTTTTGGATTACAACAATAAAATTAGGATTTTTCCCTTGTCAAAAATATCAAATGAACTAAACTTTAGGGGTAAAAATGTCTTATTACAAGATTAATGTGCCATTCTCTATTTGTTTAGGGGCAATATTATCTTTTTAATCTTGTTGTTGTAACAGTCAAATCATTGTATTACCCTTAAAGTTAAAAAAAAAACATTGAGTATGGGGATTTATAGGAATTTCATTTTACTATAAAAAGTATAATGACTTCATTACCCTTGTTGCTCGTGTGCAACATCGAAATGATCATCCTCCTAAGTTAAAATTATAAGAGTAGATGAAGGTGGAAAAGACAAGGAATTTTTGTCCTTTGTCAATAAAAGAGAAAAATGGAGTTGCTACTTAATATCATAATTACTATAAATCTAATGGTCTGCGAAAATATATATATAAGCAAACTGGTTGAGCAAAGGATAAACCTATCACCCCTTGTATAACCTTTCTATGGTAAACTGTTTCTATGTCGTGTTTCTTTTTGTTAGTCCATTTAAGTGTTCAAAAAAGTTTTTCTTAGTAATTTGTTTTTATCTCATTAGGTTAAAACCTTAACCAAGGTTTTAAAAAAGTTGGAACCTAAGTTGTTTTCAATTTGTTTTGGAATTTTTGAAATTTGAACGAAAAGTGAGTATATTTAATACAGGTTCAGGATCAGTATCTTATAATATAAATCTACAATCACAATATTAAATAAACAATAAATAAAAAGATATGAAGGACAAATGAATTCAAAATGGTCGCTGAATTTTTTTGAGACTCATGTTTGGCTAGAAATTAAAATAAAAACAAATGAAAAACTAAGAAAAATGTAAATGGTCCAAACACACTTTTAGTCTAGGGGGCAGGTTGGTGGGCCTACGACCCAAGCCTAACTCGATTTAGTTGTTGAGCTGACAATCGACCCAAACTTTTGTTTTACATGGGTTGGGATGAAATGAGTCTGGCGGTCACAAGGCCATGTTAATTATTTACATGCTATAGAACATGAATTATTCATATTTTGCATGCAAGTTTAAACAGTGACAAGCTTTACAAGGAAGGGAGAATAAGATTACCTACAGTGGGGTAGTCGTTGGTCACTGGTGTTGGCTAGCTCATAGTGGAGTTTCTTACAATGGTGGCTGAAAGGATCCATAGTGATCCATGATGGAGTGTTGTTGTTCAAGGCAAAGAGTGAGAAGAATGTTGTTGCTGCTGCTAAGCTGTTCGGGACAGCTTTTTAAATTGCGTTTCCAAATTTTTTTTTTTCATTTTAAATGAATATGTTTTGATGTTTTTAGATCATTTTGATGTGCTGATGTCAAAAATGATTTTTAAAAAATAAAAAAATATCATTTTGTTATATTTCGACACGAAAATCACTTTGAAAAGCTACAGCAACAGCGGTCCCAAACAGACCCATAGTTGAGGCTGGTCACAGTGGAGAGAAGGTTGCTTGCCTATTGGGGGTGTTATTGAGTGAAGGTGATGTGTGTTTTGTCTTGTTTAGCAAAGAGAACAAGTGTATAAATAAAAAGAGTGAGATTATTGAAGATGGGAATGCTTAAGGCTATCCTCTATAGAGATTCTCATCAACCAATTTTGAGGCCAGAAGGCATCAAGGATGTCTTATACTTTCATTTCTCAAAAGATTAATTGAGGATGTGATTTCAATAGAAGTTCTTGGACATTCCAAACCAATTCTCACAAAATGATCAACCGCTAAAAAAACAATCCACAAGTTCCTCCAATTTGTATTGTCATAAACTTGAAGGTCACAATTATACAAATGACACTTGGAAGGTCGCAATATCACAAATACAAATGACACTTGGAAATGAGAATTGAAAATTGGGGTATCCTGTGCTCATTTTGCATTGTATCTTCACGAACTTAAGAAAACTGGCAACCCAGGAACCAACAACAAAACAAGCAACCAAAACAAAAACTCCCTCTAGACTGGATTGTTTTGAAGGACTCAGGTGTGCACCCAATGAAAGCCCTAACAAGGAGATAATCCCCACAATTTTTTCAAATATTCTTTTACACTTGGAAATATGCTCATGATTAAACCCACAATTTTCAAATTTTCAGAGTTCTCTCAAAGTGGAACCCCAACATGGGCTTGCTTAAAGTTATTTGATGTATGATTCCAAGGATTTACAACTCCATGTTGCCTAGGACTTCTTTGGCAGCAGACACCATAACATAAAAACTAAGAGTTGATCTTCAAAGTAGTGTCCACAACATGAAATTTCTAATGCTAGACTAAGAATTACAATATCTCAAACTGCGTGCAAATCTTGAACTTCGCAATTAATCTCAAAATACCACTTAGAATCTCAAGTAAAGTCATAACCCTTTATACCACTTAGAATCTCAAGTAAAGTCATAACCCTTTCAATGGATAAAAATCATAAAAAATCTAAAATTTAATGTTAAGATGATTATAGTCGCAAACTTTAGAAGCAACAATCATATCTATCTATCTATCTATCTATCTATTAGTTTCTCTCTACAAAGGTCAGTCATTTGACTCGTATGGAGCATTTTTTTCAATGACACTATAATTACTTTCACCTTCATTTGCTGACCATTCACATAATCCAACACTAAAAGGAAACGTCTCACTCTAAAGGAAGAATTTCTATGAAGTTGCTCTTTTTTTTTATTAAAAAAATCCACCCCTGCAATCGTAAAATGGAACCTAATTAGATAGCCATTCCCAGAGTTTCATGCATGGTATTTCTAAACCAAAAAATGTCATTTAGAGGCTCAAATAAAGTAAATCTGATTAAACAGAAACCTCATTCCCCAATTGCTTCAAGAAATCCACTCCCAAGTAACATGCGTATCGAACAAAGTTGAACCGATTCATACAACTGAGGACAAGTGATCCTAAGTTTTCCTAATTGTTTCTTTCTCTTCTCAAAAATACTAACTTGGTAAATTTGTAAAGCCAGCCAAACATGATCATCAACACCTTCAATAAATATCAAACTTCAGGTAAAAACTTCCAAATAAACAAATTCATTGGAAGCCCAATTGAAGGGAAATCTTACAAATACCCAACGGAACCAAAACAAGAAAATATTTCAAATGTGCACATTATTTAAAATTTAATCTCGAACAAAGTTAGCACATTCAAATTACGGAATATCCCAAGGCTTAGGCTCAGGGACAGCAACTACCATACCTTGGAGATCCTGGGTAAGCACAACCTGACAACCCAACCTTGAATGCTTGTTCAAAACCCTAGTTCTCGAATTCCTCTTCAACACATACTCCTCGTCATAAGATCTCGGGGGCAGCTTCTCAAGCCATTCCTCCGCGATGTTGACCTCGCACTCGGCGGAGCAAGCTTCGATCTCCTCCAGGCGGTGCGAAGCTGGGTCGATTAGGCCGTTGTTTGTTAGGGCTTTGAGAAGTGTTTGACCTGAGAGACCTACGATCTCTCGTTTCTGACCATCCGGGTCGATCGCGGAGAGCTTCACGATTCTGTCAGCGACTTTGGCGAATGAGCGGGTGAGAAGAGATTTGGTGAAGGGAGAGAGAGAAGGGAGGCGGTTGAATTGAGAGGAGAGTCTGTTCAGAGTTGATATTGCCATTTCTTTGTGTTTGGGTGCTTCTTCCTCTATTTTGTAGTGAGTTATAGTATTATGTTAAAATTAAAATTAATTCAAATTACATAAGAGAAAAACTAAAACGCAGTGTTTTATCGTGCTAACTCCAAAAATAAAAAATTAATTATTTAGCATATTTGTTTAATTTTTTGTATTCCAACGGGAGTGTCATTTACAGAGCCAAAAATAGCACCACGTGTATGAGCTGCTATTTGCAGTAGCTCTTCTATATATATTATAATATATATATTAGAAAATAATGTAACTATATCAAAAATATTTGTTTTTGTTTTTATTTTAAAATACCTTAACAAGAAAATAAAAAATTATATACAAAATTAATAATTATATTGTTGGTGGTTTTTTAAAAGCAATTATTTAATTATATAACTTGTTCCTATTAATTATATAATTAATTGCAAAATTAAACTACATACAAAATAATTACACTATATTTAAAATAATATAAAAAAATGACTCTCCAAAATGAATTTTACTATTGGAGCACATATCAACAAAAAAACCATATATATTATTCAAAAAACCATTTTAAAGATTTGGCTTTTCAAAATACCTCTTGCCATTGGAGTTGCTCTAAGAGGCTTTATTGTGTTTTTGCAACGCGAAAACTCCCCCCCTGATTTATTTATTTAGTGTTTTACTTTTTTCATTTTTTCATAAATTTTATACTTATATTTTTTTTTAATTATTTCAGGTTACTGTTATTATTTATTTAATTATGTAATTAAATAAATTATATTGAGTTTATTCCTCATTTCCTTTATGATTCTTCAAAAGTATTGTTTTTATTTTCAAGACACATTTATTTTAATTCTTTACAATTCTTCTATTCATCATTAAACCTCATTCGTTGTGAATTTTAAATTAAAATTCATAATTCTCATTTTAACTTTAATAATATCTTTAAATTTAGTAATGGAGATCATCATCTCCATTGCACATCACATTTATTATTATTTTTATTATTTATAAAATAAAAAAAATCAAGAAATTCAATTCCCAACCAACTTAATTTTATAGGACAATATTGAAAAAATAAATTCATTAAAAAAAATCCAAAACAAAACAAATATTAGTAAAAGAATAAGGATCACATTCATCATAAAAAAAAAAAAGATGACAAGACAACTTGCTATTTTGGAAATAAAATAGAAAGAGAAGAAAAAAGAAAAGGAGTTATCGGACGCACATCACAGCGAATAAGCCACCAAGCGCCACCACTTCAGCAAGCCATCATCAAGATGTTGTGAACCGCACCAAGGAAAATGGGGTTCTTGCATTGGAGTAAGCTACATAGCAAGCATCAATTGATCCACAATTTTTTTTTCACACGACAAAATCCTCTAATTTAGATAGTTAAAATAAACTACAAAGTCTAATCCTAAATAAATATAGCATGCATATAAAAAATCAAGGGACCAAAGTAAAGAAAAGCAAACAAAATACCAATTTTTTTTTAAATTACGGGATGCTATTACAATCCACAATGTTTTCTCACTTTATAAATAACGCAAACGTCACACCTCCTAGTATGTGTGCGCACACTCGCAGACACCTAATTCTCATTAACTATAAATTTAAAATACACAGGGAATTCCTTGTGAAAAATGCATCATGAATCCACTCCAATCACACTATAAACAGATTGTTCACAATGCCTCTTTATAATTAAAATTGGCCTTACAAACCAAATTATAGGGCAATTTATTGAGGAAAGATATGATTAAAAGATACGACACATAAAATTAAAAATATTTAAGAAAGTTTGAGTGAAATGTTTATTGTTTATCCTATACTTTTCAAATAATAAATAATAGGTCCCTTCAATTCTCAAGATTTAAGGGAAATTTTTGTCTCAAGCTTTATTTTTTCTTATTTTTCTTCATCCCTAGTTTGAGAGAGGTGAGGGAAAATCATTGGAATCTGGCACTACAAAGAGAAAATTGCAATCGATTTTAGCCATAAAGGGTCAATTTGTTAAATTGTTCAAATTGACCAGGGGAGTTCATTTTATGTATTTTTTCTACATTGAAATTAACTAGAAAAACATATTTGAGCTCAGAATGATTTTTTTTTATATTTCAGGTTTCGAGATAGTTTTTTGAAGCCATAAATGAGTTTACCAAGTTATCAAGTTGTCTATGATAACCTTGAGGGGCTGGCATGGCGGAGGAGGCCTGGGTCTCTTTGGTGTGCTCCCGAAGAGGTCTCAGGTTCGAATTTGCTCTGGTGCAACAATTCCTTGGGGCCATCGGACTTGGGCAAAACCCATGAATTACACGTGGTGCATTTGTGGGAAACGTGCTTGCTGAGGTCTTGTGCACCCCCGGGATTAGTCAGGCCCAGCGGTCTGGAAACGCGGTGTTAATTCTAAAAAAAAAAAGTTATCTATGATATTTTATAGGTGTTTTGAATCAAAAATTGGTTGAAAAAGCAGTTTTTAGTTCGAAAAAACTTCTTCCTTGATTTTTTATTATACGATGATTTATTTAAGAAAATTGAAGAAAAAAAACTAAGGGCTCAAGCACGCGGATCTACTCTTGTAGATCCATGCACAAGCCCTTACTTGTGGGCTAGATGCGCTAGCCTGTCTTTCTAGACCTAGCAATACTTAGTTTTATTTATTTATTTTCATAAAAAAAAATTATTTATTTATTTATTTATATTTATATTTATATTTTTAAAATAATTTATAAATTTATATTTAGATTAATATCTCTTCTTTTTATTTTGTTTATATACCTCTTTTAAATAACGATTGATTTTTAGTTATTTTGTTTGCATTTATTTTTTTGAGAGATTGTTCTAATTCATCTATAATTTTTTTATATTTTATAAAATTATTTTTTTTAAATTAAAAATATTTATTTCAAGATAATATTTTTAATTTGTGTAACCTTGCATAATATTCTTTCTTTTTTTATTAAATTAATTTATGTATGTCTATTTTTATTATTATTTATCATTAATAACTTCTTGTTAATAAATACATATAATTCTTAATTTATTTTATTATATATATATTATTTTCATAATCTATACATGTGTACTTAATTTTGTTTTAAAAACATCCACCTCACAACAAATTTCACGTTAACCTCTATGCCACCGCACCTTGGAATCTTCACTTGACCCCACGAGGATGTTTGGGAGAGCTGTTGCTGTAACTTTTCAAAGTGCTTTTCATGTCGAAATACATTCAAATGATATTTTTTTATTTTTTAAAAATTATTTTTGACATCAGCACATCAAAATGATCTAAAAATACCAAAACATATTCATTTAAAATGAAAAAAAAAACTCAAAAGCTGCTGCACAACTTGAAAAAAACCGTGCCAAACAACCATCCCTCGTCACCACCATAAACTATTATTTTTTCTCATTTTTACCAATAAAAAACTTATTTGAAAATTACAAAAGTTCAAATAAAAATTCAATCCAATCCTATTCACGTACTGAAATCAAATTCTCAAACATCTTGAAAACCTTTAGGTGGGCTATATAACTTTTAACCTCTCTTCATTGCTGTTCATTTTTTTTTGATTTACACTCGGCAAATAATATAGAACATACATCTTTCATCAATTCGATTTAAACAAAAAATAATTAAAAACAAATAGACTATTAGTTTAGCGATCGAAAAACATAATCACCACCCCCATTGCGTTTGCGAGAGGTGCAAATAATTTGAAGTGTTGCAGCATACTGTCAATGGTGGTATGCCTGCAAGCACACAAAAGAAAACTTCCCCTCGAGTTGCATTACTGTAGCAAGAGAATGGGAAAACCAAAAGTGCTAAAGTAAACCTGAAAGGCAAGCAATGGATTAGATGCATAGCTAATGACCGAAGCTAGGAACATTTTGTTTCCTTCTACGTTATGCAAACACTAAATTATACACCTTCGTGCACCAGCTTTCGTTGTAGCACCAATCAGATGTGTAAATAATAATGCAAGGTAAGCAAATAGGCAGAAAAAATTCACCAGGGTTCATTTAAGACGCCACGGCAGAAATACAGGTTGAGCAACCCCCACTAGAAGAAAAAATAACAAAAATATAGACATGAAGCACGACAGATCAGGTTCCAGCATGCAAGAGCCAGGGGGAGCTGTCCAAAGCAAACTTAAAAATCATCATACTAATCATTCCATCAAGCTAAACATCATAAAGGGAGAAATTGTTATTCAAAATCATGGGCAATCAGGACCTGGAAAATCAGCATCTCTACAGCTTTATAGCAGCACTGCAGTTGATCCAGGTAAGTATTTGAGTTATAATAAGTTTTATTTAAAATGAATAGGTTTTGCTCTACCTGCATTCAGTCATAAAACTAAAAGAACAGAAGTTTATCATTAACAATCAGCTGAGAAACAAGTGAGCTACCCAGATTACATAGCCCTGCCCCTGATTATTGTTCTAATAAAGTATTTTCCTCACAGTATAAACAAATTATGAGGCTCCAATCTTCAGTGCAGTGTTATTTGTGTTAAGTTTCCTTTTCGGCTATGCAAAAAACACCTCATGCAAAATAGTTCTAGAGACCCCAAGAAATTGCATTCTTCCTTGGAATATGTATTTTAACAGAGAAACCCCAGGGGGTTGGCCTGGCGGAGGAGGCCTGGGTCTCTTCGGTGTGCTCCCGAAGAGGTCTCAGGTTCGAATCCCCTCAGGTGCAAACAATCTCTTAGGGCCATTGGACTTGGACGAATCCCATGAATTAACCGTGGTGCACTTGTGGGAAACATGCTTGCTGAGGCCTTGTGCACTCCCGGGATTAGTCAGGCCCAGCGGTCTGGATACCCGGTGCTAATTTCCAAAAAAAAATGTATTTCAACAGAAGTTATTAGAGCGTTATAGCTATTTCTGACTTATCATTGCCATGCAGTTGATAAAATTGATATCAATTTCCCCTTGTGTGTCTTACATGTAACAAAGCTAGTAATACCTTGAGTTCTAAAAAACCAGATGATACCAGCTGACTGGACCTTAAGAATTAGGATAATAATCCATGATGGTGCGAAGTCAGCTAGTCATAAGAAACAAAAATTTGATAATGACAAGTCTGTCTGCATGTTAGAGAATAATATAAATCATATTCTGGAGTCTCACTTATAAGCTTGAGCTTTTAGGTGAGATGGTTCCTTAACATGGTATCAGAGTCTTATTGACCTAGCGGTCATGAGTTCGAATCTTACCATCCCCATTTTATTTGATAAAAATCAAACACAAGGTAGTATAGGCCTGTGTGCAAGTTTCAAGCCCAAAGGGCTTTCATTTGAGGGGGCGTGTTAGAGAATAATATAAATCATATTCTAGAGCCTCACTTATAAGCTTGAGCTTTTAGGTGAGATGGTTCCTTAACACTGCATGACATCAAGCTCCTTGTGATCTTCTACTTCATGCTGCATCTATTAGGCACAGGCAAGGGAAAGATGAGTGAAAAAGCCTGCCTCAAGCATGGAAAGAGCAGGCGACATGATGATGGCGTGAAAACAAGAATATACAAAATAAAAATTCATGTCGAGCCAGACTTTGGGGTTCCAGGAGCTTTTCTTATGAAAAATAAACATAAGAATACATTCTTCCTTGAATCTGTAACTCTCGAAGCTCAAGACAATCAGATCATCTACTTTGACTGCAGATCTTGGGTATATCCATTCCAAAAGACAAAATCAGGGCGCCTTTTCTTCTCAAACAATGTAAGTTAAAAGCCAAACTTAAATATTATATATATAAAATGCAGCACAATCAAACTCATCCCTAATGTTGCAGAGTTATCTTCCAAATCATACACCTAGCGCTCTGGTGCAGTTGAGACAGTTGGAACTTGCTAGCCTGAGAGGAGATGGAACACAAGTGAGGAAGGAATGGGACCGAGTCTATGACTATGATTATTACAACGAGCTTAGTAATCCAGATAAAGGTCAGGAACACATTAGACCAGTCCTGGGTGGTTCTGAATTACATCCATACCCCCGCAGGTTGAGAACTGGTCACCCTCCCAGCAACACAGGTATCCCAATTTTCTCTATCAGGTGGTTCAGACGATCTGCCATGGTTACTTTTCCTATAAAATTCCATAAGCTTTTTCCACTGCTAATGCATGATTTTCCTTTTGTTTGCTACTTGTGATCACTTACATATAGAACCTTCAACTGAGAGCCGGACAGAAACAATCAACCTGGATATATATGTCCCTCCAGATGAGCGCTTTAGTCCCAAGAAACTATCAGAGTTCATATCAAATTCAATCCAGGCTACGGTGCATTTCATTATCCCAGAGGCAAAATCATTATTCAAACAAGATTCCAGTAGTTTTGAGTCGTTTGACGAGATACATGATATGTTTTCTAGCAAGGGAAGTCAAGCAGTAGAGGGAAAGGTCAAAGAGAAATTGAAAGGAAAGGTCAAAGAGAAATTGAAAGGAAAGGTCAAAGAAAAAATGAAGAAATTAGTTCCAAATGTGCTTTTCAAAGAAATTAACTATGCAGGCAAAGAAGACCTGCTGAAATTCCCATTACCTCAAATTGTAACAGGTAATGCCCCCAGCAATCTGCTCTTATAATTCATACATCCTGAAGAATTGTGTTCTATTAAATTGTCTCTGCATTCCACGTCTATTTTGGATGTATTTTTCAGAAAATGAATTAGCCTGGGGAAACGATGAGGAATTTGGACGTCAAATGGTTGCAGGAACTAATCCAGCAAGGATAAAAAGCTTGCAGGTTTCTCTAACTTCATAAACTGCATTGGATCTATCATCAGATTAAAACCTAAACCTGCACCATTCTATCCCACTCTCCGTTAAATCAAGAAATTTCCTTAATATGTTCATATGGCATACTTCACAGGAATTCCCACCGAAAGGCAGAAATCGAGCGAGTACAATACACGCATCACACATAGAGCACAACCTTGATGGGTTGACACTTTTCCAGGTAAACCATCCACATCCCTCTCCACTCAATAAACCTCTCCTTCTCCCTTTTCTTTCTCTTCCCCCCCTTCTCTCCAGGAGATTGATAATGCACAACAAGAGTAATCACAGGACATGAAATTTGTTTGCCAAATGAAACTAGGCTACAGGTTAATGTTAAATTAGAATGGTGAACACTTGTAGAGTTCAAAAAATCTTAAACCATGCAGGGCAGTAATAGAATACTCAAAATGTAAGGTTTAGATACCTAGGAATAGCGACAGAGGTTAGCGGTTTCACAAACCTAGGAATAGGGACAGAGGTTTAACAAAACTCATAAGCCAGGACATAACGTTTTCACGTACCAATAAATACTTAAAACCAATTTTATAGGACAGAGATAGCAGCCAAATTTTATGCATAGAGTGTTGGACAACCCATACTAGGACAAAGGAAGAGAATTCATACATCTGAGTGCCACAAGTTTGGAATTAAAAGACTTTTCAGATTGATTTATCTTAAATATATCATCAATCTAACCTAGGATATACATACCAGTAAACACTATACATTGTGTGCCATAACAACAGGAACATCTCTTTTGGTGAAGATCTAGATAAGATTATTACATAATCCAAATCAGACATCAAACTAGAATCTAAGATTCAACCAGTACTAAGTGTTGTTATCATTCTATGCGAGGGAAAGAGGCAAAGCATCTGTCCACCTTTGATGCAATGCAGAATTACAAGATAATTAGTCTGATACTTCACTAACTAGAATGGACGAGTAAAACTAACAAAACTCACTATGTTTTTTTCCTAAGAAATGACATACTCCTCGTAAATATGAGCCTTCAACTTAAAATTTGAAGACAGTGTGAATTATATTTAATTATTTCACTTTATTGACCCTTTTCCCCTGATTTTATAGATTGATTTGATATGTTAATGGCTCAAAGCTATATTTCTTTGCACCAGATTCAAGTATCAAAATTACTCAATGAGACTAATTATGAAGAAAGAAATGAGCAAGGAAAAAAAAGGAGACTTAGCAGTGAGTTTACAAAGTGGAGCCTCAATTATAAAATATACTCTCCCATCAATCTTGGGTTTCTAAGTATTTTCTCTAGCATTCGCAAACCTCAAATCTTTTTAAAATCATGATGCTCATTAGAAAGCAACTTTAAGGTACATTAGCCTTCTATTATTATGACAAAACTGAGGGTAGAAATTCTGTCCTGCAAGTGCTTTATGGTGAGTTAGGTCTTGGAAATTTGAGGATCTAAAGCTTGGATTAAGTAATATAGGGATTTATGGTTTGCAATTGGGTTGGAGCCTCGAAAGGGAACATACTACTGCCTAATAATAGTAGGGTTTCAAGGAAACACACCAAGTGGAAGGAAAACCTAAGTGTCACACCAAGGCATAGCTGCTTGCTCACCTGACATAAATTGCTCACAGAAATAACATAACAGATGGAAAATTCATTCATAAATTCTTATTCTGAAAATAAAGCATTACAACATAGGTATAGAAAACTCAAATACTCCTAAAGCTTTATGTAGGTGCATTTATAATCCAACAATGACTTGGATTCTTAAATAAGAGAACATAACAATCCTATATTAATCTTAATTAAAGACTAACAGGACACCAATTCTAGAAATTACAAAAATACCTTGAATGGAGAATCCAATAAAACACATGAAAAACTAATTTTTTTGTTGCTTGCATCAGAGTCAGAGCGATAATCACAGACAAGGGTATAAGCTATGTATTTAATTCATAAGAACACCCTTAAAGGATATAATATAGTTTGTTCCAAAAATGCCATACAAACTACCTCAGTTCTAAGAAGGTAGAAGTTTTTCAGAATATACAGCAAGTACTCTCATTGGAGCATTGCAAATATCACTTATCTAATTTGGAAAACCCTGTGTATCTTTCTAAATATAAATCACAGGCAATGAATGAATGGAGGATATTCATCTTGGATCACCATGACTATCTCATGCCATATTTGAGCAAAATTAACACAAAAGGTGTTTGTGCTTATGCATCAAGAACACTATTTTTCTTAAGAGCTGATGCTTCATTGAAGCCATTAGCAATAGAATTGAGCCTGCCTGGCTCTAGTGAGGACACAGAAATCAGCAGGGTGTTTCTCCCAGCAAAAAAAGGAACTGAAGCAGCACTATGGCAGCTTGCTAAAGCTCACGTTGCAGCTAATGACTCAGCATACCACCAACTAATCAGCCACTGGTGAGTTTATGTACTTTGTCGATCTCCATCCTGGATTTTCCATATTATTTGTGGAGTTTTACCCAAAACAAAAATATTTTCTCAAAGGTCAACAGCTAAGCATTATTTTCGCAATAGAATACCCAATGCTTCTGTTCTCTCTGATAAGTGCATTTTCCAGGTTACACACTCATGCAGTAGTTGAGCCATTCATTATTGCAACTAGAAGGCAGTTGAGTGTCATGCACCCAATCAACTGGCTACTACGTCCTCATTTCAAGGACACCATGCACATAAACGCATTGGCTCGGAGTATCCTCATAAACTCTGGAGGAATCCTTGAGAAAACACTCTTTACTGGTGAAATATCCATGGAATTGTCTTCTGAACTCTATAAAGAGTGGAGATTTGATGAACAAGCTCTTCCTGCTGATCTTGTCAAAAGGTAATTCATCTTAACAAATAGCCCCCCTTTCCCTTGCACTTAGTTTCTTTTTGTTATCAACACAAGGGGAAAAAAGCCATAATGTCAACATTTAAGTTGTGATCGTATGATTATTTTCATGATCTGTAGATAGTTAATATAATAAACAAGAGAATAGGAAGCGATGAACACAAACATCATAAAATCTGTCAGGGATGTGCTGAATATTTGCCATGCATTCTCGAGGAAGTGTAAAACAAAATTCTGAGCCTATAAAACCAGAGTGAGCATGGTAGAAAACAAACACCTAGAAGCAACCTGAAAAATTCAGAAAACATGAATTATTCCTCTAGCATGCAGTTCTAATTGTCTTATAACAAATGCTATTTCAGAGGATTGGCCCTGGAAGACCCGGACAATCCAAACAACCCCAGTGGGGTACAGCTCCTCTTTGATGATTATCCCTATGGTGCCGATGGACTTGATATCTGGCATGCCATCAAGACATGGGTCACAGACTACTGCTCACTCTTCTACAAGGATGACTATTCTGTCAATTCAGATGTAGAAATTCAAGCATGGTGGTCTGAGATCCAGAATGTGGGCCATGGTGATAAATGCAACGAGACATGGTGGTACAAAATGACAACTCTCTTTGACCTCATAGAGGCTCTAACAACACTCATATGGATTGCATCAGGCCTTCACGCTTCCGTCAACTTTGGGCAATACGCATATGCTGGCTACCCTTTAAATCGTCCCATGCTATGTCGAAAATTTATTCCAAAGGAAGGGACTAGAGAATTTGCTGAGTTCCTAAGAGATCCAGACAAATATTATCTTAACATGCTGCCCGGCAGATTTCAGATGAGCCTTGCTATAGCATTAATAGAGGTTCTCTCAACGCACACATCTGATGAAGTATACTTAGGTCAGAGGCCACTGTTAGAGTGCACTGACAATGGAGTTCAGCAAAAATTCAACGAGTTCAATGAACATCTTCACGAGATAGAGAAGAAAATTATTCAGCGGAACAAAGATCCCAAGTTTAAGAACAGGAGCGGCCCTGCTAAGATCCCATACAAACTTCTCTACCCAGATACATCCAATGTTGGATCCAAATGGGGCATCACAGGAAAGGGTATACCTAACAGCATATCAATATAGCACGACTTCATTATACTGCAAACTGTAGTCCAATGATGACTATACAGTCACTATAGAGGTGTTTCTCCAAAAACATTACTTGTCCAAACCATGTTATGCTCCATTTTCCTGGTCTCATCCTGATAGTGATTGCATTACCGAAACAGGTTCTTTGTTTCTTAAGGGTCAAAGGGGAGAAAATATCAAAGGTTCAATTTAATAGTAAATTTAATAGAAAATACCAAAATACAGCACCATTTCCTGTGACCTTGATCTGTCCCAGAAAACCAGCAGACCGTTAACTACCAGCCAATCCTGCAACCATTCCATCTTCCATCTTGTAAGAAACATGGGTATTTATTAGCAACATCGACCCTGAAGTGCAAATGCTGCCGAATCAACAATTCCAGGATTGCCCATCACCATATCAGCAACCATTTCAGCAGTACCCAAAGCCTCCAAATGGAAGAAAAAAGAAGAAGATGAATGATTCTTTAGTTCAGCAGTCAAAAAGATGCAATATTTTTACAAAGCCAATTTCCAAATACAGGCAGGGAACATATGCTGTCACTAATCCATTAGTTTAAAACTGGAACAATATGGTCAAACTTAAACGCCTGAATTTAGAAGGGGGAAAAAAGAAGGAAAACACTCAACCACTTTTCTTCAGTGGAAAAGAGGGGTATATATATTACCATAGAAAGTCCTCCTCCTTCATGCCCAGTTGCGATGATCACATTCATCAAAGCAGGCACAGGCCCAATCACTGGCTTCCCATCGAGCACTAGAACAGTGGAACATATTTCATAAGTACAGGCTGATGGCTTAAAATACAGATTTAAAATTCTCAAGTCTCAGTGCTTTAAAAAGAATTTTTTTCCTCTATGCATGTCCTGAAGTACATGGACTTACTATAAGGACGTAATCCTATTCTCACTTTTCTATCCAAAGTGAAATCTTCAAGGGACAGCTCTTTTAGTTTGGGAAAGAATTCTTCAGCCCTCTTCCATATATGATTAATAATGGACTCATCCACTTGAGTGCTATACCCAGTAAACTGACGGCTGCTCCCTGAAAAGTTGAATCGTAGATGATGGCTACACAAGCAGTCATTGAATGAACAACTGTATCTTATTTTAAAGTAACATAATTACAAAGAAAACAAAATGCTAGGAAGAGTGGAAGAGCGGCATAAATATCCAAGACTTACAAGAAAGCCACACTCACTCACTGTTCGCCAAATACAATTACTCATGCAAGCAATATAGTGGTAAGGCTCATGAGATTGCAATTCACCCAAGTTAAGATCGATGATATTAGATATCATGGAACTAAAGTAAATTTTTTTTACCAAGAACAAGGTTTCCCACTGTGTCCATGGTGGCCGTCATCGAGACGGACAGGGTTTGCCCTTCCTCAACTTTTACTGAGTGTGAACTTTTGCGATCCACAGTGTCATGTAGATGATCAACATAACCCATCTCCATCAGGCCATGGTTCAATTTAAGGGAACTAAAATTCTCAAGGACAACCAAGTGACCCTGTTAAGAAGATTAAATGCAAAACAGGTCTTATATTACATCAAGAGCGAGATACAAATGCTGCTCATCTAGAAAGAAGGATTGGACTAAAGTACATCATAAGAAAAGAACCATCAAAATGGGGAAAAAAATAAGGATATGAAATCATCCAATAAAGCTCTTGTTTAATAAATAAATAAAAAATGGTAATCCTAGGCCATTTTATATAATGCAAAAGAAGAATAAAAATCTTGGGTTATGTGAGGAGAAGTCAATTCTTATCCCAGTTTCTAACCTTCCGAGGCTTGACAGGGACATTCAACAGAATATCTGATTCTCTAAATAAGTAATGTACCAAAGATCCGCTCCAGCAACCAGCTGCCACTATAACAGCCTTCTTACTGTACAGTGTATTCTTGGAAGTCCGTACACCTTCAACCTCACTACTGCTATCAGATCTGTACACGTTAGAGTTGAAGTAGTAATCTCAGACCTTACACCCCCTTGAAACCACAAATAAATTCACAGCCAGTTGCAGAAATGTATGGAAATAAACCTCAATAAACTTGTCACTGGATCATGAAAGAACTCCGCGTATCTCCCTTTTGAAGAAAAATGCCTATTTTCCTACAAACACATGAGCCACACAAGCATGGGTTCCACCACATGCCAGATGAAAACAATGCTGACTAATTGAGACGAGAAAAATTAATAAACCTTTTGAATGAAAGCAACAGCACGTTGAGCGTCCAGTTGACAATCACCGGGAAGAAATGCAGCCCCGCCATCTTTACCAACATCAAGCTCAGGTTCCTTTAATCGCAAAGCATCTCTTGTTAAGTACTCTGCTCTCAATCCAGCTTCAGATAATTTCTTCACCTTCTTTTTCAACGTTGCCGCCTCTTTGGCAGTTCTGCCTACCAACAAACTTCCTACAATAATAATTTAGGGAAAAAATCACAAATAATATCACACCGCCCAATTAGCTAAACATGAAATTTATCTTCAGAGACTTCCAAAATAAAAATAAATAATTACCAGTCTGTTTCCAGCCCAATTCTTGTAACGGATCCAGGCCTTGGGCACGCACCTTCTCTGCAAACATTAGCCATAGTTTGTGGCCTCTCATTGCGAGGTCCCATGTGTCACTCTCTGGTTCCTTGTGCACCATCCACAAGTACCCCTGCCCTGTAACCGTCACAAATTAAAACAAAAACAATATTCTGAGAAAAATAAAAAATAAAAGGAGATATAATGATCAGAATTTGTTTCTGAGAATACCAGCGCCTGTTGCACCAGAGCAAGGGACGTCCTTATCAACAACAGCAACGGAAAGGTCCGACCCGATGAGGAACTGCCGGGCAATAGTCAGCCCGATTATTCCAGCACCAATAATTACAACATCGAACGTGTGAGTAGAAGAAGAAGCGGTGATTACGGGTTGAGCTCGAAAGGTTTTTGGTAGAGAAAGTTGTTTCCCGTTCGCGGTCAACGAGGAGCCCAAGAATGTTGTTTTGAAGGTGACGACAGGGAAATGATTCCTTGAAAGCGAAACGGCGTCGTGGTTGAGTGGTGGTGACTGTATGTGTATCGTAACGGAAGCCATTTTTGGCTCTAATTTGCGATTGGAAGTTGAAACAGAAACGGTAGCCTGGAAAAGGAAACGATGTTGACTGTTACGACTTACGACCCTCCTCGTGAAGAGAGCGAGTGTAGCGTAAGTGGCTAGGAGACACGCCTGTGATGATTTAATCGTCACGGACGATCTCACACCGTTGATTTTATATTGCAATAACTGGAATTTTTGTACTGATTCAAGAGCCTAATCGTAACTCTATTATGTTCAAAAATAAAAGAAAATACATATTCAAAGCTAAAATAAATAATTATTAGATAAATATGTATAAAATTAAATTAAAAGGCATAATCAAAGTTGTCAATACCGTTCCGGTTGCCGTTCCGGTTGCCGTTCTGGTTTTTCTATTGGAACGAAATGTTCTGGTTTCGAAGCGTTTCGGCTTGCCGTTTTGGGGTTGTACTGTTCATATATAATTAATTTTTTATATATATAAAAAATTAAAATATTAATTTAACAAGTAGAATTAAAATTCAAGATAAATTAACTTTAAATTATACAATATAAACACAAAGTCAAACAAACATAATCTCAAAATTAGGAAAATAACACAAAATAAAGAGGATTTTAAGGCCGGAATGGCACACCCGGAATAGTACCGAGACGTTCCAGCCGGAATTTGGCCGGAATTTCCGGAATGGGTCAGAATTAAAACCGAGACAAAAACGACGCCGTTTCATCTCGGATTTTTTAACGGAACGGAACGGAATTGACAACTATGGGCATAATTATATTTTTAATAGGCTAATTTGATTTAATCACGGACCACATTAATGTTTAATTATGTTTATGAATTAATTTAGGATTCAATTGAAGGACTTAATTAAGTGCAATGACTTAATTATACTTTAAATTGATTAAATTAATTATGTTAAGGGTTTAATTGAAAAAAAAAGTTTAGGAACCTAATTCAGGCTTAATTGAGAAAAATGAAATTTTTGGACATTAATTTTAATTTTTACCAAGTTAATTGTATGATCTGGGGTGAAATTAAAGAAAATCGAAAGTTTAATGGTTAATTGAGGGTCAAATTACATAAATCCGAGACAAAGGACCAAAGTAAAAAACAAGAATAAATTTAAGGTTGTTATTAAAGTTTGGTGGGAATAAAATTATATAAAATTTAAAGTTTAAGGCCAATCAAGAATGTAATTAGAACAATTATAAATTGAAAGACCAAATTAGAGCCGTGAAAAATGATCCCATTCTACAGAATTCAAAGCAACCAATGCAAGGTTCTGTATCTTGGTCATGTTGTTATATTGTTTTCATTCTGTTTTCTTATTCTGTTATTCTGTTTAACTTTCCTTGTATTTCGTTAATAGCATGCATCACGCATGTGATTAGTTTGTTATTTCCCTTTCTCCACTGAATGACTATCTCTATAAATAGTCACAGTGACAATAAACAAAAGAGACTTTTCCTCCTGAAAAACTCCAAGAGTTAACATTTGGTATGAGAGCCTGGTTATCTTCCTCTCCACAATGTGTAGCCGCAGCTAAACTATGACGAGTGAGAATAGTTTTGTTCAACCAGCAATTCCACAATTCATGGGGCATTACGATCATTGGAGTATGTTGATGGAGAATTTTCTTCGCTCCAAAGAATACTGGACAGTAGTTGAAAATGGATTCTCTGCAGCAGCGGAAAAGAGTGATCTCTCAGATGAACAGCAGAAGGCTTTAGCAGATCAAAGATTGAAAGATTTAAGAGCAAAGAACTATCTCTTTCAAGCAATTGATCGTTCAATTCTTGAGATTATCTTGGATAAGGAGACTTCGAAGGGAATCTGGGATTCCATGAAGAAAAAGTTTCAAGGAAATGCACGGGTCAAACGTGCACAGCTGCAGGCCATGCGCAAGGAGTTTGAAATCTTGCATATGAAAGAAGGTGAGACTGTATCAAACTACTTTGCTCGCACTCTTACTATCACTAATAAACTGAGGTTTCTTGGTGAAAAAATAGATGAAGTTACTGTCATTGAAAAGGTCCTGCGATCTATGGTGTCAAAGTTTGATTATGTAGTTTGCTCCATTGAGGAGTCCAAAGATCTGTACACCATGTCTGTTGACGAACTACAGAGTAGTTTGTTGGTTCATGAGCAGCGTATGCAAAGTCATGTTGTTGAAGAACAGGCACTGAAGATCACATTTGAAAATAATGAGGGCAAATATGGTTGTAGCAGCAACAATTTTCGAGGAAGGGGACGTGGTCGTGGGAGACAAAGTATTGATAAATCTCTTTTTGAGTGCTTCTATTGTCATGATCTTGGCCATTATCAGTATGAGTGTCTTAAGAAGAAATCAAGAGAATCAAAAGCACAAGCTTATTTCATCGAAACAGATTAACCATTGCTGCTCATGGCATATGAAGATAGTGCAGAAAAGGTGAGGTCAGAAGAAGCACTCACAGAACCTGATTCTGTTGACAAGGAAGAAGATGAATTTGTTGACAAGGGAGAAGACAATATTAAAATTGATGAAAGCACAATGCAGCTGCTCCTAATGGCTCATGTTGAAAAAGCATCTGATGAGACAGCTTGGTTCTTGGATTCAGGATGCAGTAATCACATGTCTGGAGACAAAGCTTTCTTTACAGAACTGGATGAGAGTTTTCACAAGTCAGTAAAGCTCGGTGATAACTCCAGCATTGATGTAATGGGGAAGGGACGAATTCATCTTCAGGTTAACAATGCCTCACAAGTAATTTCAGAGGTGTTCTACATTCTTGTCTTGAAAAACAACCTATTAAGCATTGGCCAATTACAGGAAAAGGGTTTGGCCATTTTGTTTCGAAATAACAAGTGTAAAGTGTATCACCCGAAAAGAGGTCTTGTTATTCAAACAGATATGACTCTTAATAGGATGTTCATTGTTCTTGCCAAGGTTCAGATTCATGAACAGAAATGCTTTCTAACACCAGCTCAGAATGCAGATTTCCTCTAGCATTGCAGGTATGGTCACTTGAGTTTCAGTGGACTTCAAACTCTGCAACAAAAGCAGATTGTTCATGGGTTGCCTCACTTGAAATGCTCCAGTTTAATATGTGAAGATTGCTTACTGGGCAAGCAAACTAGAAATTCATTTCCACGAACAAGTCTGTGGTGAGCCACTCATCCATTGCAACTTCTTCACTCAGACATCTGCAGGCCAATTTCCCCTCCCTCCAATAGTAACCAAAGGTATCTCTTAACCTTCATTGATGATTGCAGCAGGAAACTATGGGTTCAATTTCTAACAGAGAAGTCAGACGCCTTTAAACGATTTCAACTCTTCAAAATAAAGGTTGAAACAGAAAGTGGGGCAAATATCAGAGGATTGCGTACTGACAGAGGGGGGGAATTCACATCGAAAGAGTTCTTTGAGTTCTGTGAAACACATGGCATTCATCACCAACTCACTGCAGCCTACACTCCCCAACAAAACGGCATCGTGGAAAGGAAGAATCGCACAATCATGAACATGGTCCGCAGCCTGCTCACCAGTAGAAAAGTTCCCAAGACTTTTTGGCCCGAGGCTGTTAATTGGGAAGTGCATGTTCTTAACAGGAGCCCCACGTTTGCAGTGAGAAATAAAACTCCAAAGGAGGCATGGAGTGGCTCTAAACCTTCTGTCCATTTTTGAGTGTTTGGCTATGTTTCATATGCGCATGTTCCTGATAACAAGCGTACAAAATTGGACAATAAAAGCTTGAAATGTGTGTTGATGGGTGTTAGCGCGGGATCAAAGGCTTATCGTCTGTATAACCCTCTCACAAAGTAGATTATTGTTAGCCGTGATGTCATTTTTAAAGAAGATGACAGTTGGCCATGGGGTGATGAGCATGCTGCAGCCATACAGGCTTCTCTTGAGTAGGGAGATATTACGGATGAAGATGAGAATACAGACAGTGGTCAGGATGGAAATGTGGATGCCACCAGGGTGGAAGATATTGATCATCAGCTGCAGCAACCAGATATTGATCTTCAGCTGCAGCAACCAGTTGAAATTGCGCCTGAGACAGAGAATGCTGAGACAGACTCAGCTGAGATAGAAAATGCAGAGTCAGACTCATCTGCTGAAATCAATCCTATTGCAACAACTCATTCTGAGACAGACCATAGTTACAGTTCAAACACAAGGAGGTCACGTCAACCACCAGTATGGTTAAGTGACTATGAGTGTGGGGAGGGTTTGTCTGATGGGGATCATAAGGGCAATTTTGCTCTATATGTGGATGCAGATCCATTATCCTATGAAGTGGCTGCTTAGAGCAGTAAATGGAAATGTGCCATGGAATAAGAAATAGCAACAATTCAGAAGAATAATACATGGATTCTTATCGATCTTCCTAGGGGTGCAACAAGAGTGGGAGTCAAATGGATATATAAGATGAAATTAAATGAACTTGGCGAAGTCGATAAATACAAAGCTCGACTTGTTGCTAAAGGATATATGCAGCAACATGGAGTGGATTATACGGAGGTATTTGCTCCTGTGGCTCGCATGGATACTATACGATTGGTGATTTTGTTGGCTGCGCAAAAGGGGTGGTCTTTGTTTCAACTAGATGTCAAGTCTGCGTTTCTTCATGGTGAATTAAATGAGGAAGTGTATGTTGAACAACCTCCTGGTTATGTAGTGCATGGAGCAGAAAATAAGGTATATCGCTTGCGAAGAGCTTTATACGGGTTGAAACAAGCCCCACGGGCATGGTATAGTCGTATTGAAGCTTATTTTCTGAAGGAGGGATTTGAGAAGTGTCCTTATGAGCACACTTTGTTCATTAAGAAATCCTCACAAGGTACCTCTTTATTGCTTGTGTGTCTGTATGTAGATGATCTCATTTTTACAGGAAATGATGACACGTTATTCAGCTCCTTCAAAAAATCCATGATGAAGGAATTCGATATGACCGATTTGGGAAGAATGCGATATTTTCTGGGTTTAGAAGTTCTGCAATGAACTGATGGTATTTTTGTATGTCAAAGAAAGTATGCTCATGAGATATTAGAACGATTTAATATGACAGGGTGCAATGCTGTATACAATCCTATAGTTCCAGGGTTCAAATTGGGTACTAATTCAGAAGGCATGGCAATCAACAGCACTCAGTACATGCAAATAGTAGGGAGTTTGATGTATTTGACATCCACCAGACCTGATATTATGTTTGTTGTCAGTTTGCTCAGTCGATATTTGGCACATCCTACAGAGCTGCACATGCAACCTGTTAAGAGAGTTCTTCGCTACATTAAGGGTACTCTTTCATATGGCATTCTGTATAAGCAAAGTGGCAATAAAAGGCTTCTTGCATATACCGACAGCGACTATGCAGGAGATCTCGAAGATAGAAAGAGTACATCAAGTTATTTGTTTGTGTTAAGTTCTGGAGCAGTATCTTGGGTGTCGAAGAAACAGCCTGTTGTTACACTCTGTACCACTGAAGCCGAGTTTATTGCTGCTGCCTCGTGTGCTTGCCAGGCTGTGTGGATGAGAAGACTGTTGGAGAAGCTTGATCATGAGTCTGCTGGTACTACTATTATCTATTGTGATAATAGTTCTACAATTAAACTTTCCAAAAATCCTGTCATGCATGGTAGAAGCAAACATATTGATGTTCGCTTCCATTTTCTTCGTGACTTAACCCGAGATGGAGTAGTAACACTGATGCACTGTCACTCTCAAGAACAATTGGCTGACATCATGACCAAACCAGTTACACGAATGGTTTTTGAGAAGCTGCGTATGATGATGGGAGTCTGTGATGATCCAGGATTAAACTGAAGAAGTGTATCTTCAGTTTAAGGGAGGGAATGTTGTTATATTGTTTTCATTCTGTTTTCTTATTCTGTTATTCTGTTTAACTTTCCTTGTATTTCGTTAATAGCATGCATCACGCATGTGATTAGTTTGTTATTTCCTTTCTCCACTGAATGACTATCTCTATAAATAGTCACAGTGACAATAAACAAAAGAGACTTTTCCTCCTGAAAAACTCAAGAGTTAACAGGTCAGTGCAGGCACGCCATCGTCTTCATCATTGCAAAAGTGGAAAAGATGACCTATAAAAATCATCCTCTGCACGTAACGAGTAGATGACGAGCCACCTTCTTTCCTATAAATATTTGCAGCGTTTTGACAAGAGGGAAAAGAAAGGAACAAAAAAATAACAGAAGGAAAGAACTTCAAGAAAAAGAAGAGAAAGAAATGATGGAACAAGAAAAGGAATAGAGCTATCTTTCTCTTTGTTCTCCGCCTTTAATGACAGTGGCACACCTTTTCTTCTCCTGCAGCGACAATAACCCCTTCTCCTCCAGCAACAACAAGTTTTTCTTCTCCTCTGGTGGCAGCGATGACAACAATAACTCCCCCTTTTTCTCCGGTGACAACAGCAACAACACATCACTTCTTCTCTTTGCCACGACATACTTCACCTTCCTCTATCAAGTATTGTTGGCCACCATTATCCCCACCAACACCCCCGTCAACACTGACTTAACCTCCTCGAGATGGTGGTAACAACAAGTTACTCATCTCTCTTCATCCTCCTTCTCCCTTGCTACTGTTCACTGCAAGTGAACACTAGACAGTGACTAGGCTGGACGATGCGTCACCCACTGAAAAATAATGGATTGTTTTTGGCCCATTTGGGCTGGGCAACCCAACCCTAAAAAAAAAGAGTCGCTTCGGCCCATTTGATTGGGCATCCTAGGCCCCAAAAAACATATAAAACCAACATTTCAAAAAAAAAATATACAAAAAATATTTTGTTTTCATGCATATGGCCAAATTCTAAATTTTTCTAAGCATATTTAAAAAAAAAAAAAACAAATTTGCATCTTTTCCATGTTTTAAAATGAAAAATGGGATATCGTAACTAGTTTATGATTATCCGTTAGAATTCACCCAAAATATAAAAAATCTTTCAACAATTATCTTATTCATATTTTTTGTAAAATTTAATTATTTGTGTGAAGCCCGAGAAAAAATATACAAAGAGGGGGAGTTTTATAATAATTTAAAATATTGTTATAATACAAAATAAAAAAAAAAACAAAAACGGTTGAAAATTAAAAAAAAAACAAGGGAGAAAGATGGGGTCAAAATGGAATTAAGAAGAAATGAGACTATAAATACCCATCCCTTCTCTCATCCATGGTCGGCTGGAAACTAAAAGAAGGAGGGGGGGGGGATCTCAGATTTTTACTTCATAAAACTAGGAGTAAACACCCAAAATTAGTAAACCCATATAAGCCTTGTAATTCTAAAGTGGAGAAACACAATTGGGTGGAGAATTAACAAGAAGAAAAGTGAAGAATTGGGGAAGAAAAAAGGGAGAAGAGTGACTGGCTATATACAAGGAGAAGAAGACTAAGATTCTTCCAAAATTGTGAAGCAAAGTTTAGATTCCATCCACATAAGGAGTTCTAATTTCAATTTCTATGAAATTAACTTCAATTTGATTAGAAGTACATGATTTTTCTTGAATTGGGAATTAAGGTTCCTTAACACAAAATGTTGGGAAAATGCAGAAATGAGTGACATTAAATGGACTAGAATAATCTAAGTACCTTAAAGAGGAAGAAGAAATGAGTGCATAGAAGAGAGGAAGGGAACTCTTGATTCCCTTGGGCATGTCTCGACAGAAACACTGCAGAGAGGAAATGAGAATTTATAAACTTTCTTAACTAATTAACTTGGTACAAATGACCTTAAGAGCATATAAATGAGAAGGGTTTCCATGAATAAAGATACGGCATGACTGTGACTGATGAGGAAGTAGGGATTGAAGATGAAATAGAAATACTTTCTCCATTTGCAAAACAAAGCAGATTCGTTGTCCTATTTCCTAGGAGAATTTGGACTTGAAAACTACAAAATTCAGGGAGGGTCCCTTCATAAAAGTTGTATCTAGGAGTGTTATCTTTCCAACAAGTCTGACCCCATCTAATTTGGAGTCCTGGAACTCCAGATACAGATAAAAATCTGAGGAGAGGTTGAGTTGTCACCCCCGTTGGCAAATTTGGCCAAGTTGATAAAATGACAAAATTTAGCTATATTAAGGGTAAAATTTGTTTTCTTTCCCCGGATAAAGCGTGCCTTTATCTTCAAAAAAAATAATCCGTGATCAAAATTGAATTCATGAGGTTCACTTGGACTACCAATGAGTTGAAAAATTAAAGGATAATAATGAAGAATGTAAGTGAAAAAAAAGGGGATTGGTAAAAGAGAAATAGATATTATTGCCATTGTTTTCTATTGTGTGTGATGTGTGGTATATGGAATAATAATGGGTGTTTGTGGTTTCAAGAGGAACCGCGGGAGGAGTACAGCAACAATAGGGGAACGCAAGTCGAGCGTTTACAGCAGGTAGGTACTTAATACCTATATCTCCTCTAGCTAATAATTATTTTAATTAACTATTGAACTATAAGAAAAAAAATTGGTGCTTATTAATGAGGAAAAGAAAGGGGGAAAGGAAAGGTTAAATGAAGAAAAAAAATTATATGTAGAAACAAAGGACTAGATTTAATCTATAGGTTCTTTTAGAGGAAATGAATAGTAACTATGAATTTTGGTAAATAAAGTTTCTCGAATTTGATTTTGTTTGTCCCTGGTATGGGAGGTTAATGATATTAACCAAGCTGGTTAACATCGAAATTACTGGTATGTGGGAGGATAAATATAAATCTTGATATCAACGAGTGACGTCGATATCGGCAGAATTTATAAACTCGATCAACAATTCAGTTTCGGAATAGTTAATGAAATTAGTGGGCGACATCGATATCGGCAAAATTTATAACTTGATTAACTATCAGTTTTGGAATAGTTAATGATATCGGCTGTTGACGTCGATATCGACAAAATTTATAGACTTGATTAGCTTTTCAATGTGAAAGCTAATGATGTCGAAAATTCTTGACATCAGCATACCTGAGAACCTCTCAAGGTAATATGGAACAATGATTAGCTATTTTAGTTTTAAAAATAATTAATGACACTAACGACTACATTCGTGTTAAAATTTTCATGAAATTGATTAGTTGTTCCCACGACGAGCAACTAAAGACACTAATGGAGGTTATTAGTTTCGACAATCATCTTTTTGATGTGGAGGTGGGGGGGGGGGGGGGAGAAGTAGTCAAAAGAAATATTTTCTTTTATAACCCTTGAAAGGGGTTTATGGTTGTATTTAGAATTCCATATGATTTAAGTAGATAGACATGTTTAATTTTTCTTCTGTAAATTGCTTGTATTTACTTGTTTGTTTTACTTATATGGAAAATTTATATTTTGCAGATTCTTCCCATTCATGTCAGGAATAGATTTTAGGTTCTTTGATCCTTTTTTGTATAAGTGAGGAACTTAGGGATTTGTGGTGTAATTTTATCATGCAGTAAACATGTAACCTCTATAAAATATTATATTCGTAATATTTTGTTCTGAAATATTAAATGTATCAACCTATACTCATGATATTAGAATGTACTAGATTATGTTAGAATATTAAACTGTGTTATGTGTGTATATATATATATATGAAATCCTCGTGCTCGAATTGGCTTTTTATTATTATTATTATCTTATGCGTGTGATGTAAGATGGAGTTTGGGAATGAATACGGTCCTGGGCATAATCATGAATGTGATGTGGATGAGATGTGATTCTAAATTTGTGCAGGGTACATTGTCAATAACTTGAGATCTCATGATATAGGGGAAACTCTGCCAAAATTTTGCCAGAAATTTCGGTTAGCAAAAAAAAAAGAAAAAAAATTATTATGCTCCATTTACCTTTATAAGGGGAAAGATTTACGGTTAAACTAATAGAGCATTTGGTTGCAGTTTTAGGGATTGAAATGCTAATGTGATTTTGGAAAAATGTTGCATGATGGTTCGTACACGGCAAACCACGAGGGTTGTTCTGTCCCCCTTGCAAGGAATAGAATATGGCTTATTTTCTGGGAATGAAACTGAAAGGGATCCATTAATGGACACTGCCTCCCATCGATCTGTGGTGTCGGCCTATTTAGAGAGGGGGGATTCAAGGGGACATCAGGATGCCCCTTTTACTTCCCAGACAAAAGTGTTGTCGACTAAAACACCGGGTGGCCAAGGATTAAAAGATAGGCCACCACTAGTGACATCGATGGTTGCCCCGAATCCCTATTCAGACCCCACATTTCTCGAGCAACTGGTCAAGGCAGTAGCAACAGGGATGGCCGTAGGTGCATCCAATTCCACTCCTCGGGCAGAAAGAGTAATCACTCTGGTTCAATGAGTGAAAGGAATGCGAGAAATGGGTTGCTCGACCTATTCAGGGGAAGAAGATGTTGAAGTAGCACGACATTGGTTGAGGAAGGTAGAAAGGTTATAGATCAGATGCAGGTGCCGGAGGAAACCCGGGTAGATTGTATGACCCAGCTGTTAACGAAGACTGCCCACTCCTGGTGGGAGACCATCAGAGAAAGAAGGGCAGGTGAAGAATTGAGGTGAGAAAACTTTCGAGAAGAATTTGAGGAATGATATTACTCTTGTAGCACTGGAAAGAGAAAGAGCAGGAGTTCTTAGATTTGAAACAGGGGAATATGACCATCCTGGAGTATGGAAGGAGGTTCCAGGATTTATTTATCTTTGCCACCACTCATTTTCCCACTGAGCATCATCGAGTGGAACGGTTTCGGGATGGACTCAGGTAGGAGCTGGAATTAATTTTGGTGGCTATGCAATTGCAGTAGGTTCAAGAGTTAGTACAAGCTGCTCAGGGTATAAAAAGGGTAATGAATGACACACCAAGGTCAACAAGTGAACAAAGTCAGACCATGGGATTCAAAAGAAGGGATTTCACACCTCCTATAGGGAGGAATCCTCCTTCGAAGAAAGGAAAGAGTGGGTCATCATTCAGGCCTTTACCGGAAAAAAGGGGAGTTTTGTTCATGGTGAGAGTTTAGGAGGAGTTAGATGAGTTAATCCTAGGGGATCAGTGGGAGGTCAAACCCGCCAAAGGGCAAGTGTTATAGGGGGTCCATGGAGCATAGAGGACTTATCTACCCGATATGCATGAGATGTAATTAGAAACACCCTGGGGATTGTTCAGCCATACCAGGAAGATGCTATATTTGTAGAGGGGAAGGGCATCAATGGAGAGACAACCGGTATTTGGGAAGAGGTTGTTTCCATTATAGGGAAATGGGTCATAGAAAAAAAGAATGTCCACATAGAGTCACTGAAAGAGTATAGGGACAGGGGATTGCTACCCAAAGCCAGTAACAGTCAGTGATAGTTGATCGGCTTGTACGACCCACTCAGTCAAGGGCAAGTGCCAATAATGGCCAACCCAAATTCTAGGAGGAAAGGACTCAGGGCAGGATATACCACATGACCAAGGAAGATGTGGGATAAATGCCAGATGTCGTAGCATGTACAAGACAATTGAGTTTAATACAAGTTTATACTTTAATTGATCCTAGGGCTAGTCATTCTTTTGTGACCCATCAAATTATTAGAAATTTAAATGTGTTACCAAGTAGATTGAATGTGGGAATGGTAGTTAGTACACCTATGGGGAAAAATATAAACATTGATGAGGTATACAAGGGAGTGATACTAAACATTGAGGGGGCAGAGCTAAGGGCGGACCTCATGCCTTTAAGGAAGTGAATTATCCGGTCTATGACTTGGAACTTGCAACAGTAGTATTTGCCTTATGAGTATGGAGACATTACTTGTATGGAACACAAGTGCAGATTTTCACCGACCATAAAAGTTTGAAGTATTTAATGTCGCAAAAGAATTAAACATGCCGCAGAGGAGGTGGGTGGAATTGATAAAGGACTATGATTGCATAATTGATTACCATCCTGGCAAAGCCAATGTAGTGACGGATGCATTAAGTCAAAAAGGGAAAGTAGTGATGGGGGATATAGAAACTTCATAACAAGCGAATGTGATGGAATTGAAAAGGATGAGAATACAATTAAATGTGGGTCCTGAAGGGTCACTACTAGCTCATATGAAGATCAGATCAGTGTCATGAGATATAGTTCTAGAAACTCAGTTGGCAGATAAGGGTGTAGGGAAAATTAAGGAAAAGATAAAGCAAGACAAAGAGTTATCCCTTTAAATGTTGTCGGGAGGGTTGGAGGCGATGTGAAACGGGTTTACATGCCTGAGAATAAGACCTTAAAGGGTGAGATATTGAAGGAAGCTCATGAGATACTGGGAGCACCAAAATGTATAGGGATCTCAGGGAGTGTTATTGGTGGCCAAATATAAAGAAGGAGATAGGAGAATATGTGGCAAGATATGAGATATGTCAATAGGTGAAGATAGAACATCAAAGGCCGGTAGAGGAATTACAACCACCACCGATTCCAGAATGAAAATAGGAAAATATAGCCATAGACTTTGTAACCGGATTGCCAAAGAGGAAAAAGGGCAATGATGCTATATGGGTAGTGGTAGATCGAGCGAAAAAGTCGATTTTGCTCATACCCATCAAAATGACATACCTCATAGACAAGTTGGCCAAATTATACATGGACGAAGTGATTAGACTACACGAAGTGCCCATATCAATGGTGTCAGATTGAGACCCGAGATTTACCTCGAGGTTGTGGCCGTGCTTACAACGAGCTTTGGGAAACGAGGTGAACTTGAGCACAACATTCCACCCCCAGATAGATGGCCAATTTGAAAGAACTATCCAAAAACTTGAAGACCTTCTAAGGTCATGTGTGCTAGAGTTTGGGGGAAACTAGGAAAGCTTGTTACTGTTAGTAGAGTTCACATATAATAATAGTTACCAAGCTTCTATCGGGATGGCTCCATATGAATCCTTTTATGGGAGAAAATGTTGCACTCTGATATGCTGGGATGAAGTTGGAGAAAGGAAACTCCTGGGTCCTGAAATGGTACAAATAACAACTGATAAAGTAAGGGTAATTAGGCAAAGAATGAAGGAAGCTCAAGATAGAAAAAAGAGTTATTCAGATAAGCGGGTGAGACCTTTAGAATTTCAAATATATTCCATGTATTTCATTTATCACTATTCCATGTATTCCATGATTCACAATGTATTCCATGTATCACTATTATGGAAGGCAGAAGTGGATCATTCCCGAATGTTACCTCCAGTTCCTATTGAAGTAAAAGAAGACTTGACACTTGAGACCAGGCTAATCATGATCATGGATCACAGTGAAAAACATTGAGGAATAAAAGACTAGTCATAGTGTTATGGAGGAACTCACAAATTGAGGAAGAAACGTTGGAGAGAGAATCAAAGATTAAAGAAAAATACCCCTACCTATTCGTTGAGCCAGGTATGTAGTTTAAATTTCAGGGATGAAATTTTTATTAGGAGGGAAGAATGTGAAGCCCGAGAATAAAATATACAAAGAGGGGGAGGTTTATAATAATTTAAAATGTTGTTATAATACAAAATAAAAAAAAGAAACAAAAAAGGCTGAAATATAAAAAAAAACAAGGAAGAAAGATTAGGCCAAAATGTAATTAAGAAGAGATGGGACTATAAATACCCATCCCTTCTCTTATCAATGGTCGGCTGGAAACTAGAAGAAGGATGGGTGGAGAATCTCATATTTTTACTTCATAAAACTAGGAGCAAACACCCAAAATTAATAAACCCATATAAGCCTTGTAATTCTAAAATGGAGGAACACAATCGGGTGGAGAATTAAAAAGAAGAAAAGTGAAGAATTGGGGAAGAAACGAGGGATAAGAGTGGCTGGCTATATACAAGGAGAAGAAGGATAAAATTCTTCCAAAATTATGAAGTAAAGTTTAGATTTCATCCAAATAAGGAGTTCTAATTCCAATTTCTATGAAATTCAATTTGAACTTCAATTTGATTAGAAGTTCATGATTTTTCTTAAATTGGGAATTAGGGTTCCTTAACACAAAATATTGGGAAAATGAAGAAATAAGTGAGATTAAATGGACTAGAATAATTTAAGTACTTTAAAAAGGAAGAAGAAATGAGTGCATAGAAGAGAGGAAGGGAACCCTTGGTTCCCTTGGGCATGTCTCGGCAGAAACACTGCAGAGAGGGAATGAGAATTTATGACTTTCTTAACTAATTAACTTGGTACAAATGACCTTAAGAGCACATAAATGAGAAGGGTTTCCATGAATAAAGGGAAGGCATGACTGTGACTCATGAGGAAGCAGGGATTGAAGAGGAAATGGAGATACTTTCTCCATTTGCAAAACAGGGCAGATTTGTTGCCCTGTTTTCTGGGGGAATTTGGACCTGAAAACTACAAAATTCAGGGAGGGTCCCTTCATAGAAGTTGTATCTAGGAGTGTTATCTTTCCAACGAGTCTGACTTCGTCTAATATGGAGTCCTAGAACTCTAGATACAGATAAAAATATGAGGAGAGGTCGAGCTACCACCCCTGTTGACAGATTCGGCCAAGTTGATAAAACGACAAAATTTAGCTATATTAAGGGTAGCGTTTGTTTTCTTGCCACGCATAAAGGGTGTCTTGATCTTCAAAAAAAAAGCCATGATCAAAATTGAATTTATGAGGTTCACTTGGACCACCAATGAGCTGAAAAATTAAAGGATAATAATGAGGAATGTAAATGGAAAAAAAAGGGGATTGGTAAAAGAGAAATAGATATTATTGTCATTGTTGTTATTGTGGACTAATATGGAATAATGATGGGTGTTTGTGGTTTCAGGAGGAATACAAGAACAACAGGGGAACACAAGTCGAGCATTTACAACATGTAGGTACTTGACACTTATATCTCTTCTAGTTAATAATTATTTTAACCAACTATTGAACTATAAGAAAACAATTTGGTGCTTATTGATGAGCAAAAGAAAAGGGTGAAAGGAAAGGTTAAATGAAGGGAAAAAATAGAAACAAAGGAGTAGATTTAATCTATGGGTTCTTTTGGAGGAAATAAATAGTAACTACAAATTTTGGTAATGACAGTTTCTCGAATTTGATTTTGTTTGTCCCTGGTATGGTAGTTAATGATGTTAAGCAAGATGGTTAACATCGGCATTACCGGTACATGGGAGGATAAATATAAATCTTGATTAACTATTCGGGTTCAGAATAGTTAATGATATTGGCGGGTGACGTCGATATCGGCAAAATTTATAAACTTTATTAACTATTCAGGTTCATAATACTTAATGGTATCGGCGAGCGATGTTGATATCGGTAAAATTTATAGACTTGATTAGCTTTCCGAGGTGAAAGCTAATGATGTCAAAAATTCTTGACATCGATATACCTGAGAACCTCTCAAGGTAATATGGAACAATGATTAACTATTTTAGTTTTAAAATTAATTAATGACACTAACGACTACATTCGTGTTAAAAATTTCATGAAACTGATTAGTTATTCCCAGGACGGGCAACTAAAGACACTAAGGCCCCGTTTGTTTCCCGGAATTCACTTTCCGGGAAACCACTTTCCAAACTTTCCTGTGTTTGTTTGCCTTCCGGAAAGTTGGTCAACGGAAAACACTTTCCGGTCAACGGAAAACACTTTCCAGTCAAAGAAAAATTTGGCTTGGTTTTCAGGAAAGTGTTTTCCGGAAAATTTGGGCGGAAAACACTTTCCGGAATTTGTGAAAAATTTAGAAATGTCATTATTTACTGATTATATCAAATTTGATCCTCAAACTTTTGATTGCTATATATAATTTGTTTTTGAATATTTATTTTTCAATTCCATCTCTTAAAATTTAATTTTTATATTAATTTTGGTCCTTATTTTTATAATTGCTATTTGCTTTTTTCTTATCATTTTTTTATTGAAATTTTTTATCTATCAAATTTGGTCCTCATTTTTTTTATTGTTACTTATTTATTTGAAATAATTTATGAAATGTTAATTATTATTATTTTAATTTATTCACCTTTCATTTTTTTAAAATTTTTAGATTTGATCTCTATTATTTTGATTATTATTTATTTTATTTGAGATAATTTATGAAATTATATTTTTTTTCAATTTCATTCTCATTCAACTTTTTAATTTGTAAGATTTGTTCCTCATTATTTTGATAAACTTGAAAAAAAAATTAATTTATTAATAAATTATTTTCCAGTTCATTTTTCATAACACAAACAAACACTGGAAAATGTTTTCCAGTTCATTTTCCATAACACTGCCAAACATTGGAATTCACTTTCCAGGAATTCACTTTCCCCGGAATTCACTTTCCAAAAAGAAATCACTTTCCAGCAAACAAACGGGGCCTAATAGAGGTTATTAGTTTTGACAATCGTCTTTTTGATGTGGAGGGGGGAGAAGTAATCAAAAGAAACAATTTTTTTTATAACCCTTGAAAGGGGTTTATGGTTGTATTTAGAATCTCATATGATTTAAGTAGATAGACATGTTGTTTAATTTTTCTTCTGTAAATTGCTTGCATTTACTTGTTTGTTTTACTTATATGGAAAATTTATATTTTGCAAGTTCTTCCCATTCATGTCAGGAATAGATTTTAGGTTCTTTGATTTTTTTTCCATAAGTTAGAAACTTAGGGATTTGTGGTGTAATTTTATCATGTAGTAAACATGTTACTTGTATTAAATATTATATTCATAATATTTTGTTCTAAAATATTAAATGTATCAACCTATACTCGGGATATTATAATATACTAGATTATATTAGAATATTAAATTGTGTTATGTATATATATGTATATATTAGTATGTATATGAAATCCTCGTGCTTGAATTGGCTTTTTATTATTATTATCTTATGCGTGTGATGTAAGATGAAGTTTGGGAATGAATATGATCCTGAGCATAATCTGGAATGAATTATGCAATTGATTGTACTAAACATGAATGTGATTGTGGATGAGATGTGATTCTAAATTTGTGCAGGGTACATTGTCAATAACCTGGGATCTCCTGATATAAGAAATTTCAGCGAGAAAAAAAAAAGAAAAAAAATTATTATGCTTCATCTACCTTTTATAAGGGGAAAGATTCACGGTTAAACTAATAGAAAAAAATTGGGGGTTGTTACAATTTGGGTGGAAAAATACATTATAAATTACACTCATAAATATTAAAAAGACAAAAATTTAGTGCTAAAATCAGACCTTGAAACGTTTTCGTGCTCGACCAATGAGGTAGAGACTAAAGAGAGATCTATTTCGAGACTTAGAAAAGACTAACAAATATAAATCTGACCTAGAAAAAAAAACAATTAAATAACAATGCAATGTACCTTAGGTAGGGTGCACTAGGGTGATGTATCTTCTCCTTGCATAACAAGTCCCCTTACCCGGACTCTCGCAGACTATTAGGTTTTCTAGTGACCTTAATATTAGACTACGACTCTTAAAAGTTATATTCATAATTTTATGATTATATAAAAAATCTTTTTCCACACACCTCCCCCTTCTCCAAGGATGGATGTGCGCGAAGAAAAAAACATCATTACGACAAATATAACAAAGTAAATTACCTGTTTTATGATGTTAGATATCTTAATCTTTTTTTTTCTCTTGTTTTTTTTTCAATTTTAATTTCATTTTTGTTTATTGTTGATGATTTATTTTTCATTGCTTTACACAATTATCATTGATTTTTTTAATTAGATATGTACATAAGTTTTTTGATTTACTTCTAGGAGTTTATTTTAGTGTAAAAAACAAATTGAAGAATTTTGTATATTTATGTTCTTAATAATATTTTGATGTTTGAGATTTAATGTTTATTCTTATTCTTATGATTTTATTTTTATTTTTTTCCTTGAATCTCTTATAAAAGTTTTATCGTTTTTAATCTAAACCTTCAATCGAAGTTTGCAAAGTTTTTTTGTCTTCGTTCTTTTGAATTTTGTTATTTTTTTAATGTTTTTATTCTTTTCAATTTATCTCTGAAATTTAAAATTTATCATTGCCTTTTGATTTATTTTGTATTGTAATTTTAACCAAGGTTGTCAATACCGTTCCGGTTTTTCTATTGGAACGGAACATTTCGGTTTCGAAGCGTTTCGGCGTGCCGTTTCGGGGTTGTACTGTTCATATATAATTAATTTTATATATATATATATGAAAAAATTAAAATATTAATTTAACAAGTATAATTTAAATTCAAGATAAATTAATTTTAAATTATACAATACAAACATAAAGTCAAACAAACATAATCTCAAAATTAGAAACATCTCTAAAATTCCAAAATATTACGATAGTAAAATGTTCTAAAATAAAAGAAATATTATGATTTTGAGCCGGAACGGTACCGAGGTGTTCCGGCTAAAATTTAGCCGAAATTTCCAGAATGGGCCGGAATTAAAACCGAGATGAAAACAACGCCGTTTCGTCTCTGTTTTTTTAATAGCATGGAACGTTCCGGCCATTTCGGCCGGAACGGAATTAACAAGCTTGATTTTAACCCTCTTTATTTTTATTGTATTTGTTTTTGATTTTTTTTATGATTTTAACTCATGATATTTTCATGTATAGTACTTTTGATCTTATAACGTGGGTCATGGTTTAAAAATTTAATAGTAATTTACTTTTTTATTGTACTTTTTTCTTTCTATGCTATTACACTATTCTCATTTATTTTTTACTTATTAACAAATAATAACAATGAGACTTTTTGAGAATATTGTGAAGATATATTTCTATATTATTGGCAAACATTCATCAATATTCTCATCAAATTTCCTTGTATATGCGCATTAGACAAAAAGGTTTTAAGCGCTCAACTTCCCATCAAATCTTCTTTCAAGTGCACATTCAACCTACAAGCTTTTAAAAGAAAAACATTGACCAGAGACGCCACTGGAAATATTTAGGATTTAACTACAGAAATTAAATATTTAGGAAGCAATTCAAAACGGGTATATAAGTTTCGAATTAAATTGAAGGTTTCTAAAGAGAGCGAGGGAGAGGATGATCTATTACAAAACTACCAAGAATACAACACAGGAAACTCATTGTACAGATCAGGAACAGAACTGCATACACACACACACCACACAAGTCGGCTTGAGCGACCTGCATAGCAGGTTTGAATCAAGACATGCATCTCTTGTAAGAGCCTGGGGTAACCAGGAGTTTACTCGATTACCTGGATCCACAAAATACACTTTCCAAGAAGCGGGGTTTCCTTGCATTCAAAAAAAAATAAAAGTCGGTTTGAAGCCTACAATGGAGGAAACTCACTTCTAATTAGAAACTAGAGAGAAGTGTCATATTGCTGCCAAGCTATTTTCTTCTTCGAGACTAGCTACGCGGGTCTCGAATTCAATAAATAGAAACTAAACCTCAAAGATCATCCAAGTTAATTATCCATTCATTGCATATATCTGAAGACTTCGTTTTAGAATCAGCTTTGGAAGCACTGTCAGGGTCAGCCAAGGCTCTGTCCAAGGAATCTGCTAATCTTGACTCCCATAAACCTAACCTACAAGCTCTATTGTAAGTCTCATACCCTGCAGCTCTTAGACCTTCTGAAACCATCTCCCTCAAAGGTCCACGCATGTCTGAGCACTTATTCATGGTATTCAGAAAGGTTTCTGACAACCCACATTGCCAGAAAATCACAATGGCGCAGCTATTATCTACCAATCGCACATCAAATTCCTTGGAGAAAGCTTCATGAGACTCTTGGAGCAGGCTCTTTAGCACCCCAGCTGTCACCCTATCCCCAAATCCCCACAAGAAAACCAAATCCTCACAGCTCACAGTTCTCGAGTTGTTAGCCCATATTTTGACGTCTCCATTTATTGGTTCTTCAGATGCAGTACAGAATGGACTGAAAATATTTGCGTAAGCTTCAAGGGCTGAAGCCTGTTTTTCTTCATCTGATTGGACGGCAGCAGGATTGATTTTGAGTATACTGCATAGCTTAGCAAACAATTCACAAATCTTCACAACATTTTGCCCATGAAAAGTGTCTTCATTTTCCATAGCTGAAAAGATCAAAAAATGGTGTACATCAATCAAGTACTGGACCAGACAGTCTCATGGACAACTATAATGATACACAAGTCAAGTGGTATAACTTCATAATTTGCCAAAAGAAATTTCAATTGCCTACTTCATAATGTTTGGAGACCAGGCAAGAAAATAGAACCTACAAGCTATAAATAAGCAATTCATAAACAGACTTCTGTAACACAGATTTCCATGAATCTTGCCTATCATATAACATATGTCAGCCTGCTCATGAAAAAAAAAGAGAGTAACTGACCATGGCATGGAATTTCCATATCAATGGGTGTAAAGAACCGATTCTTTAATTGAGAAATAGCTAAAGGTATATTAGTAACTTTTCTCATAGGACTGATCTCCTTCATTAGATTGTTGACATCAATTACCAGGGGGAAAGCCAAACGCAAGGAACACATAAACTCATCCACTGTAGGAGGCAGGGGAGCTATGAATTTTGAATGAATAAATGTTAAATCTGCATGTAGCGATAATGATCCATGAGATTAGCTATAAAAAAAAAATTTATTTTCAGATAAACAGAAACTTGAGTTCATAGATATACACCATTAAGGGAACCGTGCGTGACAACAGGCTTCTGAGAAGCAGATATCAAATCGATCACCTCTCGAAAGCCACGGATCTTTTTCATTAGTTCCTGTTCATCATTTTGAAGCTTTCCCTGTCAATCAAGCATCAATTAGATCATTAAGTGTAGCTTGACCATGATCATCACCGAGGATTGAGATATAGTTGCTACCTGAAGAAGATCTTTATCCTCCTTTGAACTTGTTAAAACAACACGAACTGCCCGTGTTGCTCCACCCTTTGCTGGAATTATTAAAGGAACAACATCATCAGCAAATTCTTGCAACATCTGTAGCCAACAAACATGCAAATTACCAACAAAAATTGGACGCAAAACAAGTCTAATTCAGTAAAACCAGCAATAAGGAACAGAATCTCATGCATCACTACTACATCACAGTTCTGACTATCCATTCAATCTACCTCAACCACAAGTTGTGCTTGGCGTTCACTACAAACATCTATATTCATGCACGGTCTTGAATCATACTCTTCATTTCCTAGAACAAGTTTCCTTAGGGATCTGACCAGAGCATCTGGAAACAAAAAGGTAAACTCATTAAATATATATACACATGTATATTTATTTTATTAAAAAAAAAGACAAAGGAAAGGAAATGAAATGATGAATTTGGTTACCTTCTTTCCTTGTGCTAGTTTCTTTACATGTTTTTTTCCAATTTTTAATGTGTGTTTTAATCCTTTCAATGAATACCGAATCAGCAATGGAATGGATAGTGGTAGATTCTGTCACATTCTTTGCAAGTATTGGATTCCCAATCTGAATTTTTGCAGCAGATTCTTGTTCTCTGGACAAGTATGAGATACCTATCAAATCAAAAGAATCACACAGATTTTAAAAAACAAGCTCAATACATGGAGGCAGCAGACTCTACTCGACACTTGTCATGCTTCTAAAATGATAATGGGAAGCATTAGCTATCTATTTCAACAGGTAAAAAATAAACCAAACATGGATGATTCTTAATTTGATTAGGCTTAGACTTGAGAGTGGCTAGTTGTTAGTACCAAAAATAACTATTAACTCAACCTCATTCAATGATTTGAGTGAGACAGCAACTTAACCTTGGCTCACTTCTATTTTCTTTAATCTAAACAGTGTGAAATTCTTCTAAAAGATTTAGAATATAGAAGAAAGAATTACAATCCAAATATGGAAGTACGCATATGATGCAATGCAACTTTAAGGGAATACATACCATCATTTATGCAAGAATTAAAGTCAAAACCTTGGCGAGCCATAGAGATCAAAGACGAGGTTTGGCAATAAAAACTGTAAGAAGGCATTTCCATCTTTAGTTCAGCTCTTGGGAACAAATGAAAATTATATCTGAGCCAAAAACAATAACCAGTTTTAGTTCATCATCAATTCTAGATTTTAACAAAACAAAGATTGGTTAAAGATTGTTGGACTAACGCGTAGGCAGTGACTTTAGAAGCCCTGACAGTGAAGGGGCAAACAGCGAAATGAAGAACCTGGAACCTTTCAGCGGCATACTTGGCTTTTAAGTAAGCCGTGTCGGCGGTGTCGAAAGGGGAGATTCGTTGCCAAGGGGCGGAGTAGAAGCCGGTGTTTTGCAGGGACACGGCCACAAAATCGGAACTGGAGACATGGGATTTTATGTCCTCAAGAGTGTCAGCGAAGTTTGATTTTTTTACTTGCTTTATGCTCCATTGCTGGTGAGGTTTATGGTGGGTTTTAGTCACGCCGGTGCTTAACAGGCGCCTTTGTAGCAGCGGAGAGACGGCAACCATTTTTATTTTTCCTTTTATCCGGCGAACCAAGAGAGCCAGGGAGCAGGTAAATCAACTGAGCTGATTGTTTTCGTGTTTATAAAGAATTTAAAAAAAAACTTGTTATTTATTTTGTTTTAAATTAGTTGTTTTAGATATTTTAATATTGAAATATTAAAAATAATCTCTTTAAATAAAAATATATTATTTTAATATATTTCCAAATGAATAAAATATTTTAAAGATGGTAACACAAATTTGATAATAAAATATTTTAATATTTAAAATATATTAAAATAATATATTTTTTTTTGTTTAAATTTATTTTAATATTAATATAAAAAAATAATTTAAATTAAAAAAATCCAGTTTTTTTTAAAATAAAAAGAAATTTTTTATTGTTAATGAAGTCGAATATGGGCCATGACCCAATGTTTTCTTGGTTTATTCTTCACCAGGCCGAGAAAGATTGGAACTCTAACTCTCTCTTCATGTTCTTAAGTAAAAAAATAAAATAAAAAATGTAGCATTAAAGGCAATAGGGGTGCCCTTGTGGTTAACTCTCTTCATGCTCTCAATTTTAAAATAAAAATAAAAATAAAAATATAGGCAATATATATATTGTATTTTTGGTGTAAAATATAATAGAGGTATATGATTTAGGGTTTGAAATCTAAGAACTATATTTTTTTACTCATGCTCCTAGTGTAAAAACTAGCAATTTATCCTATTCTTGTATGAATAATTTCTATAAATACCGATACAAGAACCTGAAAATTGAATCGATATATATATAAGATGTGTTTGATATTGCTTTTGCTTTTGTGATTGAAGTTTTAAAAAAACAGTTTCATGAAAAGCACTTTTAGTTGCGGTTCAAAATAATTTTTGAAGTGTTGAGTTAAAACTGTGATTGAGTTTGAAAAACCAGTTTCATGTGTTTGGTTACCAAACTTTTCATATTGATGTCAACATGTGAAATTACTTTAAAGTGTGTGTGTGTATTGTTTTTTAAATATTTAATAACCATAATATTAAAATATAATTAATAATTCGAGTAAATTAAACACTTGTTTTTATTCTCCTATCAAACACTTGTAATTTCATCACGAACTAAATCCATATGTGAAGGCCTCTTCGATCCCGGAATAACATATGGTAAAATATCATCTGACACAAAATTAGAATTGCGATGCGAAAGTTATATTATGATCTCCTTCTAATATATTTATTTATATTTTAATTAAGTTTTTAGATTTTTAGATTATTTTAATATTAAAAATATATTTTTTATATTAATAAACCATATATTATGCAAACCCCCAAGCATACGTGATCTGTGCAGTCCCTCTCTCGAGCATTAGATCCTTGAAAAGAAAAATTAAAAAGCAGCTACTAGTTGCTTTTCTTACGTTGGAGTTCTATTCATTTTATTCCATGAGTCCTATGCTATATTTCTGTCTTTCATATTCAATCAAACACTAGATTATAAAGTTTTTTTGCATCACAAAAACAATCATCCACATAAATTAACATCGACACCCTGATTACCAAAATAAATAAATATCAATGGTGATCTTCGTCGAGTGAAGATTTTTTACCCTTCCCCCCTAATATTCGGTACCCCTTTGGCTTAAAAACTATTAATTTTTAATCTCTAAAAATGAAAAGTTAAATTTTTTTCCTTGATGTGTTTTTGAAAACTGGTTCTCCATCTTAAACGATAAGCAATTTGGTCCGATTTCCTAAAAAGTAAAAACATTTACCTCTATTTTCCCAAGTGAAACAAAGTTTTTGCATCCAAAAACCCTCTGATGTCAATGATCTCTTTTATTTTATGCTATGAAGTCATTGGATCTCAATTTCTCAATTGATTTCATGATTCAAAAATGGTGTAAATTTTTGAAACGCAATGACAAACAAGCAATAAAACTAGATAGAATTAGGATTTGGTCACGGCATGTGCCAAGCACAAGCTGCTTATAAATACAAAGTGATGCAACGACAATAAGATCGGTGCTTGAAGAAGCAAGGTATGAGATACATTTACTTGTAGAAGTAGTTGCTTACACAAGGATGTTGTTTATCTGCTGGATGGATTTCAATTCTTCCTGGCTATGTCTTAATATTGAAAGAAGAGGTCCCAGATTCAAATAGGAAAGCCATTGATAACTGTCAACTCATTTGTTGTTTGATCAGTCAAAAATATATATATGGTTATGTCTCATATCGGTTTCCCTGCCAGAAAACGGCTGTAGAAATCTAATGCCTCTCGCGGCTTGTATTCCGGGACAGTGTGTCCTGCACCCTGCACCAACATGATAATCAAATCAGGACAAGGATGATGAACAGCTGAAGTCGCTGAATCAAATAGGAAGCTGTGACCTACCTTCATGGTTAGGAAAGTTAAGTTGTTTGCATACCCTTGTGTATACCTGCGAGAAAAACATGACACCCAGAAGGTGTTTATTTGTTACTCAAGAAAAATGGTGTGGAAACTGGGAAGTCTGAAAGATAGCGTTTTTTCGTTTGCCCTCTGAGCTTTCTGCCCTAATGTTTTGAACTTTATGATTTCATCACTGAAAAACTAGTCTCGTCAGTTGGAATTCGAAGAGAAGGTGATTAAAAGAGGAAAAATAAATGAAGTACCCGGCAACTTGTCCATTGGAAGTCCATGGCCTCCACTCATCAACTATATCATATCCCATTGATCTCGTCCACGCTTCGCTCCCGGTGTATGGAACACACATATCATGATCCCCGCTACAAGTAAAGAAAAGCTATATCAGCTACTATCGTCTTCGTAATTCAAGGAATAAACAGTGCAAGACAGAAGTGTGAGGATCATCTGACCCGTGACGATGAAAAACAGAGAACTACAATCATACAGATGGAACCAATAAAAAACAAGTAATGAACAAGAATGATCAAAGTTATATCTCCATTGTTCTTTGCATAAGCAGAAAACAGTAAAAATGAATCTTGCAACCCCTTTCCTTTCTTTTCCTGTCTTCACTTGTCTCACCGAAACTAAGTGACTATTTGGTAGTGTGGTTATGGTTGTTTTTTAAAATGTTTTTCATTTATAAATACATCAAAAAGATGTTTTTTATTTTTTAAAAATTATTTTTGACATCATCACATGAAAATGATCTAAAAACACGAAAAAAATAAATTTAAAATGAAAAATAAATTTTTTTTTTTTAATTTTTTTCAAAAACGCTTCTGAAACGCATCTCCAAACACTCCCTAAAAAGATTAAGAACAAAAGTTTGAAGATCATGTACCTGAATATGAGGGCACGAATTCCCCTCAAAGTAAGGTTCCTGTGGTACTTAATCATGCTACCAGCATCATGATGAAAAGTGATTCTATCTGTGCACAACTCCCAAGTGCCAGATACACTTTCCTGTTTTACATAAGGTTCATAAAATACGGTAACTGCTTTCAAAATGTGGCTTGACTGACAAAATTGAGCAAACTTACCGGTTCAGCATGGATTGCTTTCCTAACTGCTTCATTGTTCAGCCATGACGTGGCAACTTCATCATCCTAACAAAATGGCATTTCAGATGAATCCAAATTGTTAGAAAACAGAAAGGCTTTGTAAACAAAGAAAATGACACCATGTACGCAGAGAAAGTGTCAATTGGTTATAGTTAACCACGACAAGTTGTCTTCAAGGAAGAGAGAAAAATGGAGGAAAAAAAATTATTTATCCTTTTAGCTTTTGTTTAAACAGTGATGATGGACACTACACGGGAATGTTTATAGTTGAATGAAAGCACAGTAACCGAACAATAACATTTCTTAAGGTTAAAAAAACTAAACATGTTGATTTTTAAATTAGTTTCGAAGAAGGTACACCATAGAATAGATTTAATAAAGTTTACTCATTTTGATTGAAAAATGAACATGCAGTGGACTATTTTCATGTGATCTGTCCAACTTCAATATATATATATAAACAATTGTTTCAGCAAGCATTCTATATTTTCCATCAATGTTTATTTAAGACCAAATTATATTTCGCCACAGGCTTGACATTCAAACCCTTCCCTTTGTCCCAGGGTTTCCTTCGCTTATAAAGCTTATGACTGTGTTTTCCTCACTGGCACAGTTGTGGCCTTTGTAATGAAAAACAAAAGGAGTTAATATCAGCTAATCAAGTTGGAAAATGGTGTCACATCCATGCAAATTCAGAACTTCTTTAAGTAGTATCGTTACTAATTCTTAAGAACTTATCACATTATTCAAGAGCATTTCAACTTCAATCCTTTTTTCTTCTTCTTAAAATCAATTTTTGTGCAATGTTCACCATACACTACTGGTGGAATTTTGTAAGATAAAATAGCATTACATAACAACAATAACATTCAGCAAGTCTGGATAACAGAACAAGCCATCAGAATTCACCACAGAAGATTTCAGAAACAAATAAGTACATTGATGCATAAAAGTCACAGGATTATGACAAATATATATAGGACTTACAGTGCATGGAACACTCTCGCCATTAAGGAGCTGTGGCCAAGTTGGAACAATTCCAGGTCTTACAGGAGCTCTAAAAGGCCAGGCACGGCCAAACATCCTTTTTCTCACAGGCAGAGGCCGTTCAGTCTCACCTAATTGCCGAAAGCTGGATGGTAACCTGATTTTAGCATCTGTAACTTCCTTTATATTTGAGCCATAATAGCATGGTTCTAGAATGTCATATATGTTTAAACCTTCAACGTCCTGAGATTAGTCAAAATATCAATGCAAATGACAAAGCACTTAGTGCAGATTATTTTAACTTTTCAAATTATGAGAAATCCACCAGTACCTGGTAAACCTTTTCGAGTTTGCTCTCACAAGTTTCACCAAGTGGGTTGTAGAAATTTCCAGTGCACTCCTTGGTTACCTCCTGTAGCATGTATCATGCATTGTCAGAAAGCATGTTTTGAGGAAAGATAATGTCAAAACCACAAAATATTATTAAGGATTTTATAATGATGTGAGACTCCATGGTGCAGATTTCCATGTATTTAAGGAAAGCTAGCATATGAAAACAGCATAATCATCATAGAACGTTTATCTTACTCACCTCAAATAACTCGTCTGGGATCAGGCCCATCCCATGTGCGAATGGAACAAGAGCATTACCATCAAATTCATCATCAGTAACTCCATTTCCCACCAAATATCCCTGTATAAAATGCAGGTTTAAGTACTTCGCGGTCAATAATCTTGAATTCAATAAAAGAGGATTTCAAGAATCCATATCTTGATATTGAGAATGGGCTTTACACCAGCATCAAGTCCTGAAAAAAGCAAGAATGCATTATACTCCCAAGTTCCAAAAATGCAATTCATAGATTGAAAAAAGTACCTTTCACGACTTCATAAGCAAGAGTTGGCACATATATTCCAGCATAGGACTCTCCAGAAATAAAAAATGGATTGGGGAGGAATTCTGGGTATAGCTCGAACCACTGATTGCAGAATAGCAAATTACTGATATTCAGTATTTTGGAAAAAAGAAAGCAGCTATAAACATGCTTGAATTATACATTTATCTTTCCCCTCTATACCTTGAGTAGAAAGGCATGCGAATCAGTGGCAGTCTTTATGTCACCAGTTATATAATCAGTTTCGTTCTTGGAATAAGAAAGTCCAACACCAGCAGGAGAATCTAAATATAAAAAGCTGGAAACCTGAAGTGCAAAGAATAATGGAGTGATCATTTCTTTTGCATACATGAGGAGAGATGCCAAAGCAATTTTATGACGTTTATTATCGCAGAAAAGAAATTATATCTTTTGTCAGGAGAAATTCGGTCAACCTTGGACCAGCTGTATGGATTTAGATGCAATTTGGGCAGATCTCCATTTGTTTTTGCTGCTTCAAAACTGAAAGGGCCTGCATATAAATTTAATTCATTGTTAAAAAACTGACAGCTAACTCAGTACACTAAACCAAAGCTACAAGACACGGTTGTTTTCAGAGTATGAATTGGTAAAAAAATAATTAAAAATAAATAAATCCAAAGCCTATTGCATAGCTTGGTGCTGAATAAGATCATCCTTTTTTTTTTGTTAATTCAATTCCATGGGGTCAAATAGCCAAAATGATAAAATTGACTGATGGGTTTTGAATTAGTGACTGGAGATTTTACCTGGGCCTCGCCTTTTTGAAAAACTAAACTGACATTACTACTAAAAAGTAAAAGGTGGACAAACTTTTTCATGAGAAACCCTAATATCATCACTGAAGAGGAGCAAGGCATCCTTCACCCCCAATGTTATAACCAATCAACAATCTCAATCTAAGCATAAAACAGATAAATTAAAAAGGGAAAACTTGATAAGATGAATATATACCATGTTCATACACAAATCCATCAAAGCTAGAGCATCCAGGTCCACCATTGAGCCAAAGAACAACTGGATCTTTTGATGGGTTCCTTTCTGATTCAACAAAATAGTAAAACAATCTCTTGCCTTGACTCTCATCTATGGTCACATACCTTCCAAAAAAATATCCAATATAGGCATTAATTCCAGTATATCAACTACACTGTGATTCCCAGAATTGAGAAACAATAAAAAGAACCAGGTTTGTCTTTGGCAAATCTTGAACCATCAGAAATGATTTACTTGCAACACATATACACATACACATACACATACACATACATATATTTATGTATGTATAATTGCAACAGGAAATTTAATACAAGTAGTGAAATGACAAGGCAAAAGGAAAACAAAATACCCAGAATAGTGTTTAGAAGGAAAAGTGCCAGAGAAGCCAGGAAGCAGAGTAACAAGAGCAGTTTCAGGGGCTGAGTGGGTAGGTAAAACAAAGCTTAAAAGCATACAAAAGATCCTACACAAGATAGGACCTGACTTAGCCATGGCTAGTTCCTTACCTATGAATAGAATGCTCTGTTGGAACTGTATTTATAGATGCCTACGTATAATTATCTGTGCACCTTGTCGGAGTTTTATTTACTTATACGCCAAGACAACAGAAGCAGACAGAGAAGACTAAGGTAGCGTTTGGCAAAAATTTAAAATTCTTCATATATATATATATATATATAATTAATTTTTATTTTATTTTGATAGGTTGATTTAAGAATAGATTTTTAAAAAAATATATATTATTTTGATTTATTATAAGTAAAAAAACACTTTAAAAAATAATTATCACTACAATATCAAACACTAACTAAAACTTGAAAGTAACCTCATAAATCATTTTTTTTTAAATAAATTTAAAGTTTTGTTAAGATAACCTTTTTTAAAATAAATAAAATAACATATTTTTATTTTATTGCACTTCTAAAATATAATATTTACTATATTATTATTTTTAATACAGCAAAATAATCATCACATTTTATAACAACTATATTTAAATATATCGCATAACAATAATTAGTTTATTTTTCTAGTAAAATTTAATTAATATCAATAATCATATCAATTAAAATCTTGTCTTTCGAGCATGGATAGAAAACAAAAGCCTAGTACGTTAATGAGAAAATGACAAGTGTAGTTTATGGCAATCTGTCTATCTAAGAGCATGTCTATATTTAAATTAATTGATTTTTTTAAAAGTATTTTTCATTTTAAATGATATTTTTTATTTTTAAATATTATTTTTGTTATTAACATATAAAAATAAAAATAATGTTAAAATAATATTTATTTTTTTAATTTAAAATAAAAATTATTTTATTTTATTTTAAAAAAATATTTTCTAAACATAGTTATAAATAGTAGCTAAGACAAAGATCATGGCCAAAAAGATCGTTTATTTCCAGGATGCAAGGGATTGCTGCTTCCATGATCGAACAAAGGCATCTGCCTCTGCCTCTATCTCCACCGTTGGATTGAAAGAAGAGATTGCTGAGTGAAATAAAAGGTAGTCGGCTGCTATTAGACATTTAAATGTTGATTGATGTTTATTTAAATGTTACTCGTGTTGATATCAATTAATATTTTATCAATTAATTTATTTTATTTTTATATATTAATTTTCCAATAAATCAAACCAGTCATTTGTTCTATTCTAATAATTAGTTGTGTGGGTGGTCGTGCTTTATTTTACTTTTGTGTGGGGTCCGGTGTGATGATACAATACCAGCCTCCTTTTTTACTTTTCACTTTATTTTTAATTTTTAATTTTTAATTTTTAATTTTTAATTGTCAATGTTAATGATGTATTCACAAAGCAGAATAAAGATTAAATTTGTACATTTTCGAAACAAATAATCGAGCTTTATCTCCTCACTTGCTACTTCTTTGCAACATCAAAAGACACGAGCATGCTCTTGCATTACAATACATCTGTGACCTTCCCTATGATAAAAGCTTAACAATCCTTTCATCCCATCAACAACACTCTTATCGACTTCCATTTACCATCGAACAACAACAACTTTGGTTAATTCATTATTCAATCTGTTGTTTTCCTGTTCAGAGTGTTGAGCCAGTGGTTGCGTGCCCCATCTAAGCAGCAGTCACATGAAAAAAAGGGCCATACAAGGTTATGATCATCACAACCAAAAAGGTTCTGCTCAGGCCGGCAAGTGACGGTGCACTGGAAAAACTGTATCTCCGAGCCTGGTCCCTGCAGAATGTAAAACCAGACCATTAACAAAGTTGATGGCGTTAAGTAGTTCCGATGAAACTTTAGGGCCTGTTTGGGAGTGCGATTGCGGTAGCTTTTCAAAGTGCTTTTCGTGCCGAAATACATCAAAATGATGTTTTTTTATTTTTTAAAAATCATTTTTGACATCAGCACATCAAAATGATCTAAAAACACCAAAACATATTCATTTAAAATGAAAAAAAATAAATTTCAAATTTTCGGCAAACACGGGTTGCAACGCACTCCCAAACGGGGTCTAGTCTACAGCCATTCAACTTTGTGAAATGGAAACTAGGTAGAAAAAAAGGCTTGTCCAAGAAAGTTCCGAGATCAATAGTTTTGTAAGACTTGAAAGGATACTATGGTGGTTCCAGAATATGATGAGATATCCAGAAACGTTATGGAAAAATAGCGGAACAACCAAGAAAAGATCAAACTTCGAACAAAATTAAATTTGAAACTTAGGACCTAGATGGATAAACGACCGGTAAATGTATGATCAACTAGAATATTAACAGGATAAATCAAGTTTAGTCGTGTTTCTTAAATCTTACTTCTGTAAGGATGAGAGTGCGCCACAATATATAGTATTATCAGGCAAAGGAACCTCAGATTTGTCGATCTCTGGATTCATGATGCTCAAATAGACTTCTTGGCCCAGATACCATGAGTCGAGATTCTCTGCACGGAGATTCCAAATGCCAGCATTGTCAAGAGAAACTAAAATAGCGGTCCAAGCTCCAGGAAAAACCTGTTGTCAGAAGAGAAATAAGAACTATGTCTAAATGTTGGTGGCTTAAACAGTCTACCAACTCCTTGAAAACTTGCAGCTCTTCTTGTTTTCATTCCTCAAATGAACTAGGCATAAAATGAAACGCAAACCCACCTAAGATTTCATCATTCAATGGAAGAGTTGCCATACTTATTGGCATTCATAAGTCAAAAGCATGTAGTTAATTTACTTGCTTGTTGACCTTTTTGAGCAGCTTGCTACCAAAACAACCATTACATTCAAAGGGAAACTGTGTCATTGCAACACCATTATTCTGGTGTTATGTTCCCTTGCATGTCATGATTTCATTGAAGCATATACAGTTTATTGTTCATGCATGCAAGCCTATTCTCCACCTTAGCAAAATTTAGCTTTCCTACCAGTAATATAGTTTAGAGCAATTTCCAGTTTTCCTTGAAAATAAATAATCCCACAACTGCCACCCAAATGAGCAGGGCTGGGTGATTGAATTAGCCTGACTGTCAACTATATTTCAGTCTAACCCTTTCTCTTATGGTTTTCCTATGGAAAAACTGTTGGGCGGTGGCTTGAACAACCATTTGCAATGACAGTTACAAGATAGAAGTACCTGTGTAGTGCTGCGAGCAACGCCATCCCATTTGTTGTACGTGCCTCTGCTATTTTCTGTCCACACTCCAAAATCCATACTACAGTGCAGACAGGAAATTTTGAATACTATGTTTGAATATCTGAGCTCCCTTACTCAGGTTTAGAGACAGTAAGTGCATCAAAAATAAAAGCTCACCCCACAATAAAAAATGCATATCCATCCAAATGGTAGCTCTGGACAGTGGTATCATTGTTCTGAAAGATAATCTCCATGAACCCTTTGAAAGTGCCATTGATTAGGGAAGTATCAACTTTGGGATGTCTATTCATCTGTGTGTTGGGGAAGTCAAGCTTGTAGACCCCTGGGATGTTATATTGCTGGGCAAGCTTAAGCGGTGTTGATGGTGTTAAATATGAAATGCCATTGAGGGTAGTGCGCCACTTCCCGTCAATAAGCTCTGCAGGTCTATTGACGATCACATATACATCTGTCACAGTAATCTGACCATACTTAAAAGATCCCTGTGGATTTGGGCGAGCAGCACCAGCAGAGACGTTCCATCTGAAAATATGTAGTGATACCAAAAAAATCTATTAACAAGGAGAAACCATGAAAATCAAAGGTGGCAAGTTATCAGCAACAGCTACCATGAAAATTAAACATGATTACATGCGTATGGATTTCATGGGAATGAACTAGATAAAGAACCATGTAATAGATATTCCAATTGCAATGTGGCTTAGAGTTTCCATTTCTGTAAAATCAGTGATTAAACTCTCCAGAATATAATGCATTCCAGATTATTGAATCACTCAACTACTCTAAGCATAATAATATCTTCAATTGCTCAAAAACTTGGAGGTTAACAATATCTTCAATGTTAATCCAAAATGATGTATACTTAACTACAACCTTATCGATCTTGCTTGACTCATTGAGAAATACATGTCGTGTTCATTAGGAGGATCAGGAAGAGGACCTGAAGCAGGTCCCTGAGAATTGGCATAGTGCAGGATAGCAACTCCAGAAGCTTTGAATGAATTGACATATCGAGGACTTGCAACAATGTAGTAATCACTGCTAGCAGTTTGATCCATTGTAACCAGGAACGAGTACGACTGCCCTACATGAATATCCATGTTCGTGTAGTTCTGCTGCACAGTATACGATCCTTCAGTCTCCACCAGAAGCAAGTTGTGGTTTTGTATTCTGAAATTCAAGCTGGTCGAGATACCAACATTGTGCACCCGGAACCTGTACGTGTTTCCTGTACAGAAATATAAAACATTTTTTTAATCAAGAAAAGGAATTCACAGTATCTTAAATCATAATCTGGATCTTAAACTTTGATCACAATTATGTGAAAAGCAAGCTTTTTTTTAAAAAAAAAAACTGTCTTGCTAGTCAGAAATTTTGGGAAGTTCAAAATAAAATGGCAAAATGAATTCTTCCACGGAAAATTCAAGTTCTGATGAAATAAGAGCAACTTGAGCATTGAATACGGGGGCACACACATACCAGGTTCAATGTTTATTATCTGGTAAGCAATGCCTCCTTGTACAAGTGCCTCGTCATATCTGTATGGACCAAAGCCATTAATAAGAATACCATCTGGAACTCCGAGGTCTTTTCCATCTTCAACATCTTTCCTCAGTTTCTGTTTCCCCATAAATATTGGCAAATTATAGAACAAACTAATTAGCTAGCATTCACCGCAAGCAGTCAGAAAAAAGAGAAGGAAACGCCATCGCTACAGACCTTATGACTTTTAGTATACCAGTCACTAATAAAAAGGACAACATCTGCATCAGGTACAGCGAATGGTAGTGGAATAATATCTCTATTATTTATAATGATCCCTCCATATCCACCAGCTGATCTCTGGAAGTTGAGGGAAGGGAAGTAAAAGAAACTTCCTATCTGATCTTTGACTTGGAACTGATATGTCCAATTCCACCCTGCTGGGATTGGACAATTAGTCCCTAAAACACCATCTTGCCAGGAGTTTTTCCTGTGTTGTACACCATTCCTACATCGAGCAACCAACATTATCATCATCAATCCTTCAATTACCAGATTTTGATATCAACTTTAATAATTACACACGGCCGAAAACAAACAATATACCATGTAATAAGCAAAGGTTCATCAAGATCATTCTTGACATTGACAACAACGTTCCAGTTAGTAGTGACATTAAGAGTTGGTCCTGGAAATTGCCCATTAATGCCAATGACCTGGAATTTTATTTAAACCACAACAAGGATCATGGATCTGCGACCAACATCATTTTAGACTTCAGGAATACAAGTAAGATAACAAGGACATAATTCAACTACCATGAACTTTGTGGAAATATATATAAGTTAAACTGTACAAATTACAACATTTCTTGAATTATACTATACATGCATGGGTGGGCGGGTAGAATAAGACGAAGAACCTGTTGTTTAATTCCAAGTGGAGAGGCAATGAGGTAGGAGACAGTCCAGTCAAAGAACACATAAGGGTCACCAGCGAAAGAACCGGTGACCGAAAATAACACTAGTACTCCATAGATGCATGAACATGGCGCAATCGAGGGCATTGGATCCCTACCCCTCTCTCTTGACTTGGCTCTGGTTATCTTAATCTTATCTCTCTCGAGATTCCTTGCTACAAAAATTTCAAGCGTTGTGTCTTCTTGCTTTAAGAAAATGGGAGTAGTGGCGCTGTGAGAGAAGGAAAAAAGTCACATGGTTGTCGCAGTGGAATGAGCCGTTTGCTGACAGCTTGGAAGCAGAGATGACTGCCCCACTTCTTTTGGAATGGCCCAGTTCTTGCAGATTTCTAGAGATTTAGAGCCACAATCAGTGGTCACGGTGGTGATACTTTCTCTCAATCTTGCCAAAAAAAGGTACAAATGAAATGGGAATATGACTTTTTTCACCGACATGGGTTCTTTAGAATTACTTTAAAGTATTTTTTTAAAAACATGAATTCCTTTTTTAAAAAAAAATATTTTTTATATTTTTATATTATTATAATATATGAATATTAAAAATAATTTATTTTAAAAATAATTTAAAAAATAACTAGGCTTCCCAACACAACTAGAATATTTTGCTTGCTTCATTTTTTGTCACTAAAACAAAATTTAAAGAAAGGAAGTGTGTTTATTTAATTTAATTTAATTTAATTTAATTATTGAAAATAAATTAAATTCGGTCCTAATTATAGTTTCTTTAAAACATGGAAGTAAGAAGAAGAAAAAAACCTAATTTGCAGTGAAAATAAAGATTCACATGATTTTCGATTTAGGTGTTAATAATTTTTGTATATTTTCATAAGAGGTATTTTTTTAATTTTTTATTTTAAAAAAAAAACACTCCACTCCGAGAAAGAAACCCTTAAGCACACCATTAGGGCTAAGCCCTTTTGTGTTTTTATAAAGTAACAAAATTATATTGCAAGAAGAAAAATTAATGGAGTTGTTCACAAGTTGAAATTTTCCCAAATAAATGAAAAAATAAGATGGAAAAGTGGAGTTTGTGAGTTAGAAGATTTTTCCCATCTTTAGAATTGGTTAATTGTTTTTCTAATATAGAAACGGTGGTCACCTAAATAATTGAAAAAATAAGATGGAATAGTGGAAATTACAGATAAAATAAAATAAAATAAAATAGCAAAGTTAAATTGGGTTGTCATAACCTATTTTTGGGTAATTCCCCAAATTTACTCGAAATAAAAAATAAAAATAAAACAAAAAGGCTGATATAGTGGGAAAATCAAGTTGGAAATTTAAGATGGATTCGAGAGCCCAATCGTATCTTTATTATGCTCAAAACTAGAGGAAAATGTATATTCAAGGTAAAAATAAATGATTATCAGACAAATTTGTATAAAAATTAAGTCCAAAAGCATAATTATATTTTTAATAGGTCAATTTGATTTAATCATAAGCCAAATTAAAATTTAATTATGTTCATGAATTAATTTAAGGTGCAATTGATGGATTTAATTAAGTGCAAGTACTTAATTATACTTTAATTATGTAAAATTAATTTTATTAAAGGCTTAATTGATGATAAATTAAATTTGAGAGCCTAATTTGGGCTTAATTGAGAAGATTGAAATTGTTGAAAACCAAATTTAATTTTTACCAAGACAATTGGTCGAAATTAGAGGTAAAATTATAAAAAAATCAAAGTTTTGTGATCAATTAGGAGCAAAATTGAAGAAGTCTAAGACAAAGGATAAAAATAAAAAGACACGTAAAATTTAGGGGTGCTATTGAAGTTTGATTGTGGATAATATCATAACAGTCATAAGATAAAGGATCAAATTGAACTTTGTCATAGAAAAAGAGGACCAGATGACGTGTTGTCTGGTCACTATTTATTTTCTTCTCCAAAATTTAACTGAAAATCCTGCTTTGGTATCAACTTTGCAGATGCATTTAATGCTTTTATCCTTTGTCAAATTTAACAAAACATGCACAAAAATGATCCCTTGATTCTTGACTATACCGGGGTATGGTTATTTCACACTGATGGAGACTATACAAGCGGTGGTTCAGCCCCAAAGTTGACAACTCAGGCAGACTATTGTAGTGTCAAATTTACTAGCTTAGAACGCCTACTTTGAGACAACGGCTAGGATGCTTTTGCAATGAACCAATAACTGAAATTTTACCCTTGTAAAGACAAGATTATCTTCTTCCACCATCTATAAATAGAGTCGAGATCTATGGCCTGAGGAGGGAGAAATTGGAAGCGAAAATTCGAACAAAACTAGCCCTTCCCCATTTTTTTTTCATCAATGTTTCCTTTGCGTTTTCATGCTACTTTTGCCACCATTCCACCTCCAACTCTCGGTACCACAAGCCATAACTTTCAGCTCAATGTCGACGACCAGCAGTAGGTGTTCCTCACCATTGTCAACAGCATCATCCTCTCCACCAGCGTCAACAACAACTTTCTCCTTCACCTTTTTGCCATGACAACAACATTTTTTATATTCTTCCTCTAGCCAGCATATGCACCATTCTTTCCACCAATACCTCCTTTAACTCCGGTCAGGCCTCCTCTATACGGCGGCAGCAACATGTAAAACTTTTCCCCCTCATTGCATCTACTGTTCACTTGCTTGTGAACAGTAACTGCAACAGGGGAAAAGTGTTTTAAATGTTGCTAACCCAGTCCCCAAACATTATTGGGCTATTTTGTTCCATTTGGTTGGGTAGCCCAACCTGGAATATATATATAAACAGAAAAAAAATATATAAAAATCTGTAATCAAAAAAATACAGAAAACATATTTTGTATTCGTGCATACGGCCGAATTCTAAAACTTTTCTAAGCAGATTTTCACAAAAACAAAAAATTGCATCTTTAGTAATGTTTTAAAATGAAAAACGGGATATCATAATTAGTTTATGATTATCGGTTACAGTTCAGCCAAAATCAGAATTCTTTACACAACCATTTTATTTAGTTGTAGACTTTAATATTCAGAGTGAAACTACTTTGTAAAATACAGCTTTAGTTATTAAAAAAAAAATAAATGTAGTGCTAAAATTTGGATTGTAGAACGATTAAGTTTTTTTGACCCAATGAGATAGAGACTCCCTCACGAAAAAAGAGATCTACTTTCAAACTTAAAAAGACTGATAAATAGAAATATAACCTAGAAAAACAATTATACAACAATGCAACTCATGCTAGGTAGGGTGCACTATGGGTTATGCGTCTTCTATTGCACAGTAAGTCCTTTTACTTGAACTCTCGCAGACCATTATGTTTTCTAGTGACCTTAATACTAGGTGATGACTTTTAAAAATTATAATCATAATTTTATAATTATAAAATCTTTTTCCAGGCACCCTCGTCTCCGAGGATGGCTGCGCATAAAAAATATTATCGCGACAGATGGTGACTCCACTGGAGATTTGTTTAGTCGGACTTAGCTTTGCTTGTCTGATTGTTTGCCTATTTATTTTGTTGTTCTATTTCATTCTAGCACATATTTTAATTGTTTAGTATGCATCTTTATTTCCAATTCATGCATAAGCACATTAAATATGAATTAATGTCTTCGTGCATTGTAATTTTGAAAATAAACTCAATTCTAGGTTAAGTGGGGAGTAAGGATTTGCCTCATGACTTTCAGTCGGGCTTTATATACATGAAACATCTAACTATGAGTTGTTGTTTACTCAATAATGATGATCACACTATGCCACCATTTCTTTTAAATCTCTATGCTACCTTCACATAAAGTGGTCATTGGGTAGTTCATAGACCTTTGAGACCAAGTAGAAAGCTTACCCTTCATGTAATGAATTAGAACTTGTTCTTATGGTACAAACTCCATGATAATTCATAATATGATGTGTATGTATATACATTTGCATCCACATGTATCCATCACTATACATAACATACATCACTTGACTCATTAGTCATTTCCAAATATATTTGGACAAATTGGTCTTATTATATTTTTTATCACATTAAAATTAATTAATTACCTTTAAAAGCAAAAACAAATATTACACTTAGTATTTAATAATACTAAACTTTGCCTTATATCAAAGTTATTTATAATTGAGTTTCATGATTTTATTCATTTACCTTGGTAGCTCATGAAATTAAATTTATTATTTTTATGAGGTTACCTCGGTGTCACAATCAAGTTATATATTTGGCATTCTATATTTGGCATTCTAACCTGGATGGCCTGGAGTTTATATATATTGTTAGTTTTTTTCTCACTCTAATACTACCATTGTTTTTTTATTTAATTATTGAATTAGTTAAGCTTATTAAACTCATTCAATTCCATAATTGTTTTGACTTTTTAGAAATATTTGCATTATTTTAGCAATTTTTCTTACATTGAAAAAAATGGGTCAACCATGAGATATTGTGGGTCACCAATCTTAGTTGGCATTGCACTTGATTTTCAAATCAATGGTAAAGAAACCAAATTTTGCAATTTTTACTTTTTATGAGCTCTTAGTAACCAACAAATTACAGATTTGCATCCCTTGTTCACCAACTAGAGTAACTGCACTTTCAACCCAACCAACTCAGATGGAATCATTCTGTAAGGTGATTAAGTAATGAGTGTTGTCCCTAGTAAAACATCAATAGACACCCCGACTTCCCTTTATAAAGATAACCCTGATAGTTCTTTTATAAATACATCTAAAAATTCCCTTACCATTGGGTTATTATTGAACTTAGGACTTTTTCCCTTAACTCGATTACAAAAGCTAGATTAGCTTGACACTTTTTTCTAAACATACTTACCATATATCATTGTCGATATCACACAAAATTTTTGTCTCACCTTTATTTTCCCTCTAAAGGTCATTTTGATTCCATCATCACCTAGAAAAATCATTATCTTTGTAAAATAATCCATTTGAGATCTATGTGTACCCCATCAATCCATTCCTAATATAATTTAAAATCCATGATCTATAAAGAAACTAAATCTACCCTCATTTCCCCCCTCAATTGACATTACACACCTTATACATGTCATGTATAACCACAGACTCACCTAATGGTTTATTAATTATAATTCCCTTTTCTAATCTACCTATATTCAAGTTCAATTGGTCATAGTTCTAGATGCTACAAATGAATTAGTAGCACCCAGATCAAACAAAACATAAACTAAATAGGAGTTTAATTTTATCATACATGTCACCACATCGGTTGTAAACCTAACATCATATTGAGTTATATGATAGACTCTTTATTGAGTGTTTTCATGTTGCACCCTAGGTCATCCCTATATAGTATTGCCCCTATAGTGAGTGGGTTCTTTAGGCTTGTCCATAATTACTGATTGCTGGTGGATCTCTCTTATTGTCTAAAATCCTTGGCTCATCATCCTTAAAGGATATTCCTATTTCAAATTTCCTTCCTCTTCATAATAGAAGCACCTCATCCCTAAATATTTACACTCTTTTTACTTATACCCCTCTTACCTGCAAATTAACATTTTCCCATTGTTACCTAACAATTTCCTAGATGTTTCTGGTTGAACTTATTATATAAGGGAAAAAAAGACATTCATTATGTCATAGAACCTCCAACTAAATTACTCCTTAGGTAGGCCCTCATGATGTCCTTCCAATACAAGATAGTGTTGTTTCCCCCAAACACTCCACTAGTAGCAATACTTCCTCCCTCTTTTTTGAATTGTCTAGGAAATAGCTCACTCTTTTATTTTATAGGTGTCACGACGATGTTTTTTTTCCACGCTTTATGCCTTGCTATCCCCGAAGGGGAGATGATGCACGGTAAAAGGAGGGTTATAGTCGTCAAATCATGACTATCAATCTTAGGAGTCGCCACTTAGTATTAAGTTCACTAAGAAATCTCATGATCCGCGAGAATCTAGGTAAGGGGACTTATTATGCAAGGGGAAGACGGATCACCCCTAGTGTATCCTATATAAGAAAAACTGCATTAGTGTTTAATTATTTTTTCTCAGTCAGTTTTTTATTCATTGCTTTTTTCTAAGGTTTGAATTAAATATCTCTTCGTGAGAAAGTCTCTAATTCATTAGGAGTCGAAAACCTAACCATTCTAAAGTTTGGAAATTTTCACGCTGCATAAAAAAATGTTTTTTTTACTATCCGTAGGTGTACTTTACAATGTAATTTACACTTCGATAGCTAAAACAAAATAATTATTAATTATTTTTTTGATATTTTGGCCAAATTTCACGGATAATCATAAACTGGTTACGATATCCAATTTTCATTAAAAACATGTGAAAGACGCAACATATATTTTTTTATGAAAAACATGCTTATAAAAACTTTGGAATTCGGTCGTAAGCATGAAACAACACATTTTTGTTTTTTTTAAATGATATTTTTTATATTATATTTTAAAAAAATATTAAAAAAATAAAGAATAAAAAATTGGACTAGGTCCGACCCAACTAAATGGCCTGACCTAACCAAAGTTGGACTTGGGCTGGACCTTACCAAGCCAACTGGGTTGGGCTGAGAGCAGGTTAGCCCAAGAGTTAAAACAGAAAAAAACAAAATTGTTGCATTGTTCACGTATTGCATAAACAATGTAGAGTGAATTGATTCACCTCTGTACTGTTCATGTGTTACATGAGCAATAACAAGGTGGTCGGCTGATGGTGATGAAAGGCTCACCTACCACTATCGCTGGGTAGAGAGGTCAATGTAGTTTTTCCTATGGTGGTGACGTTATAATTGGTGGTCTGTGGTGGCTGGGAAGAGCGACAGAAGAGGGTTGGTTTGTGTTGCTACTACTGCTTCATTGCCGAAGCTTACTACTACTGTCGAAGGTCACTGTGGATCTGTTGGCAGGGAGGAGAAGCCACCATTGTTGAGTAAGATGATGCTGGTGTTCGTCGAGAGTTAGCTAAAGGAGAGAGAGGGAGAGTTATCGACTATTAGAGGAGAGAGAGAGTTGTCAGTGTGGTTGTGGGAGAGAGAGGGAGTTACTGACATGGTTTTGTCGGTGACGAGGAAGCGGAAAGATGACGGTTGCTGGTGGTTATGCTTGTGTATGATTTTTTTCTCTCAAGATTTTTTCCCTCCCATCGTCACTATGTTTGTTTCTTTTTTTGTGCCCTCTATCCAGATTTCCCCTGTATTATTTCATACTCCCACCCGTCTCTCATGTTCTCCCTCTTTTATAGACTAAATGTGCATGTTGCAGGGCATAAGAGTGGTGTCCAACAATGGTGTGTTGCAGTGGTAGGTTGCTAGGCACGGCTGTCGGCATGGCATAAGCATGGTTGTCGGCAAGGTCTCGCTAGGAATTTATTTATTCAAAATACAAAAATATTGCAAAAAATATAAAATAGACAATCAAAAAAATGGGTTGAAACAAAAAAGAGTTGTTCAACGAGAAAACCAGGAAGAAAGATATTTTTCTTCAAATTTAGCTTCTGATATCACCCGAAAAAGTTTTTCTCTGAAAATTCTAATCTTTCTCAATTTAACCCAAATTAAGCTTGCAAACTTAATTTCTCACCAATTAAGCTCTTAATAAAATTAATTTGACCCATTTAAAGTGTAATTAAATCCTTTAGTTGGACCCTAAATTAATTTCTAAACTAATTTCTAAACATAATTACACTTTAAATTGGTTGGCGATTAAATCAAACTATCCCATAAAAATATAATTATGCCTTTCGACTTAATTTTTATACAGATTTATCCAATAATAAATTATTTTAGCCTTGAATCTATATTTTCCTTCATTTTTAGGCATAAAAGAGGTACGATCGGACTCTCAAAAACATCCAAAATTTCCACCTTGATTTTTCTATCATTGCCAACCCTTTTTATTTTATTTTTATTATTTTATGTTTTATTTTGGGTAGATTTAGGGGTGTCGCACCCCTCCGCGAGAGCACGGCGTCGCGACGACCCTCCCCGTGAGTGGGGAATTCATGTTAGGTTTTTTTTTTTAGTTTGTGAAAAAGGGAGTCACCACCTAGTAGTATGGTTACTAGGAAACCTAACTGGTTTTTTAGAGATTCTAATGCAAGAGATTGATTGCGTAAAGGAAATGTTTAAGCACACCTAGTACGCCCTACCTAAGGTAAGTTGCTTGGTGTTTTGGTTTGCCTAATGATTGCTATAGTATTGGTATTATCTAATCAATTTTCCTAGGATAAGTTCGCAAGGAAAGGAAATTTTTTGATTATATATTTATAACCTATGCATTAAGAGAGAATAGAAATCTAAGGAGATTCAATGGGGTTAAAAACTCATTTTTCCCTTTAGTATTTCAAGTGTTTACGACTTGTAAATCGCAAGGAAAAGGAAAAAAATAGAAATATAAGGAAATTCAAAACGCTTTAAAAGCCTATTTTTGTCTTAATATTTCATACTTTTATGGCTCGTAAACCGTAGAGTCAAAGATTGAAATGTCCCCAATTATAATCAGGGCTTCTTCCAAAGATGTGTTGCTTAAATAATAATGACTTATTGTTCATGGAAAAATATTTTCGATATTTATCTCTTTGGGGTTTTTTTATCCACATATTAACGGTGACAATAACGAATTATTCTCATTAATGTTTTGCTTATTAACCCCTTTGAGATTTCTTTACCCAAATATTAATAGTAAATAATATGAATCCCTAAAATATAGTATTTTATATTTTTGGAATATTGGCCAATACCCTTTGGAATTTACAAACATGTAAAATCCATAAATGCAAGAAAACATTTTTTTTTGTTTATGAAAAACATATTTTCTTTTAAACTCTGAATATATATATATATATATATATAAAGTGTTCAAAATATGTTAGCATATTGGTCGTATGCATGAAAATATTTTTTGGTATATATATATATTTATTTGCCTCATCACGTTGAAAACTGGGTATTTTCAATACGAGGTTAATATTTTAAAAATATAAAGCAAATACATATCTTAAACTAAATATGCCAGAAAAATCATAAATCTCTTCCTCTTATTTATATTTTTTAGAATGAAAAAAGAAGAAGAGAGAGACCGGTCACTTGTCCAAAATAGTGACCCGATTGGGCTAAAAAGAGGCATGCGTGAGCTACCTCATGCATGCCTCTTTAGCTATTGTTCAAGTGAATTATAATTCACTTGAAAAGTAGAACAAAGGCATGTATGGTATGATTAAGCTTCTAAATGAAGAGGAGTGCAAGGAATACCAACCTGGCAACTGAAGAGCTGAAACGGTGCTGCTGGAGCTCCTGCGCAACTAAGATGATGGTAGACACTTGCAAAACTGATGGCTGACAGGAGGAAGTTTGATTGGGGGGATGTTATGGGATGTGTTTTGGCTGGAAAGAAGCTAGGATGAAGGGGACGACTACTGTTTTGGCAGCCTCTCTCTTACTCATCCCTCTTTTCTCTCTCTCATTTCTCCCTTCTTTCTTCTGTTTTTCTCTCCTTTTCGGCTCTTTTCTTTTCTCCTCCTTTTCCTCTCCTCTTTTTTTTCCGTTCAGTACAGAAAGGGAAGATTTAATGCATTTAATCTAGGCTGCAATATTTATGTTTTTGCTGCAATTAGATAAACGAAATAGGGAAAGAAATATTGTAGTTGACATCTTGTAATTTTGAATGCAGAAAAATGTGATTTGAAGATAAAATATTCATGGAGAAAATCATGGAAACCAGTTAGGAAGTTGCAGTGAAAAAAAGGAAAAAGTTGCAGGTAGGGACTATTTCAAAGTGATGATGAACAATAATTCTCGCGGCAGGATTTTCTACTTTGACTCTGGACATTGAAAGGGAAAAATCTTGTGATTATGATATCCAAATCGGGCCATTAAAAACTCCATATTCATGTATGCATCCAGTACTACAACTTTCATGCATAACCCAAAGTGAGATAAAATCGTTTTGATGGACAAAATCGACCCGCAATCTGCTTGGTCAACACTGTTCCAACGGACTTGGGATTTTTTTGTTACACCAAACATTCTAATGGATATATCTTGTGATTCTGATATCCAAATTAGGAAATTCAAAAACCAAAATTCATCTACACTAAAATTGACCTGCAATCTGCTTGGTCAAAACTGTTTTGAAGAGAAGGATTTTCGCGGCGGCGGCCAAATAATATTGTTTTAGTGCAAATTCTAAGCGATTTATCCAGCCATAAAATTATGGTAAAAAAATAATACTAATAAAACAAATGTTACTAGTTATGTGAAAAGAATATAAAATATAACCCCTCGCGAAGAACAACATAAATTATGGTGACGTTTCTTGAATCAGCCCCCCTATCTTTTCAACGAGACTAATTATTTTTTTCTCAAATTTTAAAATTATTCTCTATTTATCTCGATAAATCCTTGAAACATTAAACTTGGTTTTTCGAATAACAGCTGCACATCTCGGGTCAGAATCATTCTCGTGACAAGATTTCTTTTTTATACTAGACATTAAAACAGAGTTATCTTATGATTCTGATATCCAAATCAGTCAATTTAAAACCCCAAATTCATCTACTCATGTATTACTACAACTTTTATGATGATCACAAAGTGATACAAAATCATTTTGATGGACAAAATCAACCCGCAATCTACTTGGTCGAAACTGTTTTGAAGAAAAGGATTTTCACGGCAGTGACAAAAATCATTTTTTTAATGCAAATTCTGAACGATTTATCCAACTTTAAACCTAAATTGGGTTTTTTGAATAAAAACTACAAATCCTGGGTCAGAATCATCCTTGCGATAAGATTTTCTTCTTTTACACTAGATATTCAATTGCATATATCTTGAAATTCTAATATCCAAATCAGGCAATTCAAAACCCCAAATTAATCTTCAAGTGTGGGATTAAAACTTTAATGAAGGACCTGAAATTTTTTTGATGGAGAAATCTACTCGCAATTTCCTTGGTCAAAATGTTTTTTTTGTAGAAAAGGGTTTTTGCGGCAGCAACAAAATCAATATTTAGTGTGAATTCAGAGGGATTTATCCGACATTAAACCTAGATAAAGAAAGAATTCCTAATTGGTCTAAGAATGCTGATGATTTCGATAGCAAAGGAGGAGGATAAGAAAAACAAAAAAGAACAAAGACAGGGTTGGAAAAAAACATTTTGATACTCCACTTTTTTCCATCGTCTAGTAACCATGTGCTAAACTCTTTCATTTGGTTCCAAAGAGGTGTACGCCATTTCCACTATGTGGGGTCTAAAAATGAGCAACAATAAGGGGAATAACTCAGAATTGGGTTATGACAATAGGTAGGAATGATTTTCCTATATAAAATATTATTTCATTTCTTTACCAAAACCTTATAAGCTCTTTATCACCTCTATTTTATTTTTTCCTTTAGCATTTCCTTTGAGGATCGAGCTATTTCAACTAACTTTCTTAAAGTCTTAGGTTGTAAAGCAATCAATCCTTTTTAAAGCTCTTGTTTAAGTCCATCTCTCAACCTTTCAATCTGATTCTATTTACTGAACACAAGGGTAATAACAATTATGAAGAGGTTTTGAAATCACCTCTCATAATCTAACTAACATGTCACTTTATTTCAATGTTTAGAACTCATATTTCTTATCTCTACGATACTGGTGAGAATAATACCTTGTGATGCAATCCAAGCTCTCAAAGATCCATTGGAGGTTCAGGTTGGTCCACTTACAAGACTTAGAGTTAAGAAGTTCAAAGAGGCTTTCAATGAACTTATTCAAGATACGTGGGATAGGTGAACTTCAAAAGAATATTAAATAATGGACTAAGGTGGACTGACTCGTCCCCTTTCATAGGAGACGGGCCAGTCCGAGTTTCATTTCTCATTTGAACCATTTTGTTTCAATATCAATATATATATTCCATAAATATTAATATATCTAGTGAATCAAGTCATTCTTATGACACCACATGTAACACCCTTAAACACACACACACACACACAATGTGGATACACAAGAAAATCAATAACTTATCACAAAAGAAATATGAAAGTTTTTTTTACACAACTTAAATCAACTCATGTCCACCCAAACTTTATCCATAATTGTTTATAATATTTTTAGATGAAATAACATAAATATATCTTTTTATATATTGCCACAATAAGGAAAATGAACATGACAGAGTAAACATCAAATTTGACATCATATACTTTAAATAAGTAAACAACCTATAAATTCTAGTGCTAATTACATAAAGTTGATGTCATCATAATCACTACAATTTCATAATAATTTATTTAATACAATTCTCCAAGGTTGAAATAAATATAAGCATCAAAATTCTATATCTAATAAAAATATCTTGAAAGCCTACAACTAAACAAAACTAATTAAAACTTGTAGCTAAAAGTAGTGATAATATCAATCTAGTTATGAGGAGCATACAAATAAATAAACACACTAATAATTTAGAATATAATTATATTATCATGTAATGGCACTTAAAAATCATTCATAAAATATAATATCATTTCTCAATTATTATTTTTCACAAAACTCATTGTTATAACCTTTAGGCTGACTCTTTCATTTAGCATAATTCTCCAGATGTTATTTTCCACACAACAATACAAAGAAGATAAACTTAACATTAAGAATTATCATAACAAATCTTTTATAAACCTTTTTTTTTATAGAAATATTAATATAAACAACAATAAATCCTTCATTTCAAAGATGTTATTTCCACACAAGAATACAAAGAAGGTAAACTTAACATTAAGAATTATCATAACAAATCTTTTATAAACCTTTTTTTATAGAAATATTAATATAAACAACAATAAATCCTTCATTTCAAAGATGTTATTTCCACACAAGAATACAAAGAAGGCAAACTTAACATTAAGAATTATCATAACAAATCTTTTATAAACCTTTTTTTTTATAGAAATATTAATATAAACAACAATAAATCCTTCATTTCACTTAAGTTTCATACCTAAAGTCTATGACCAAAACCTTCCTAGTCTCCGTTCATGATTGACTATGAAATTGCCCATAACTTCCACACTTATGATGATATATCAATTTTTAAGATCAAATCCCCATTTCCCATTATTAACTTGATGTAACAACTTTGGGTATCCACTTTCATGGTTGACTCTCATGCATAAATATAACCATCTTACCCTTCAAAAGACTTTGAATTTATCTCACATTCTTGTGGTTGACTACTTTGCACATAACCCATGCATCCATTTCATCATCCAAGGGAATTTGACTTTAGCCCCCACTTATATGGCCGATTATTTTTCACAACACTTAAGTAAAGATGTCTCCACACTGAGACCTCACGACTCTTTTTCTTTCCATCAAGTATTATATAAATAAACAATAACAATATTGGAATTAGAAACTCATAATAGTTTTTTTTAATTAAAGAGCTTGAGGTGATAAACCTACAAGTCCTTTTTGCAGGTCCTATTCAACTTGCATGCACACATTTTGTATTTTAATTTTCCATATTATGATAACCCATATTCCTTAAATAATCCAAAGGATTCAAAGAAAAACCAAGAAAGGACTAAAACACAAAATTCAAGTTATCCTAAAATAGTAACCAAAATTGTTTTGCAGTTTTGAAAACGGTTTGACTATTTCTTGAATTGTTCTAGTTGTTTCTCAAAAATAGCTAGCCCAACTTGCTTACTAGAAAACATTTCTCTTCTTCATCTTCCTAGTTAAAACTATACCCATAAAATTTTGAGTTTTTGTATCATTTCATGATCAACTCATACCCCATGCAAAATTTATACGCGACACACCAAGTAGCAAATTCTTCAAGGAAACACATTCCATTTCTACAAATCCCTAAAATTCAAGAAACTAAATCTTTCACCAAGACTTCATACAAAACACAACTCATATTTCATCTTAGATATTTCTTTAATATTTATCATGCATGATTTGCAACAAGAAATCTTTGCAAACAACATATTTCCCCCAATTTTCTAAGGGATTGGGAGTCTTGCCTTTCATTCCCCAATCTCATCTGAAAGTATATTATCTGGGGTTTAATAAATACTTTACCCTTTTTTCTTGGATTCAATCGAAATTTTCTTCGTATTTCTCTAAATTCTCTTTGTTTTAAAGTCTTTTCTCTAGGAGATTACAGTTATGAGAAAACAAACTCTTCGCTTCTTCCTTTTAAGAGCCGTTAATTATTATTTTTAAGAAAAAAATAGAGTTCCTTTCAACCCTATTCTTCTTTTCCTTTTCTAATCTTGATCTATCTTTCTTTTATTTTTAAACCCTTAAAAAAACACTATTTATTTTATATTAATTTTCTATATTAACAACTTGGAGTTCGACAGCAATTTAGTAATTTGCAAGGTATCTAATAATAAACATTCGTACAAGCAATGCCGAAGCATAAAATGATACGTTTTTTGAATTATTCATCGACACATGCTTATGAATAAATTGTCTGCAATTAGTAGTGCTGAAATTATTTTCATGCCACGACAGAATCATAATCATGCTCCAAGCCCACACACACCCATCCTTCACATGTTATGTCTCTCGACTCTCTCCTTCCATTGATGCCTTTCTTTCAACCTCATCAAGTCAAAAGTTTTCTTTTTCCTTACAAACGAGAGTGGAGTTTATTTATTTTTCACGGATTTGAATAATGATTAGCTGTCAGTGCTGTACAAAAGGGAGAGTTAAGCTTCATATTCATAAGAAAAGGGATTGGTCTAACCATCACAATAAAAACGAGGGGCTAAATTTAACCTTTTCTTATAGGAGAAGAATAAACAAGTTAAATGTTTATAATTTTACCAATAACAAGTTAAAAAATTATGTATTTGATTAAAAATTTATACATAACCAAACATTATCCTATAAATAAATTATAAAAGTGTTTGGTAGAGTGATGTTAATTGTTTTAAAGTATTTTTTGTTTAAAATACATTAAAATATTATTTTTATTATTTTTTAAAAATAGTTTTAAGATCAACACAATAAAAATCATTTATAATAAAAATAAAATAAAATAACAATGTCAAAAAAAACGGCACCTAAAGTGGGAGGACCCAAAAGAAATATTTTTTTGAACAAAGACCCAAAAGAAATATGAGTGCCACACAGAAGCTTGCTTTTTTGGTGTTTGGATCCATGTGTCCATCTTGTATTATTTTTTGAGTTAATGGCCTTTGACAGTTTTTGAATCAAGCTGTTACCCAAACGCACCTTTATTATTTTTATGACCACCCCTTAAATCAAGCATTACTTCTTTATTATAGCCCGCTACTGCTCGTCTTCTTCTTTTGATCCAGTCTAGCAACACTGCATCGCCCTCCATGTGCACTCATCATCTTCACTCCCTCAACAAGCGCGTAGCGCCCACTTAGCGCATATTTTACAAACATCAAACAGACACCACCTCCCCGCCCCACTTGCCAAACTTCTTTTCGGTGGCCCACCAGCTCACCTCTAAACGGCGCCTACAATCGAGCCGCAATTACAAAACCACTTGCGAAAACAAATCCAAATGGCACTCTCCGTTTCGCTAACTCCACCACAAACATTGAGCCTTGCCGTAGAGAAACAAACCTCCTAAGGACCCCACCGATTCACCACCAATAATTGATCATTCTCCTAATCCTCTCTGTATGCAAGCTGGCACCGCTGTCTTCCTCTTCTCTCCTCCTACTTCTACAAGCTACAATCTTTCCGCGACTATCTCTCTCTGCGAAATATCCCTTAAACCCTAACCCTAATTTCCTCCCATTTCTGTAAATAACCATTAAATTCATGCTCTAACCACGCAAGAAAACAAAAAAAATGAAGAAAATGCTTCGTTTAATTTGTTCCCTCTCATTTCTCCTAATCTCAATCCCAACTGTATATTCTGATAAAAATCAATCGATTTACGATGTCTTGAAAGCCCACGGGCTGCCTATGGGGTTGCTACCGAACGGAGTGAAGGAATTCAACATCGACGATACGGGGCGTTTCGAGGTATACTTGGACCAGGCTTGCAATGCCAAGTTTGAGAGTGAATTGCATTACGATATGAATGTTACGGGGAGCTTGAGTTACGGGCAGATCGGGGCTTTGTCGGGGATTTCGGCCCAGGAGTTATTTTTGTGGTTTCCTGTTAAAGGAATTCGTGTTGATGTGCCGAGTTCTGGTCTTATTTATTTCGATGTTGGTGTTGTTTTTAAGCAGTTCTCGCTTTCCTTATTTGAGATGCCTAGGGATTGTGTTGCTGTTCGTGATGAGGAAATTGAGGCTGTTCGGCATGGGAAATCTATTGCTGATGCTGTCGCCAAGGTTTAGTTTCGTTCATTGTCTTTTTATTCTTTCTTTCTTTCTTTCAGATTTAATCAATAATTTGTGTTTTGAGCTTCATTTCTGATTGAAATTCAGCAAAATTGATCTGAATAATGTGGTTTACATGTTCATCTGGTACGTCCAACATTGGTTATTTTTTTATGGGGACGAGAGATCCTTACGTTGGCTGATCTTTTTGATTTTTTTTATGTGTTTGTGGTCTGATGTTTTGTTATTTTTTGTGCAGAGTCAATCTGGGAAGTTAAGATATGGGCTTGATCAGGAAAATTTTGGGAGGGATTTCCTGTAGAGTATGCTGGAGAAGGTTGCTTATGACGTGCACTAGCTCAATCAATTTGTGGGTTCTTCATTTTACCTTGTAAATTTCATCAGCAGAGAGTCTGGTTAGGAGGTCTAATGCTTCCACTCAGTGTGTTTGCTTGCGTTCATTTATCCCATATAGTGCAGATTATGGAAAGTAGGGGATCCAGCTCTTGTTAATGCATGTACACCATGTGCATTTGATTGAGTTGAAAGGGAAAATTTAAGGAGGCTGCAGTGTGATGACTGGTGGCATCCTGCTTGCAGAAGATTGAGGGATACAGGAGCAATTCGGTTGAGGTGATTTCAGGTGATAAATTCAATATAAGTTCAATTTATATGTTAATTTGTTGTATTATGAATACAAAATATGTGTGTCGTCCATATGGAGTCACTTTTTGTAGTGTAAGTTTTTTAGATTGACGAGAGGCACATACCCAATGATATAAAAGTTCAGGAATAAAAGGCTTCTCATTGCTCAATCTACAAGTGTGATGGAATTTTTGTTCTCATTTTTTCTACACCATTCTTCTCGGTCAAGTTTTTTTCAACTTTTCTCGTGTATTTTCTTGAGATTCCATCATAGGGTATTGACTTTTCTCTGATGATTAATCCATCAATTAATTGGTAATCTTCATTTTCTTTAACCGACTTGTATTCATGTTGTTATGCTTAGGTGTAAATCTCCAGAGTCTACTGTCAAAGTTCGAGCTGGGGAATTAACTTTATTACTTATAAAAATAGAATCCTGCAACGAGATATAGCTTTCCTACTCCTAGATGTTTTATTTAGGGCTTGGGGGGTTGGCTAGGAAAAATGACTGAGCTTTCAGTTTCAGGATTTTCAATTTGGTTCAGGAATTTTGAATTTTTGATGTACAAATTCATGGTATACAATTGTGCTATATTATTATGCATCAAGTCTAGTGAGATTTATATGGAAGGTAATGTTTCAGATGTAGCTTCTGTTCTCATCGTCCATGGTCCTTTACTTGTTCCCTGATAATCTTTCCTTCTCTCATCATGAAGGGGCTGAACTCTGACATTAACATCAACTTGCCTTATGTTTAGAAAATATTAGCATTTTCCCTTTAAGTCGGGAGACTACATCAAAATTTAGAGTGTTCTGGTTTAAGGATGACTGATTTTTAGGTTGGAGAATCTAGCCTGTTGTAGAAGCACACGGAAACAACACTTGATTTGTTCATAGAACAGTCAGGCTAGGACCTTGACTGGCTTGGTAATTATATCCAACCAGCATAAGCTGGCCTTACTTGCCATGTAGGAAGTGATGATCTGCCTATTTTAGTGTATGACCCAAAGTTACCAATGCAAATTAGTCCTTACCCTAGGAATGAATTTCTTTGTATCAAGTAAAACTACAGCTCTTTTGGAATGAATTTCTTCTCAGTAGGTGATATGGCATTAATAACCTAGAGGACCTGTACGATACTGCAGTGTTTGTGCAGAAGGAATTTCTGGTTGAGGTAGTAAATAAAACCAGAATGCATATTTTTTCTTCTGCTTACTGATTTAGCTGGAGGTTTAATCTTAACATTCTAATATGCTACAATCTTTTTGTGAAAAGGCGTTGTGGCTGAACCAGATTAGACCAAGTTCTAGTTTCTCAGTTTTGTGATTGCTTTCCAGTTGGTCCGACATGGTTGCTGGACAGCCCTGCATATTATTCAATAATTATTCATTCGTTTTATCATGTGCTTCATTATGCTCATAGAATTATTGTTTAGAATATAGTCCCATCACTTAGAGGCTTAGACAGGACAAAATGGGATGGAATAGGTCGCCTGCTTTTGGCTTGTTCCGTGTATGGTAATGGTTAAAAGACATTAATACGGTGTTCATTGTCTGAGATGGTACCCATGTTGAACTCCTTTGCTAGTATGGAAAGTTTAGATCTTTCATTAGTGGAATGGCATGCGTGTTTGATACCTTAAAACCCCACATGCAGTACCAGCCAGTTGCTGTTTTGACCAACATGCATGTGGTGGTGGTGGTGGTCCTGCTTTGGATACTTGTCCTGTTTGGGAGTGTGGTTGCGGTAGCTTTTTAAAGTGCTTATCGTGTTGAAATACATCCAAATGATGTTTTTTTATTTTTTAAAAATTATTTTTGAAATCAGCACATCAAAATGATCTAAAAACACCAGAATATATTCATTTAAAAAAAAAAAAAATTCGGTCAAAAACCGGTAGGATCGCAATGCCAAACAGGTACTTGTTTGACAAGTCTGATGATATGCGCAGCATGTAATCATGCATGACCAATATTTGCTTGAGCTCTGGGTGTAATGAGAAAATGGCATGACCCACCCCCTCTTATATTTGCATCTTGTGTGGCAATACAATTATTGATTGATCGAGATGGTCCTCTTCTTTCTTACTTGCGCTCATTCTGTCAGGATGAACAAAAGGTGAGCTGTGCTTGTGGACTGACTAGATTAACTATATTTCTTTCTATTTATTAATTAGACTCTCGTGTTATTAAATCATCGTTCCAATTTAAAGAAGACGACATGTTTTTGTGGGAAGGGGGTTTAAATTTTATGTTTGCATTTGACCGCGAGAAGGCTTCGGATGCTTGTTGACCTTACAGTTCCAGTAATTCTCCCGTTCGTGATCCTCGAATTTTTTATTTTTTATTTTTTATTTTCTGTCCTGCACTCTGCGATGATATGTCCTATAGTTGATTGTGATGCATCCATATGAATAAAGTATTCTGCTACTTGATTGTTTAATCCAGATTGGCTCTCTGCCAATGCTTCATTTATAGCGGCCAGCCTTCTCTTATGAGTTATTGTCATCTCTCACTCTACTTTTACTGGATTGTTCGATCTAACTGGGACCCACCAATCATGTGTAGCAGCTATCAGCATCTTGTTTTATCTACAGTTAATTATATTTTGGTCCTTGTAGCTTAGCGAAAACTATTTAATAAGTCCCTTTTCTTTGCAAAACTATGTATTCAATCCCTGTTGTTTTTTCAAGTCTATTTATAACTTTCAATTTATTTAGAGTTTTTTTATTTTTATAATTGAAAAGGAGAGAAGAAAGATAGGGTGTTGTGAGAAAAGAGATGAGACAAGATATTATTAAGTATGATTAGTACAAGTCAAAGAGTTGTTTAATTGTTTTTTTATACTCTTTAAGAATTTATTTATTTATTTTGGTAAACTAAATGTAATAAGTTATAAAAGAATATGCTCATTTGTGCGACACTTGTCGCCTTTAGCGATGGATGGGACAAATAATCTGAACACAGGCAACCCTAATTGACCCGTTTGGCAGCTAGCACTCTTGAATGGTCATGGACTCTTTATTTCCTTGGAACAGGATTTTAATTTCAGGCAGTGACTACAGGTGCACACTCCCTGATAACCTAATGGGTTGGATCCCTCTTTGTTTATGTTCTGGTATGGCGTTTTGCTGCCGATCTTCCATGGCCTTTTTTGGCTTTCCACTTTCTCCTCATTGGAATCACACACACACACACACACAAAAAGAGGCATCAACAACGGAGCCAGACGAGCGAAATGCCTTGTGAATCGCCATTTAATGACATTTTTACCCTCCGCGATACAGACGAACGAAATGCAAATTGGAGTGCAGGAAATACTTTCCAAGGGGCGGCCATTACCAAATTGAATGGGGATAATTTAGTAGTTAGTTAATTCTCAGTCTGATTTATATGTTGCGTGTTTCAAATATCTAGTGGATGATTCAATTGGAAATTCAGGATAAGTGGACAACAGACAGATTATGAACTAACTAGTATCGAAGTGCAGGAAGTTTTTGTCGATAGCATGGGATGTCCCGGCACGTGGAAGCATGCCAAATTTTCCATAGATTTTCTAATTTCAAATCATGATAAAATAAAAACAATTACACTATTTTTGGATTTATCACATGGAAGTTGTACCCAAATTAGGGTTGATACATTTGTAATTTAGGGATCGAGTTTTCTCTGACGGGGTTACCTGATTTTTTTGGTATGCAGTAAAGCGCCCTCTTCTAGAAAAAGACCAAACACGCGGCCGTAAGACGCAGAGTCAGTTTACAATTTCTATTGCCTGCCTCCTCCACACATCAACGCTGTCGTTTAGACATTCAAGAAACCTCAGCCTCGAAGATTCCATCGGAATCTGTCCTTCCATTCTTTACTACTATTCCTACCGCCTATCTATCCACCTTGTCTTCTTACCTGCGATGATCTCGCATTCATCCCAAGATTTGCATGCATGCTGTGCCCGCTAAAGTTAATAATAATAATAATACTAATCATAATAATTTCATAGCTAAAGGCTTGAGCTTCAATTTAGTCCAGGGGGGGAATCTGTCAAATGAATTAAACGGCATCGTTTCAAGTGCCAGAAATGAAGGGAATCAGGTTTGTAAATATGAAAAAGGAGAAGGGCTAGGGTGCAAAATTAACCATCTGGACAATGCCTTGATTGATACTCAACAATAATAAGCCACTTCCAGTCCCGTTCACTACAAACTGTACACGCCATCACCGATCACAATAAACATCAGCCACACCTTTGCATTTTTTAAAGTTGTTTTTGATATCATCGGGAAAAATAATCTGAAAATAAAAAAATTAATATTTAAAATAAAAATATATATATTTTTAAAATTCAGTACCAAACACACCCTGATGACTGATATTTATAAAATGAAAATTAAAATACAACCATTTTCTCAGCTACTATAAAAAAAGAAAAAAAGAGTTTATTATAACCTAGCTCCTGTATTCTAATAAAACACCCAAGTCTTGGAAAATATATATATATATATATATATATATACTAGTCCTTATATTTGTGGATATTTTAATAACTTCAATCTATTTATTCCAGGTTTTTGCTTCTTTTTTTCTTCTTATTCTTGAAAAGAAATACAGAAAATGAGAGAATTGTAGTGAGATATAACGGTACTAACTACTAAGTGGTTGAAGATTGTAAAACTTTCTGGTATTTTCGGACCCAAAAAAGAGTAATAGAAGAGATCAGTGCTCGTTCAGGGGCTATTTTATAATTTGTAATACTATAGGGACCGCTTAGTACATTGTAGAGAGAGATAGGTACTAAGCTAGAGTTGACTCCAAAAATCCACATTATCTATCTCCCCTTTCCTTGTTAGCACCACCCTTCCAGCTTCAGCTCCATCTCCTCCTCATCTTTTCCTAAAACTCCACCACCTCCCTTTCCCTCCTTACTTCGCCGGACTCCACTACTCTCCGGCGGAGCTACCTCCTTAACCACCATAAGAAACAAAATCCGCGGCCACCCAACACACACCCCCCCCTTTTTTTCCCTCTGTGAAACAAAATTAAATGGCCTTAATCTCCTCTATCTCCCCAATACCAGCACCAAAAATCCCAATCTCTACTAAAGCTCATAACTTCGTTTCTCTAACTCCTTATTCTTCATTCACTTTCCATTCTCATTCAACGAAAAGATTAAATAAGGGCTGGCCGAAGAATGGAGCCCTTTGTATATTTGCTTGTTCAACTTCACCGTTTATAGGAAGAGTTGGGTCACAGAGAAGAGAAGGCAACGTTTCCTTATTGCATTTTGGGATTAACCCTAATGCAGAGGTAGCAAAGACCGATTCTTCTCAGGTCTTATCAGCCATGCTTCCTTTTGTTGTTGCTGCCACCGCAATAGCTGCTCTTGCTCAGCCTGCCACTTTCACTTGGTTAGTTGCTTCTATATATAAACTCATTTTCCTCTTAGTATTTTTTTTTTGTGACTAATCATGAGAGAAAAATTAGTCACTGTTCAAGTAATTTTGGTATAGCTAATGCGGGGAATTAGTATTTTTCTTGGGATTGTATCTACTGCTTTTCTGGGATGGGTTGTGTTTGATTAGTCGTTTGTTGAGCCCGAGGTTTGATCGTGTTTTAAACTAGTAGGACTATATATATATATATATGAAGGGCACTTTTCGAAACTAATCAATACTAAACTAAATTTAGCTTACTTCGATATTGTTCTACTTCAATATTTTATTTTTCTTCATTGATATTTGTTATATAAGTTTGTTCGATATAATACTTCTTTAATTGTCTAGTTTATTTATTAAAGAATATAATAGATGAATATGGTCAAAACATGTGCTTTTTATTTTTTTTCTGGTAGCTTTTCAGGATTTTTGTTGTATTCTTTTTTCTTACTAAAAAAGGGTTTGGGACTGCTCTTTAAGGGCTCAAAAAGGAGTGTTGGATGCCTAATTTAGTTTGCAAGTTTGATTTTGAGACTTTGTTTCAGGGTATCTAAGGATTTGTATGCTCCAGCTCTTGGTGGGATCATGTTGTCAATTGGGATTAAACTTTCTATTCATGATTTTGCTCCTGCAATTAAACGGTATGTGGTTTTTCTCTCTCTTAATTTAATTCGTTTCTTTGAACTGTTGATTGTCTCAAGTCAATTTGTAAAATTTAGAATATCTGTTGCAGACCTTTATTTTTCTCCATCTCTTGCAGACCTTTACCACTATCTGTTGGGTTTATCGCGCAGTATGTGCTCAAACCAGGCCTCGGAGTATTAGTTGCAAAGGCATTTGGGATGTCTCAGATGTTCTTTGCTGGTTTTGTCTTAACATCTTGTGTTGCAGGAGCTCAGTTATCTAGCTATGCTAGTTTCTTGAGTAAAGGGGATGTAGCCTTGAGCATTCTCCTTACTAGCTCCACTACCATTGCAGCAGTCCTTGTCACGCCTCTTTTAACTGGTCTTCTCATTGGCTCTGTTGTTCCTGTTAATGCCTTTGCCATGTCAAAATCAATCTTGCAGGTAATGGGAGCTCTTTACTAACTGATATGTTTTTAAATTCACTATTTCATTTCCCTTCACTTGAGTTTACATTTGATTCCCCTTTTGGTTTATTTGTAAGGTTGTCCTTATTCCAGTTACTCTTGGCCTCGTACTGAATACCTTTGCAAAGGAAGTTGTAAATTTTCTGAATCCTGTCATGCCATTTGTTGCTATGGTGTGCACCTCGCTTTGTATTGGGAGTCCACTAGCAATAAATAGAAGTCAGATTCTTTCCAAAGAGGGTCTCCAGTTGATTTTTCCAGTATTGACATTTCATGTCATGGCATTCACTTTGGGATATTGGGTCTCCAAAATTCCAGCTTTGAGGTAATTCCATAAATGCATTTTTTGTCTAGTGCATTTTGCAGTTTTAAAATTTAGAATTGATAAATACCAGTCCTCACTGCCATTGTCCTGTTTTGTGATCGTCATGCAATTAGCTGTTTAAGTGATGTTGCCCGTCCTGCTGTTTTAAACTCCTTCTTTGCTTACTGTGCCAAAGCTATATAAACCAATGGCTTGGTGAAGGTTATGCTTATGTGGATGTTTGCAGATGTAATTTATTCTGGAAACCTCCATCTGATCTTACCCACGGTCAGGTTTCACACATTGTTGGTTGTTACTGCTGCTTGTTGCTTTCCATTTCTGCTGCATATGTTGGATTTTCAACCCATTCAGCTACATCATTCTGTTTTTACTGAACTTTTTCTCATGAGTGAATATTTTAGAAGCTGAAGTCCCTTAGTGAGAGTTTAACTCGTGACCTCTTGCTTTATACGGGAGGCTGATACCAGTTGGAACAAGGGCCAATTGATGTTCCACTGAACTTATGAACTGCCTTTTCCAATCGTTGCCACATGCCTTGAAATAATTCAACTTAACTTGAAATTTATGAGAAGCTATTTGGTCCTGTGTGCTCTACACGGATGTTGACTAATTCCTGATGGAAAATTAGAACGATGCTGGACTCCAGTTATTCTGATTTCCATATCCCCTTTTGCCACTTATAGCAACTCCCCTGACCTTTTGTGAATTCGTCAATATGATGTTTGCTTTTAATATAGACATTGCTCCTCAGAATAGGCTGAATGAAGGTTTGTGTATCAATCTAAAGCAGTTTATTTGCCCTTTCATGTAGATTCTAGCAGATGCATGGCTGGTTTTTGTTTTTTCATCTTCCTGTACGAACAAGTAGGAGTTTTGTATGAAAGGGGATAAGAAGTTAACTTCTGCGGTTATTGTCGCAGGCAAGAGGAAGAAGCTAGCAGGACAATTTCATTATGTACAGGAATGCAAAGCTCCACCCTGGCTGGACTTCTTGCTACCCAGTTCCTCGGGAGCACTCAGGCTGTCCCGCCAGCATGCTCTGTAGTTGCCATGGCAATCATGGGTCTCTGTCTTGCCTCTTTCTGGGGCAATGGGTACCGGATAAGAGATATACCATCCCACCTTATCCCTCAATTAGGTTCTGCTGTCAAGGTTTAGCATAGCAATTCCCAGGAGCACTCCAAGGGACCAGGCGGAGCTAATTCCGCACAAAGAGTTGGCACTAAAGGGCCACTGGCACTGATGATTGAACCATCAAAACAAGGTGAAAAATCGCAAGATAGTATACAGGAGAGGGGGGAGGGTGGATACAGTTAGCGAGACTGGCTGTGCCTGGTGTTGTATAGTTTAGAAGCTTTGTTCACCAGATGCATCTTAAAGTTGCTAATGTATATATCAGAGGTATATAGATTACAGAATGTAGCGAATGAGAGTAACCGAGTCACATGCTGGGATGCTCTATTTTTTCTTCATAGCAATGATCTGCTCCCTTGACTTCTTAAAGGAATTTATAGGAGGCCGGTGTAGGCAACAAATCCTATGATCGTCTAGAAAATAAAGTTAATATCTGGTGAAGAATAAACTGGCACTCAGCTTTACCTCGCCTGAGGTCTAAACATGGAACGAAATGTGCAAAGCTAAGTCCATACATTGGACGGTTTAACTTGAGTTATTAGGCATATAGAAACACTTTTTGAAGCCCAGTTTCAGTTTCATGTGTTTTCTTTAATCATATTTCCGATTGTTGCATCTCTCTTTGTGAGTGGGCGAGGGTGGGTTTTCTCTTTAATCTCATTTGGAAAGATCATTTCAGTCCCTTATTTTTTTAGTTATTAGTTGATTGATCCTTTTAGTTGTAAAACACTCAATTTGAATACCAAATTTTATTTTTCTTATTTTATTAATCCATATTTTATGAGGGGGTAGAGAGAGAGAGGCTTGTTGAATTCTACTGTGATGACTATTTCAACCACCAAAATGATCGATATTGGTTTCAACATGTTCCATTTGACGAGAGGTGTTTCACTCATGTATTTTTTTTCTTTTATAATAACAAAAATAATTATAATAATGATATTAATAGTGATAATAATACTAATGATAATTTTAATTATATTAATAACAATAGTATAATTATGATGACAATAATGGTGGTAGCAATGATACTAAAAATGATTAAATAATTACTCTAATAATAATGATGATGGTGATAGTAAAAATAAAAATAATGGTCGTATTAATTATAGTTATGGTGGTAATAACTATAACAATGGTTTAACAAATAATGGTTATTGTGGTAATGAAAATGACGATAATAACAATAATGATCGTGATAACGATAATAATGCCAATAATAATTAGAATATTAATTATTTACAGTAATGGTAATAGTGGTATCTATAATCATTGTGACAATTTAACAACAATGAGAATAACAATTGAAATAATTCATAATTCAATATTGTATTTGTTAAGAATTGAGTTTTGCAACTTCTCAGTGTATAGCTTTTCAGATCTAATATCCTGAATTAATGATTTAGAAAATTTTTTTGGCTCAATATTATCTCTTATTTTTTAAAATTGCATTGCTTTATTTTTTTTATATATAAAAAAAACAAACATTCAATATCATTTAAACCTATTAAACAAATAAATTCATATCAATTTAGAATTTATATATTTTATTAAAATCTCGCATTTATAAAAATTCTGTTAAAATTTATTATTATGCCCAAATCAACGGAAAAAATTTCATACTCTTCAATTGTTGTTTTTTACATTTTAAAATTTATTATTATATCCAGATCAATAGGGGAAAATTCTTATATTCTTCATTTTTTTTGTATTTTAAAAAATATGATTCTGACTGTGGTGAAACAAAGTACTATTGGCTCGTAAGTAACTATAAAAGGTTTGCTTTAATTGAAAATAGAAACAAAATTTAAGAACCATTCAAAGACTTAGAATTTGACAGACATAATAGATGATCATGTTCCTAAAACGCCATTCGTTGTCATTAACCTACCCATAATTATGAATCAACCATTCAATAATTAAAACAAAAAACCCCGCTAGATATGTAGCTTTAAGTGCCCGTTTGGTAATGCGGTTGAAACATCGTTTCAACCAATAATCAGTTTTGTGTTGTTTGATAAAGCAAAAACACAGATAAATTGGTATGTGTCCCACAACAAAAATCGAGTGAAACTGCGTTTCTTAATAAGTAGGAAATTTATGATTTTCCTGCGTTTCACGGGCAGTTTGTTAAGCCACTACAATGACTTATTCTTATCAACAAAGGCAGAGCATCTTTGTGCTACCAAAATAATTCACACACCTTCTTATCTGTTTTTTATTCAAACAGACATCATTGTGATGAACCCTTCCTCCTTCAACGTGATGAAGGTGCACCATCTTCATCACAATTCCTTCGTCCCTGAAAATGATCGTCAACCCTTCCTCCTTCAACGTGATGAACCAGAGCTTCTCTCTCTCTCTCCACGGCGACACTTCCTCCATGGACAATGCAACATGGGCATGATCTAGAGAGAGACAATTGGGAGAACAAAACAAAGACCTCACAAATAACCTTCGTTTCTCACACAGACCTTCGATCCTCACACGGAAGACAGCCATGGACGAGATGCAACCTTTAGAGGACAGTGCAGCCATGGATGTCGCAACCTTCCAACGCTGCCGCCGGCAACCACAGGCCACCATCTCTTATGCCACCACCACAGGAAGAACCACCTCAGCCTCCTCTACCCATCGACATCAACCGTTGAAGCTCTCGTCGTGGTCGATACGTGAATTAATTCACGTGCACAGTAATGTTGCACTGTCCACTAAAGAAGACGTGAACAGTGCAGCACACTGTTTCACGTCCTTCTGTTTTAAATTGGACTTGGGCTAGGCCTGCACTCGGCCCAGCCCAAGTCTAGTAGAGTTGGGCTTTGGCCTAAATTGGCCGGGGTGCTCTCAGGCCAGCCCATTTTTTTTATAAAAAAAAAATTGAAAACAAAATATGTAGATACAGATCGGTCATGATGGAAGGGAAATATCTGTTCGTGATGAAATTGCAAGTAGTTTAATGGGAGAATAAAAAAAAATCATGAATTATTAATTACATTTTATTTTTATAATTATTAATCTACAAAATTTAAAAAACATATTATATATATATATATATATATATATCTTTGTATGTGTGTGTGTTCTTTAAAGTAATTTCATAAGTTGATAGCAAAATCAAAAGCAAAAGCATGATAACCAAACACACAAAACTGCTTTTTATCAACCTCAAACTCAACCACAGTTTTAACCAAACACTTCACTGCTTATTTTGAATCACAATAAAATTATTTTTCATGAAACTGCTTTTTTAAAACCTCAACTATAAAAAAAAAAAAAATCAAACACATCCTAACTGTTGTCTGGATGTCCCTTGCTCGAAAAGGTACCAGGCTTGAGAGTGTAAAAGCTAGAAGCAGCACTGTGTGCCATCACGTGCAAGAAATCAATAGAAAAATCCATAATTAAAAGATCAAATGATTAAAGCAAAGATCCTCGATGCGAGTAAATTAAACAATATCTGTGACATGGCTGATCCAATAGAGAATTAAATTATAGAGTGGAGAAGAAGAGCTCTACGGGGAATAGAGATGTGGAATATTGTATGCTGGTGTGTATGGAAAATGTACATTTGCCAGATATTTGGTGGGCAGGGCATTGGGGAGAAATACAGAGATGGGGATATTGCAAACAGAATAGCTGCAAACCTACTCTGGGTACTGCTATAACCATAAGAGGGGAAGGAAATGGAAATTCTTGAATGATTTTCTGTACTCAACTTTCTTTTTTATCATATATATATAAATTATTTTCATTATTGACGGGACTGAGAATTAACATCGGCGGCCCCCGCGGCAGACAAGGGCTCCAGCATTTGAAGTGATGACCCCGACCATCGATGAGGACTTGGCCCCTAAGCTTGAGGCCCTGGCATAGCTGGCTGCAGCTCCAGCTCCTGATAGAGTGAAGTAGGCTCCATTTAGCAGGAGGTCGCCTTCTGATCTCCAGTTCCAATGCCTCCACACTCTAGCTGCCGTGCCTACCCTTTTTGTCACCTGCCACCATAAATTTTATCTCACGATCGCTATAATCTAGTAATCATCACATGAATAATACGATCGTCATCGCCATCACAAGAAACTGAATGCTCATTTAGAATACCTCTTTGGCAAAAGCGTTGGCGGGGGCAAGAAATCTGTTCCCCTGGCTATTAATTGTGGGATCAGCACTTCCTCCAATGGCGTACATTTCCCAGTGCGTGTAGTCGTTGTTCACCACATGGAAATACCCATGCCTGCATCTGCAAGGTTCATGAGTTGACTTGGTTAAAATCACTCTACAAATCGGCACAAGGGATATTGATGATCATCTTGTATAAGTACTTACCTGGGCATTCTCTGGATGAGACCTTCACCGAAATGGTTATAGGCAATCGTCACTTGCATCTGCTTGTCTCTTTTATAGGAGTCGCTATGGCCTAGTAGCATGACCTGTTATTCATTTTTGAAGAAAAAACCAGTCATTCCACGTGCTTATAAGCTCATCTAATAATAAATGATTGGTGGATAGAAAAACAAATGATTGACCACCTCGTTATGGTGAGTGAAATAGTTGTTCGAAATGGTAATGGCGGTGGACCCCATTATAGCATCAATAAGGCCATCTGCGCAGTTTGAGAGAGAATTGTGATCGATCCAAACGTGGCTTGCTCCGAAAATGGAAATACCATCTCCGTCAGCCATGGTTCTCCATCCATAATGGCTAGGCGAGCTACGAACCATCGCATTGCCTGTGCTCCTGCAATCATGTATATGGAGACCATGGATTATGACATTTGTGACGAACTGGATGGTGATGCAAGCCCCATTGGCAATGTGGACATTGGCTCCACGAGCATCTATAGTCTTGAAGCTGTTCATGATGAGCTCTTGCTTGAGGGTGATCACCATGTCCCTCTTGAACACAATCCACAGAGGCTGGTCTTGAATGACAGCATGGCGTAGAGTCCCTGGTCTTGGGTTGACAGGGTCGTCGTCGCCAGGGTTGCTCACAACGTAGTATCTCCCATCACGACCTCCTACAGCATTGCGTCCAAAACCGATGCCACAGTTAGCGAGGCGCTTTCTGTGGAGTCGCCAATGGGGATCACATCGCCAACAATCATCAATCGGATTGCCAGTTACGCACGAGAAGAATCCCAATTTCCTCCTTTCAGTGCTGTTGCGTATGCTCCTGGTAAAAACAGAAATCACAGTTATGAAAGTGCTGTTTCCATCGTCTAGTTCATCAAGAAGTTGTTCCTTTCCTTTTTCAATGAATTGACATGCGAGGTACTACCTATCCAGAATGAATTCGAAGTCGAAGCATGTGTAGAGCAGCAAAATACGAACGAAAAGGCAAACAGACAAGTACAAACAACATTAAAGGCAATACAGTGTAAGTATTCACTTGGAAGGTAAAGCAAGCTGTCCGTCACGCTTCAAGATGAAGGTCATGTGATGGGAGATGCTGAAAAGCGTGCGTGTGATTCTCCCTCAATTTGGTGCTTAGTGTGTCGGTGGACAATAAAAATGTGGACATTTAACGGGTTCGTGGTGCCCTATTTAATAAATTTAGCATATAAAAATAATTTAAAAATATAAAATAATAATTTAAAATAAAATTAAAAAATTTTAATTTTTTTTAAAAATACTTTTAAAACATAATTACAAACCCTAAACCCTAAATTTTTTATTTTTTTAATAATAATCAGGACAATACATCTTTTTAAATTAAACAAGAAATAGTAGAGCAATAAAATTATAGTACAACAAAGAATAAAACCATGATAGCGGGTCAGTTTTGATATAAAGTTAATGTACTTGTGAAGGAGATTTGGACAGGAAATAAATTAAGGGCGAGATGCGCGGATCTCAGGACATGTGCATGTGCATAAACTGGCAGAGCGAGATTAAGGTGGAAGGGAAGATTGCAACAGTAGATTAATCCTCGAACTATTGATGGAGCTTCTTGAACGATAATTTAAAGGGTCTTTCAGTCATCACAAAAACCGACAGTAACCAAAAGCGCATAGACGACAACAAACGGTGATTCACGTAGATGAAAGTCCTATTGTCACGGTATTTTGAAAGAATTTTTTAAAAAATGATTTTTTTAAATTAATTTTTTTTAGTATTTTCATATTATTTTCAAGATATCAATAATAATTTTCTAAAAAAAATATTTTAATATATTTTTAAATAAAAAATATTCAATCGCACTAAAAAAAGAGAGTAACGCGTTTTTCTCAGATTAATTTGACGTATCCTGTACTGAGGCTTAATATATATACCCATTGACTCTTTTGACTGAATTTTCAACACCATTGAGGTAAACAATGCATCTCACGTTCCGAAAGAGCAGGCCACATCATTTGTCGTTGACTCTTTTGTTCTTGACAGGAATTTCAACACCAGTGAGGTGAGAATGACGTCAAATGTTCCGAATGAGCATTAAGAAGTAAAACTATACTTGATAGTTAATGTTAAATAAGTAAGTCTTGATCAGGGTTACTTTTGAATTTAAATATGAACAAGTCCTGTGATCTCTTCGTAGCTCTAAAATGTAAGAACTTCACGCGATTTATGAAAACAGAATGACATGTGCCCTATAAAATAATAACTTAGCATGCATTAGATTTGCTCATAATAATTTCTTTTTATTAATCTCCAGAATATATACTTTAACTAATTTTATGGATCTTAAAATTAATAACTATGTAAATTTCTAGTTATTATCATATTAATAACCACAAAACTCAAACTTAAAATTATATATAAAAAATTAATTCCAAATTCTTATAATTGTATCACTTACTTATATATTTGCTCATAATAATTGTATCATGGAAAGTGAGATTAAAAAAAAAAGGCTAGAGAGAAAGAGAGAGGCACTCACTCATCAAGCATTGCAGCCACCTCCTCCGGATCCTCTACGGTATGCTCGTTCCATTCATCATCATACCTGAATACAAACAAGTAAAACTGAGTTTCGATTCAAAATGAACAAGTGTGACGAATTCACGGCCGGTCCGGATTAATTCCCCGGACGCGATCTAAGTGGCTTAAAATTAGCGGGTGTTTTGATAGATTCTGATCGATCTCATCCAACGGTCCGAGTTCCACTATTTTCAACTTGTACGATTGGGACCTCTGTTGAAATTTGTTAACTTGTCTGATACTCACCACTCTGCCATCGACGAGTTCTTTGAGCTCAGCAACTCCTGCGTTTCCATCAACCTGAGAGAATAAATACAAAATATCATGACGGCTCTGCATTGAACACTAACAATTCTACACTCACATTTTCTTCTTTATTCATCTTTCAATGCACTAGACATTAAGCATATAGAAAATGCTCGTTTACGGAGATTCTTTTGGAGGTAGCAATGAAGATCACGGTGATTCAAATGTGAAAAATGCACCTCTGTTTCCATTAATTTCTACTGCAGTCTTCCATATTGAATGAATTCTCATCAAAATGTACCTCGATTTCAGCTCGTCTTTCTCTTCCGCAGCGTTTACACTGAGAAACATAGCTAGAACCAGCAGTGTCCATGTACAGAAGCATCTTAGCGAGACCGCCATTGCTGAATCAAAGTACAAGCACTCTTCTATTTGCTCTTTCTATTCTCTCTTTCTCTTGATAAGAAGAAAATTATCGGTCTCCTTTTCCGTGACTGAAGAAGGAGGAGGAGGAGGAGGAGGAGCGAAGGTGAAGCTGCGCTCTTTTTTTATAGTATAAATTAAATGCCCATCACGCCTAAAATCACTTGCCTGACTTTTATTTAACCCTCCTTTTTAACTCTAGTTAGGTCAATCGACCCTCTAATATTAACCACCACCCTACCTCTGTAACCGCTACAAACTGACTTCTTTCTTCTCTCTCCTCGAAGAGAAAGAAAAGGCCGTTAACAATATGCTTGATAGTATACAAATATATTAAAATAATATTTTATTTGATATAAATATATCAAAAAACCCGAAAATACTAAAACAAATAAAAAATTTAATTTCCTTAGACAAAAAAACAAATAATCTCTAATTCTCCACGTCTCATGTGTGTCGGTCCATCACGTGCCTGATCACCACCTCTCTGGCACATTGTCTCACACTAACTGGGGGCCACCTTGGCCTTGTCAGCATATTTATTTTGATTTACAGATATTTGGCACTCACTTATTGATACTCGCTGGTTGTGTTTGCCACGTGTCAAATGGTTCGTACGAATCTGTCAGTGGACTACATGTAAAATGTACGCCATTGACAACTGTCCAGCTCATGAGTACGGTGAAATGGGTGTATGTTCTTCTGGTCTTTCCGGTTTGTGTCAATGTCCAGATCCCCACGTAAAATGTTTCCCTCTAGATTACCGCGCTCCTCTTTTTCTGTCCATCCTTTCTCAATACAAATTTGTTTAGTTGACTCGTGTGTTAGGCTTGCTTTTAGTTTATGCAGAGTTTCAACTATAAAATTATTTTGTTTTTTACGTATAATTAAATCATTGAAGTCAATTAATTTTTTTTTATTGAAATCCAAATTAATTTCCAAACACAGTCAAATTTTAGTTTGGTTAATAATTAAATTAAATTAAATTTGTTTATTAAAAATTTAATTATGCTCTTGTACTTAATTTTTATACAGATTTGTTTAATAATTATTTATCTTTGCTTTGAATATGTTTTTTTTCCTTTGGTATAATAGAGATATGACCGATCTCTTAAATTTTCAACTTGATTCTTTCACCACATCATTTATTTTTATTTTTAGTAAATTTTGAGGTTAACTCATAAATGAGTTATGACACTCATCACATAAACTTAAAAACAAAATCTCATATTTTTTTAAATCCAAACACTTCTATATCCTTTCAACCAATAAAAGTAACTTAATCTTGCATGATTATGATTAGGTGTAGAAAAAAAAGTAATTCTTTTATTCTTTTTTGGCCATCTACTTCTTCATATCTCTCCTTTTCCTTTTATAATATAAAAAGGGACTTAAATCCCCATATTTCTACAAGTCTGTATTTATGAGAGAAAAAATAGAATTTTTATTCAAAGTAAACAATTTATATTTAAATAATACAATAACTACTTTTCTACAAGCAAAGAAAAATAGTCTAGCATAAAATCTTCGAGCTTTTATTTTTGAACTTAGAGAAGTCAATTTTCTTAATAAATAACCTTTTCATATGAAAATTGTTTTATGTCAATCAAAATGCTTGGAAAGCCAATTGAATTTCTTTCTTCACAAAACTTGTTTCCTAATAAGATTTGCGCTTCCCCATGGTCAAAATAATATTTTTTTTCAACGCAAAAAAAATTAGAGTGTGAGATTCTTTTTAGAATGCTATAAATTTGGGCAAAATGATAAATTTGTATAGAATTTTTATGAAGGGCAAGTTTCCAATAAAATATATGCATTTTAAATCGATATGAATTTATTTGTTTAACAGGTTTCAATGAAATCACTAGAATAAAATTATCATTGCTATGAAAAAAGTAAGAAGATTCGAACACTTGAATCATCGAATTCATTATATTAGGATCAATTTATTTTATAATTTAATTTAAATTAAACACAATAATAAAATATAAATTGTGTAAACACCTACAATAACTAAACAATAACAATAAGTTGTTGATTTTCTACCTATAAAAAAAATCAGTGAAAATCAATTGTTACGCTACTATTATTATCATGGCTATAACAATTAAAATTATCATTATCACTGCTCAAATAATAAAAGTTATTAAATTGCCTCAAAGATAAAAAAAAAAAACTTTTACAAAACAGGAAACAAGAGAATAATTAAAAAACAATCACTAAAATTATGAAATTAAATATAATTATCTGAGAGAATAATAATAATAAAACTTAAAAAAAATAAACAAAAAAAAGAACAAAAATAAAATTTAAATTTTATAATTTGAAAAACAAAATAATAATTTAACTGTTGAAATCCACAATAACTCATATTTAGAAACACAATGAAATATCAACACGCATTATATTTTTTTTATAATATGAATTCAGTTATGTTATATACTATCCGGTTATTCACGTAAAGATTACGTAATGAGCTAGAAACAAAGATAAGAGTATCCAATGGTATGATTTAATTAACCATTTAAATCCAAGTTTTTTTTTGTAACTCATGTTAGAGAATAATATAAATCATATTCTGGACCTCACCTACAAGCTTGAGCTTTTAGGTGAGATGGTTTCTTAACATGGTATCAGAGCTTTATTGACCCAGCGGTCACGAGTTCGAATCTCACCACCCCCATTCTATTTGATAAAAATCAAACACAAGGTAGTGTGGGCATGTGTGCAAGTTTAAAGCCCAAAGGGTTTTCACTTGAGGGGGTATGTTAGAGAATAATATAAATCATATTCTGGGACCTCACCTACAAGCTTGAGCTTTTAGATGAGATGGTTCCTTAACAACTCATGTCTATCATAAGATCAGCTTATTAAAAAAACAACACTCAAAATAAAGAACAATTTATCATCCCTTTCCTTTGGTTATCAGAATTTAGGATTGACAACAATTACCAATTATGTTTATGGGTCTTGTTTTGCACTGCATTTTAAAAATATTTTTTAAAAAATAAAAAATAATTTATTTTATTTTGTATTTTAAATTAAATATTTTTAAATTATTTTCATATATTAATATCATTTTTTAAAATATTATTTTAATATACTTATGAAAGAAAAAAAAACTCTACATTCTCAAACAAGAAGATAATCTTGAAAGACTGCGACCCTGTTAAGGAACAATGGCTATAACCAGTTCAAAAGAGTAATAATAATAGCTATAATCATCAATATAAGGCGTGATTACCTCAATTTTATTTTTTATTTACTATATCGTTGAAATTGAAGCATATCTATCAGTTAGTCATCTTTCAGGAAGAAGATTATCTCTTTTCACATTTTCTTATGTTTTCCCAGATTGAAACCTTAACCTCAAGGCTTTGATAGTCCAAGCTAGTACAAAAAGCTACGATCAAAACCAGTGTTTATCAATCATTTTAGAGTCTAAATTACTCAGTCTAGACTTTTGAATTAAGGTTGTCTTTTAATACAATATTACAACCTGTTTAACCAAATTATTACAAATTCAAATCCTCCTATTTTCATTATTTCTATTTGAAATTGAGCACAAAACAGCTTTGCACTTGTACAAGTTCCAAATTTAGTCTTTGAAAGACGGTGACACAATAGAGGTCTTAAGATTAGCATAGCAGGCCTGGGACAACTAGGATTTTACTGCTCATCTAGATATGTAAGTTGCGCTTTTCTCATATCCAAACATTTAATCAGGATAGATTAAGGGTTCAAAGTTTTACACACTTTGATGTTTTCGCATCTGTCTTCTGTAGTGTTAAATTGAGGGACAAGCTACAGCGCAGACAGAAATATTGTTAAGAACTTGCAAGGATAATGAAAGCCTCAACATCTGTTGTTATCCGAAATAGAAAAAACTCTTGACAAGGCACTTGTTTAAATGTTACTTTACTTGTCTGTAAAATATATATATATATATATATATATAAACTTGTTCTGGCTCTGCACAGCAAGGGCAAGGCAGCCGTGGTGATTTTGTTTTAGTCATTAATTAGTGAGGGTGATTTCTTGTTTCAAAATGATGGTGAAAGAGAGACTTCTGGACTTTTATAGCTCTACTTGCGTTATTTACCTGCTTTTCATGATGATCAGCAACTTCTTATGTCACTTGCACTAAAAATTCTGTTCTAAATTATTGTTTTTTTATTAATATAGTTGTTCAGGTCAACTTGCGTATCTTGATTGAGTGATTTTCCGGACTACAAAATTCCCGTGACATTTGTATCTATTTTCACCTTGTTCTTTTCTTACCCTTCTATAATGTAACCTTATAATAGACGTTTTGTTCGAATTTGTATAGCGAACAGGGAAGAGTGTCCACTAAAAATTATGGATTGGATTTTACATTTTCACCACAAGCTGACCCTACTTTTTTCGACAAGGTAATGTTTTGAACGTGGACCACCATTTCATTCACACAAATCTTGACTAGCTGATTGTAGTGATCAACCCAAGCTCGATGATGCCTTGTTGAAGTGAACCACCCACAAGGACCATTTTGAAATGGAAGTGAACCACCGCACCCACAAGGACCATATTGAAATGGAAGTGAACCACCCACAAGGACCATTTTGAAATGGAAGTGAACCACCGCACCCACAAGGACCATTTTGAAATGGAAGTGAACCGGTCACAAGGACCATTTTGAAAGGGCACTCACCATGTAGCGAAGATGGCACGCCTTCCATTTTCTAATTGCTCAAAGCAATGCCCGACTATAATTAATAATTAGTATGTTTGTACGAATATATTCATCCATTTCCGTGTTGTCTGCAATAATATGCACGCTCCATTATTTTGTCAAATATAGGCTCCATTACAAGAGGTTTCAAGGGGACGTTTCCAACCATACAGGAGGTCTGTCACAGTGTTACAAGACTAAAGACTAAGGTGTTTGTTATTCCTATTGTCGCGGGTTTGAGTGTTTTGATCGTTAATATAATATAATGATCATTGAAAACTTACACAACTGTTAATTTCAGGACCTGTAAATTAATCGAGATGCACGCAAGCTGACCCGAATCCAAGTTAATAAATAAAAGGTGACGTTTCCGACCACCTTCATTGGTAAAAATGAACCTAAGGAATTAACTCAACTGGGGTTGGTGGAGGTTAGCAACTGGCTTGTTTATGAGAGAAAAAGTCGCATGTTTGTTCCCCGCTAATCAGGGGAGCTAGAGCTTGTTAATTGATTCCTTCATTTATTTTTTTATATTGGATTGGGGAGCCAACCATTCCTGCTGTTTGACAAAACAAAAGTTGGTTATGAAATTTATGTGAATTCAATTTTAAAAAACTCGCAAGCCAGTTTATGTGTGTGTGTATAAAACCGTAAAAACATTAAAAAACCCAATTTGTGTCGGTAGGTTTTAGGAAATAATAGAAACCAGTGGCTTATCTCCACCAGCCCCTTGCTGAATTAGTCGCTTCTCCACATATGGTGAGAAACACGGTAGCAAGCACGAAATCTATTGTGCCCGTAGTCAATTGCTCCTGCCCTCCTTCCACAATAACTGATAAAAGTCGTCCTCGCAAAGATTGATACATCGACTTCACATTATACAAACAAGTAATTAATGTAAAGGGAAGAAAACACCTTACTAAACCAGCTATATTGGATAAAAGAGAGTGATTTGTAATTGTCTTTTTTTTTTGGAAAGTGGTTATCCAACTAACTCACGCATGTTTCAACTAATATTACGGGTTTTGAAATAAAAATCAGTTAAAACCTCTAATAACTTTGATTGATATAAAACTCGAACCGATAATATCTTGGAAACAACTTTTAACTGTCATAAAAACTTGATCGTTAGGTTTATTATCAAGAAATTGAGTTAAAATTCATCATAGTTATATATATTAACTAAACAATAAAAGGCATGGGTTTTTCACTGTAGCTTGCACTGTGCACTAAGACACATTGCACTGTGGACTGGATATCTGCTCCGGTGCTTCACTCGCGTACGTGAGCTTTTTTTCTTCTCGTTAATACACAGTGTATTAACGAATCTATCCCTAGAAAACGATAAAATAGCGTACAATAACCATGGGTATTTTCGGATTTTTCACGAGACATGGATGGTATTTCCGGATTTGTTGCACAGTAAAACGACACAAATAACCCCCGAAAACGACAAAATAGTGACGCATGAACCAGGGACTGTTTCGGTTTTTCCACATTTTTTGCACAGTGAATCAACAGAAACAACCCCTGAAAACGACAAAAAAGCGTACAGTACACGGGGACAGGGACGTATTTTCCCCTCTGATTTTTTCATGAATATCAGTTGCTTCAGGGGCGTATAGGTCATTAGCCTATTTTTTATTTTATTTTTTCGGGTTAATTGCTCGCGCGTCTCACAGACGCGTCAGCGATGTTCCGCGCGCCCACGCACTTTAGGCAGCACGTATGGCTTATTAAGGCAGTCAAAAATTCACTTCCATTGTGTCAGGAGGTGCACCTCCATGTCCTCTATCTACCTTCACGGCGCGTTTCGATCATAGGTATTTGGGTAAGCGACGGCCGACGGTTTTGTGTCAGTTATCCGTTTTCTCTCTCCTAGCGCCGCAAAATCTGTACCAGTCCCTGATGTATGTAAAAAGTTTAGTTTAGTCCCTAAGGTTTTGATTTCGGTTTTATTACTGATTTCTTTAATTGAAAGTTTTATTATTTTCAATTGTGCCCTTCAATTAAAACTTATTATAAAAGAAAGTTTTTATTTCAGTCCTTATTCTTTTAATTTTTGATTTCTTTTTGGTTCCTTTATTTTTTTCATACAAATGTTTTGATTTATTTACTTTGATCCTCCAATTGAATTGGCCATATATACAATTTTTCATTTCAGTCCTTCTTCTTTTAATTGTTTTAGAAAATAACTCAGCAATTATCATTATTATTTCCATTATTTATTTTGGTCCCAAGGTTTTTATTTGTTTCAATTTTATCCTTCAATAGGACTTAATTATATATTTTATTCATTATTTTCGTCTGTATTCTTTTAATTTTTTATTTGATATTAATTCATTTAGTTTTTTTTAATTCTTGGACATTATTTATTTTTTATTTATATTTATGCATCTATACTTTTTCTTTTTCTTTTTAATTTTTTTTGTTGGGGTTTTATTTTTAATCAGTTCAATCCTGAAATTTTAATTTATGTTGGTAATCATTTTAAAATTAATATTTCCTCCTTTTTCCCTTTATTAATTTTTAATTTAACCTTTCTGTTATTTTTATTTGTTCTTTGGATGAGATGATTTTTCTAATTTTACTGTTTGCGCAATGATAATGATGATTTAGTGATTATTTTTATATATAAAAAAATATTTTGGTTTTTTTAATGATTTTTCAGGACAATTGAATTATTTTAATTGTTTCGACAGTAATGTTGATAATAATTTTAAATGTTACAACAATGATAATAAAAATGACATAAGGATGGATTTTCAATTTATGTTTCGTCTTTTTGTGGATAGAAAATGAACTATTTTTTTTTTATTTTATTATTGCAGGTATTTTCACAATTTATATTTTGTTTTGTTTGATTTAAATTGAATTATAAAATAAACTAATCTTAATGCAGTGAATTCAATAATTCAAATATCTGAATTTTCTTGCTTTTTAATGATGATAATAAATTTATGCTGGTTATTTTGTTGAAAACTAATAAACAGATAAATTTATATCGAATTAAAATTCATATATTTTATAGAAAACTTGCGCTTCACATGATTTCTGCACAAATTTATTATTTTGGCTAAATTTATAATACAATAAAAAAATACACATAATTAATATTTTTTACATTGAAAAAATATGGTGTCACCCGCGATGAAACGCGGGGGCATTTGGCTAGTACTATATAGTGATTGTTTTATTAACGCCAACCTAATACATCAAACACTTGGCATGCAAGAAATACCTAATGGAGCATATAGTGATTGTTTTATTAACGCCAACCTAATACATCAAACACTTGGCATGCAAGAAATACCTAATGGAGCATTTGCGTAACTCTTATGTCATGGTTGATATCAAACCCAGTTAGTGGTTTGATGTAAACTAATTCTTCTTCATATGGAGTGAAACCAGACCCCATACTCTGCCATATCCTATCCTTATTGCCATGTGTATGTAATTTCTTTCATGTCCAGAGATCGAACTTCTAGATGTTTTTTGGGAGATAAACGATCAATTTGGTAATCCAACACCATAACATAATTTTAGCTTGATAAATACTAACTCATTAAACCCAAATAATTATATGCATGTTTTTAAATCGAGGAGTAATTTTTAAATCGTTATCTAATATTATAGTCAGTAGAACACCTAACAGTCTACGAGAATTTAAATAAAAATACTAGTTGTTCATAAAAATATGTAATTACTCCTCGTGCACCTTAACTTTAGTAAGTTGCATTATTGATTGATTTTTTTTGTTTTTTAAATCCTATTTTTATTTATTGGCCTATTCTAGGCTCAAGAATGTTCTTCTTAGCAAGAGAGTCCTTATCTTATTAAGTTAAAACTTAATCATTCTAATACTTTAAAATAATGTAAAATACATTTCTCAAATTCAAACCAAATGACTTTTGTGGTGTGTATGAAAATTTAGTCAAATCCTAATACATAATAAAAAGCTTGTTGTGATAACCATTTATTTATTTGTATTTTTCAAAGCATGATAAAATCCAAATTTTATATTTTATATATATATATATATATATATATATATATATGTGCATGAAAGTTATTAGAATTTTTTTCAAATAGGGATTTTTTATTTTTTGAAATTTTGAAGAAAAGTAAGAGTATTTAATATCGGGTCAATATCTTATAGTGTAAATCTACAACCCAAGTATAAAATAAAATGGTTGAAAAAATATATGAGGGGCCCACAAATAATTTAAAAATGGAACTGATTTTTTTTAATCTTTGGAAATTATTTGAGGTTTATTTAGCAAAAACACCAAAAAGAAAAAAATAAACATTGCTGGAAAATCAATATAGCATGTTTGTCAAACAAACCTTTATCTAAAAATAAAAAGCTTATAAACTGTCATGTTTTACAAACATGCCTTAAGAATAATTTTTTTTTTCCTTTGTTTAAGTCAAGCAAACATTGTCATAATATAAATGGACTCATCCCAACCCCATGGAATGACCTTCCTAGCCCAAAGTCCAAGCTCAAGCATATAAATACAACTCAAAATAAAAAAAGAATGAGCGAAGATCAAAAAGGATTTTTCACATGAATTCTACCAAGAACACGATGAGCACGAAGAAGCAAGCAATGGATTAAAAATCAAACTGGTTTACATCAAATTTAAATTATAAAAACATGTAAGACCATCATTTAATCAAAATTATAGGGTTGAATTGTCACAATAAACACTCATCACAATTAATTGATTTCATGATAAATGCATAAACAAATAACCGAAGATCAAAAGCCAAGATTTAAATGTTTTAAAACCATTAGGATCTTAGATTTTAATGTAAGAACCAACAATTTATAAAAAAAAATGCAAAACATGAACCCAGGGCAATCATCAATGAATTAATATTAAACTCATAAACCAATAAATCCATAAAACCCATTAAAAGGATAAAACCAAGAAATGTACTTAAACCCAAAATAAAGCCAATTCAAACAAGCCACATAAACTCAAGCACTAATGCATAAGCTTTTAGAATCAATAATAAACATGTGAAAAATTAAAATGTATAACAATCAAAAACCTATAACCTATTATCAATATACAAACATGCTCATACAATGTTCTTATCAATCCAAAAGCTCTTACAACATCAAAATGACCTGTGTGAATTTTCAAAACTAAACAAAAAAAACCAAAATGCCAAAGTTTGTTATATGTTCTATTTTTACACATAATCATCAACCTATAACGTATGTTTTTCATGCATCAAAAATAGTATTAGAATGCAAAAGCATATCAATCATAATTTGTTAAACATCATAACACCATAATAGCATCTAGAATAAACAAACCTATTTCTACTTGCATTCAAAGAAAATTGAGTATATATGCAAAAATAAATTAAAACATGGATGAATCAAATCAAAAACATCATGAACAACACTTAAATGAATAGATTAAGATTAAAATATAGAGGGACTGGGTATTCTCAAAGAATTCTACCCCTCTATCAGGTTAAGTAATATATCTTCAAGAGATTATTGCAACTAATTTTTTTTCCTGATTTAAGCAAATTCCAATAGCCTTTTTCAATCAATTTTTGACCTTCTTCTTCATAGTATCTTCTTACCAGAAAATCTTTATAATCTTTCTTTTAATTTTATTATATGGTATTCTCTCAATTTCTCCATGTTTCCTTTTGTTTCCTCTCCCTTTCTATTTTTTTTCTCAAAAACATCCTCCTTTTATAGCCTTAAAAGGGAAGGTAGATATGAAATCATTTATGGTTTTGAAGGTAATTTTCTAAAACTATTCATAGGGAATTGTTTCCTATGAAGTGTTTAGAGACTATTCTTCTCTCATTTGCTTTTGTTATCCCTCTCCCTGGATGTATAACAAACTATTGGAACTTCTATAAAAGGTTAAGAACTTTATAGCTAAAACTTGTCCAAAATTGGTTGATTGAGAAACACCTTTCATAAATTAATCATGGCAAATATAGGGTAATAAAGACAACCAAGCCATATATGATAATCAAGGGGGTGTTGTTCTCCAACTATGATCAAACCATATTTAAATTGATGTTCTATAACTTCCTTATTATTGATCCAAAGTTAGGTGTAACACTATCATATTTTATTGAACCAGTCAAGGCTGCCTAAAGACAAAAAGTTAAGGGCTTTCATGTGGCAAGTAGGGGCACAAACATAAAAAATAAGGATATAACCACATAAAGGGCACACTTCTATCGAATAACGGTGCTTAGAGACCCAAAGGAGATGGCCCATTATATTTTTGGGACGAGTTACAAGTGTTTCACCTACAAGGATATTGACATGACTCCTGCCATAAAAGAGTATGCTCAAATATTTACTTTCTTAAATAACCTTCTCAAGGTGTACTTCATACAAAAAATTGGGAATACGGCTACCAAAGTTACCAAATCGTTGCACCTAGATCAAATTGACAATTCTAGGACAACTAATAAAAGGTTTAAATGGAAACTTATTGAGACTATGTTAATGGTAGACAAACATGATGGAAAGTTAGGAGAAGAAAGATACCAAATAGTTGTTTTTCCATCTTTATGTTTGATTTGTTTCCTTGAGAATTTATTATGATTATCAATATCAAAATCATCAATGTCTTTGTTGAATATGAATAGACAATGAGTAACTTTATTGTTGTTGTCTTGGTTTAACCTTATTGTTGTCAAACTATTGTAGGCTACATGAAAATAGAGTGATGTTATATTGCAATCTCTTATTCTTTATATGGATAATAAGCCTTTTAGAAACCTTGAAAAAAGGGTCTTTAACAATTTTATGTGGTTAAACATGAGGCCATTAAAACTGATAATAAATGAGAATTAGAGTAGTTTGGATTAGAGGGACTGAATAAAGATATACAAAGTTATCCTTTGGAGTAACTTTGAGTGGAAAACCTCTCGGGTAGAGAATTCCTATTATGTTATGTGGTATAAGGATAAGGCTAGGTCTTATTGATTGGGCTATTTAGCTACATTAGTTATTCAACCTCATTGTTTGCAATGAAATTTGAAAGGATTCAACATATGCCAAGTACTTAAGGTTTATACAAGTATATTGGGTTGTTTAAGATTTTGATTCTATGATTGAATTGGAGGCTATTAGAAATGATTAGGACTAACTTGTGCTTGTCTACAAAGATTAATATAAAATAGGATTCTAAGTTAGCCCTAATTATATAGTTTGGAGAAATGATGGGTAATATGAGGTATGTGAAATATTGGGAATACAAGGGCCAATGATGGTTAATAAAGTTAGCCTATTTTTCACTGGAGAGCTTAAGAAGAAAGGTTAATAATGAAGAGGAGTTGCAAAGGAGTTGAATAACCTAAGAATATAGTTAAGTAATAGCAAAAGTTCTTAAGAAATAGGCTCTTGAAAAAAAAGGATAAAGATATTTTTGAACCAGTAGTTGAAGAGAAAAGGATGAATAGATTACTACATTTATACAAGACTTGGAATGGGGAAAAAATATCAAGAGATGATTATTGAGTGGAAAATATGGATAAAATCTTTGAGGGAGTTGTACAGGGATCTAGGAGTAATTGAAGGAAAGAATAGTCAAGTATAATGATCTGGTATCAAGCATGTGATGCTCAAGAAGAATTTAGTAACTAAAAAAACTTAAAGAGAAAAGACGTGTTGATAAGGAATTGATAACTTTTTTTGAAAAAAGGAAAAGGTTTATAATAGAATGAGGTTTTTTTTATATAAAAAAAAAGGTTGGCCTTTATCATCAATAAAGATGAAAAAAGGCTTGAAAGTCTAGTATAAAGCCTAAATTGATGATGAAAGAGAAGTTATAAAGGTAACTTAGTCAAACATGAGGGAGTATCTAGATATAGCAAATACCTTAAGACAATGGATCTTTATAGTATAGTTTGAGCTAAACATACAAAAGGAAGAATTGAAGAAATGGTATCAAGAGGTTGATGAAGAGCTAAGTAAACTAATATAGAAGATCGAGGAATGATGGGATTACACCAACAACTTTGATGTACAACTTAACAGGAAGATAATTAATCTTGACATTGAATGAGAAAAACTTTGGAGGGCTAAAAAATAGATCTAACAACTTGAAAAGAAAATTTAGATACTAGATAGGAACAATGAGTTGCTGGTGACATGTAGCAATTCACTACTATAAGATAATATTTTGTTTCATTACAATATTAAACAAACATTTTTTTTTTAAAAAAAGGGATAACTTGAAGGGAAATGAATTATTGGTGAAGGCCTCTATGATCTACAATATATTGGCATATATAAGGAGTATTTGAATGAGGTTTTAATTTTCATAAGAAATGTAGCCAATAGGGGTGCAATTTGAAAATGGGTAGAAATGTATAAGAATCTTATCACATATATAAAAACACTTTGTACGAATTATTTACTTTTGTTAAATAAAAAGGGTTGAGATCTATATTTATATTGTATTTTCTAGAATATTAAACTTACACAAGGACTTGAGAATGATCTTTTTTATTCATTAAACTATGGATTCTACCTATATTCACAAGGAAGCCATGGATTAGATCTTTGAACAAGTTAATTCATATTCGATGTTATATGTATATACATTTGTATCTATAGGCATACATACATTCATGCTTTAAGGTTTAAATGTCATGTGTGTGTATGCTCATATATATACAGGTTAAAAAATAGGTCCCTAAAAAGTCGAAATTCATAGAATTTACAGCATTTGACTTTAATAAAGAGACATGAAAAATGAAATAATGTGTTTATCGTGATGAACACTTCTAAAAAGAGTTGGACTCTTTGAAGACCTCTTTGAAGGCTAACATACCTCATATTCCTAGTTTGCTCGAGAAACACTCTAAAACATCTCTAGTGAAGGCCTATCCAATCAACTTGTGACTTTTGCTATGACCTAGGTAACAATTAAGCTTAAATAAAGAATAGGTGAAAAGGGTTAGGAACTAGTGTAATAAAACATTGTTTGCCCTATCCCTTGTAATTGTAGGTATTTTTACCAATGAATCCCAGAAGATAAAATCCTCTTAGTACATTGATTATGATGAGATAATAGTGTTAGAAGCCAAAGTAAGTTTTTTTAAAGGAGTGGATTTGTATGATCCTGTATAAGTCACATAAATATGTCTAGTTTAAAATGGAATTGTTCTGAAAAGATTTCCATATGGGGGAGTTCATAAAGTACATGAAAACTAAGTGTCTTGTCACCCATATTAAGTCTTATTGCAACAAGATGATAGTAGTGTATAATGAAAAATTATTGGTGTATTTCTACGTTGGTATGTGAGGCTAGATAACATGAAGATTTAGAGATAAAAGGACCTTGTAGATGTTTTCATTAAGCAGTATAAGTACAATAAATTTACCTTGATAGAACAAGTTTGTCGCATCTAGATAATAAGATATTACTCTCAATGGTGGAGGGAATTGGTTGTGTACGTACAACTTCCACTTTTAAATAAAAGGATGATTACATTATTTGCAAATATATTCAAGGTGTCATATTGCGAACATGTATTGGGTAGTTCAACACAACAATTCACTAACATTATAGTCGTGGTTAAACATAAAAAGTAGTGGATTAAAAAAGTTAAAATTTTCATGCCTACTGAAAACAAAGGCTTTGGGGGGAAGAACAAGGATGTTGATCATATCAAAGGCAGCTATAGAAGTAAGAAAAACCACCTTAAAAACTATATAACTTTATCCTTTTTATCTTAGATTGCCAGCATCAACTTTGACCCTTTCCCCCAAAAAAAACCCTGAAGCCCAAAATAATTAAACTAAAGATTGAACTAGGAAAAATTACAAAAGAACATAGGAACAACTACCCCCACTAAAGATAAAATTAAAAGTATCCAAGACCAAAGACTAAGTTAAAAAAAAAACATGTTAAACTTAGAAGGTCAATTTAAAACTTGATACTGATGAAATTAAGTTGATTCCTAAAATTTTAATTCAATTGAAAACTTAATTTAATAAATTGAAAGATTGAGAGCTGAAATTAAAAAGGTGATTGATGACCTAATTTAGACCAAAAACACCAAAACAATGTCATTTTATTAAAATAAAAAGGTGCATTTTGATCGTATTTTGACAAAACAACATCGTTATGATCAACATAAGTAAAAATAATAATTCCAATGATATATTGTTTGGATATTGTTCATAATCTTGTCCTATGAACAAAAAAAATTGTTTGAGAACCTTTTTATAGAGTCATTTGATGCCTTCTCGTGCCCATATAAGGTGAAAAAATATGCTCCCCTAGTAGCCCCCACATCATATTATACCCCATCATGATTTCCACTAATTAGTTTCTACTATACGCGCTACAATATCAATCCAAATTCATTACCCTGGTCAAACTTTGACAACCTGGCATTGTGATATGAGGTTGTTTGTTGGTTTGTGGTCAATAGTTGGGACTTTTCATAAGTGAATCATTGATCAAGACTCATACTTGGTAAGGACTCAATTTCACCCCTATAAATAAAGGTAAATTTTAGGTGAATAAAAAGAAGATAATATAAGGAGAAAAGAGAAACAAAACCATAATAAGAGAGAGAAAATAATATTCGCCCTCTTATACCAAACCAATAATAAAAAAAATTAAAAAGGTTTTAATTATAATCAATAAAACTAAAAATTTGTTTGTTACATCCATAAAATCTAGCCAAGACACCACTTTTTAGCCAAAGTCCTTATTGTTTCCTTTTTCATTCTTTCTTTTTCATCTCTAGCAACTCTATCACGGACCTTAACCACCACTAACAAGCACCATAATCGATAAATACCCTAAGGTCAGATGATCTTTCTTCTTTTTCCCTCCTTGTGAATTTTGATTGCTAAAACTTGAATGCATGGCATGGATAAATCATCGGGTAAGGCTAGTACCATGTAGCACAAATGGACCCAAGCCTACCCATATGGTTGGGCTAGGCTTGGTCTAGTCTAAAAAAAATTTATATTGAGAAGAAATTGCATTGAGTCTCTTATAGTTTGAGAAAAAATTACACTTTACATGTACTCCAAAAATACAATCAGGGATAAAAATAGAATTGCCAAAATTGTTTCTGCAAAATTAAAAAATTCAAAATTTTTTAATTCAAAATTCCCCTCTTATAATAAATAAAATGATAAAGGGCATATCATAAAATTATCCAAAAAAGAAATTAATCTCAATTAAGACTAGATATCGATTAGTTCTAAGCTAGTCCAGCCCATTCGGCCACAGGCATGAAGACATGTAATTTCTATTTTAAAGCACACCCCCTTCTCAAAGGTCATTGTCTTAATTGCCATATTTTTCTTCATAAATGAAGAGACAAATCAAGTTTCTGATCTTTATCCTTCCCCATTCCCATGTTGGGATTTTCCGCCACCCTTGAAAGATGTTGGTTGGACCCACCTCCATTGAACCCGCTGCATCTTATGCTTCTTTGCAAATTCAAGAAACTTTGCTCATCTTCTTGATCATATTGACGATACCAGCTGCTTCCATAAAACAGCGCATTATCAAACCTGGCTGCATTACTGGATCCAAAACGATCGGAAAACTGGTGAGTAGGAGGACACGGGAGGGTGGCTGCGTGAGCAGTTATTGAAGGGTGCAAGACCCCTAAATGATGACGAGGAGCAACCATGATTGGGAATGTTGGTGGTGCGAATTCAGATTCTCTTTTTTCCTTCCTTGCTGCATTTCTCTCCTTCCTGTGAGCATTTTGGTGGCCTCCCAAGGCTTGAGAACTGTAAAACTCTCTTGGACAGAATAAACAAGGAAACACTCTTGCTGTTGTGTCTTCTCCTGCATTGATTGGACAAACCTTTCCTTCAGGTTCCATGTCTGCTACTGGAAGAACAAAAAATCATTAAAGGTTAGATTTCATCATGCAATAAAGTCACAGAAGGGACTGCAGTGAGACAAAAACGAAAGAAGAACCTTTTTTTTTTGTTAAATATATTTTATTGACAAGAAACGTGGAGAAGCCACAAGGCCAGACCTTGAAAAAGAATAGTAGATAAACTGCTTGAAAAGAATGGCAGAAGGACGAAATACCCAAATGTGCTGACTTGATATATACTTTGATCTGATAAAAGAAGAGTAGGAGCAGTGGAGAAGAGAGTTCAGAAGCCAAGTTCTCGAGAGTTGGAAAATGTGAGGAGTCTCTGTGTAAGATTATTAGCTAGGGCGCTTGGCAAAGGTGCTGTAAGGGCTGCTAGGGAACAGAAGAGATAAGAGGGAGAAGTGAGGCGGTTTCTGCATTGCTAAGGTGAAGAGAGCTACTGCTGAAAAGATTAGCCTGGATTGGGAAGTGGAATCTCTCTCTCTCTCTCTCTCTGTGGCAATTATCAGTTTCATTCATGGGCAAATTGGTTTCATCTTTGCAGGAGTTCAACTCCTTGTGTCGGTCGATCGTCCCCTTTAAGTTTCTTGTCTCAAGTGAGTGTTTAATCCTCTGGTCCATCTTTGGATTAATCAGGCTCCCCACAGGTTTCAATGCACAGTTCTCCCAATCAAGCAAGAGCTGCACTCTCCAATAAGGAGCATTCAGTAAAGAGATGCTTTTTTTTTTGGTCAAAAACTTGAAGTGGTCAAGATGGATAGCCTAACTAGTTTTGGACAAGGAAAGAGTTGAATCAAGAGGAAAGTGTCAGCTTTGTCAGAGAAGCTAAGCTTGGACTATCGGGTTTGCGATCCTCAATTGCCAATGTGGTGGGATTGTGCGACTTCAAAGTAACTGGTTGTGTTAAATATCCAGCTCTATCCCACCCATGCAAATGGCTGTTTTTCTGCTGCGTTCCTCTTCCTTGAATATCTAGTCATGGGGTAACAGCCACTGGTTCCTGCATTCCCCACCGCCAATTCCATGCAATTTGTCACTTTTTTTCATGCACTGAAGCCTCTTTGTCATGCCCCCAACCAGAGAGAACCCAAGGCTTTGCTTCCAGTCCATCGGCTCCGCACACGTGGCATCCATTCAGAGCTGCAATTAAGATCACTTTGATCCAGCAGCAACAATTCACAGTTTCGATACAACATATAACGGGGACGATGGTCAAATTTAAGGAAACATGGGACCCACCCCTGCATCTCCACTACTTTGAAACTCTGAGGATGCAAGTCTACGCTGTTACATAGGGACTGCAGTCAGACATTCATCATCTGCAGGGAAGCAACATCATAAATTCAAGCAAAAGACGCCGCCTAAACCATCTGAAGGGGCATTAAAACAATCCTGTTTCCCAAGGAGCCAGTTTGATCCCAGGTATTCAGTTTTCGAATTTCTTTTGCAAAAAAAAGAAGAAAAAAACTTGATCATGAACCAAAGGGAATCGAAAAAGGTTGAGCTATACACAAACGAACATACAAACTATGGGAAACCAAAACCATGGCTCAACTGTGGCACCGAGTACATCCTTCTGACCGCAATAAATGGAGATAATTACAATTTATGAAGTATGGTCGAAAATTCCTATGGCGGTTCATGAAACGGGTACATTATATCTCGGTTAGTACTCGGTAGACACGCCACCACTTCCGAGGAATCTTATCATGCTATACAGGTAGACGAGTACACCTCCACAAAGACCAAAAGGATCCAGTTGAGATTCAGGCACAACCAAAACATTTACTCAAGGAGAAAATACTTGATGGTTCTGGCAACGGCTCGGGCTCAGGCTTTCTTCGAGGGAGATGCTTGAAGAATGCTTTTACCGCTCCATCAACACCATCCTCATTCTCCATGTCTTTCGCAAGCTCCACCGCACGCTCCTTGACCTGACATGTTCGGTTCATCGGGTAAATATAGTCTCTTTTAGTCCCAAATGATAGTTATTCTACTTTTGTGGCGACTGGAATTGATGTGGAGGCAAGCTTGACATGTTTTGGAAAGCTTACGGTTTGCTTTTTAGCTCAAAATAACTAGAAATGTTTTAAAAGTCAATTGCCATCTAACAGGATTAGTAATATTGGAAGCTTGAGCTCCGTGATGCCAGCAGCCAAAAACTGAAATGGGTCATGTTTTTAATAATTTATAATCATGAACTGCTGAGTTTTAATTCCAGATCAGAGGGTCTAAAAAAATTGTATGGTCTAGCTGAAGGAGATAGCCCAAGTTCAAACTCTCTTAATGTTGTTTTTTTGAGTAAATAAATGTTGTTTTAATACACGATGAAGTGAACTTAAGCCCATCAAAAGGAGTTCCCTGGATGAGTAAATAAATATAGGGGTCCGCACAAGCATTTCTTTCCCTTCCCGAAATGAACTTAAGCCTATCAAAAAGAGTTTCTTGTCAAACCTTTCGCAAGATTATAAATTCTACCTGACCTTAAAAGGATAAGAGGACTATGCATATGGTTTATAGATTTTGACCTTTTTTTTCTTTTTATCCTCAGCTTTGTATATGTCTCCAGTGATTTCACATTACCTTGGGATCTAGCATGAAATTTATAGCCTCAACCAATTTGGTATGGGAGAACTCATCAACAGGTATGGGTGAAGGACCCACTCCTCTCGCGTGCACCCTCTCACCCCAGAAAGGTTGGTCACCAAAGAAAGGCACAATGGTTGTAGGGCACTACATCACAAAAAAAGGGTAAAGAAAAAGGACATAAAGGACAGGACACAGAAATCTACAATATAAACAAAAAGTGGCTATTACCGCAGCTTTAAGACCAGCAGCTGTTGTTCCAGCACCTCCATGATGAACCTGATAGCAAAGTGCAAACCAACAACAATGGGACAGCAAGATTGCAAAAGGAAACACAAGAACTGGAGAATAAATGATACCCAGTCAACATCATCAACAACTACTCAAGCTTGCATTTTATAGATTTTGATGAGTGGCAGTTGTTTCTCAAGCATTGTATCCAACTGACAAAGCTGTAAAATTAAGCCTTACCACTGCCTTGCATTGCAAGAAAAGCCAGTCATGAGGGCAGTTATCCAGTGGGTATACAAAGTCCTTCGGTTCTGCCACTGAGAGGGACCAAAATTAAGCTAAACAGATAGCTTACAAAAACCTAAAGACGCATATACTGTGTAAATGGACAGTACAAAAGGAAAAAGAAACAGCTAGTAAACATGCAAAAGTCTAAAGGGGGGACCGGAAACTTACAGTTACCCAGGCCACCCCAGCCTTTATTAATGATGCCTCTCTGCCCAGTTTGCTCCAGTGCTTCAACAATTGTTTGGGTCATTTTTTCTGGTTCTTGAACAGGCTGACATGAATAAGAAGAATGTAAGGACAACATCCTAGAAAATAGAGTGAACTGTGAAAATAAATTAAGAAAATGGAGGGGACAAAAAGAGAAAAAGCATGTATGATAGCAACTATTGTAATCCTATTGCAGAGTCGACCTTCTTGGTATCAATTCCGCACTCAATTATTGGGCACTGACACTTTGATGTGGACCAAATATGCAATTATGATTATATCTCAGTTCACACACTAATCCACAGAGCGCTAACAGATTATTACATATAAGATCATTTATGTCCCTGGGAGGAAACAACAGGTTTCAAGTCCTATGAAAACAATATGGACTATTTCTATCACGTGAGACACCCAACAGATTACATCAAATGGTAGTATCTGATCATAAAAAGGTTCCACTGCAGATGATTCTTTTTAAACTGCAGTTGCTTAACTTCAACCATAATCCACTTCAAACAAACCAAAAATGAACAAATAAGCATCATTTTATCCAGAAAACACATACAAACTCTTATGCTCAAGAATCGCTATCGTGCTCATGTCAGGAGAATTATGTTCAAGATTCCATAATGCCCATGTCAGAACATACGTTTTCACTTCTTTAGTAAGGTTTTTCAATAGAAAATAGACCTTAAATTACCTTAAAATAACAAAATCTAAGAAAGAACTAGGAAATGAACTCACAAGACTACCAAATCCAATATAAATGGGTTTCTGGCCAGCCTCAAGCCATTTCAAAAGCGATTCAGGAGGTTCATAATTTGATGCTAGGTCAAGAAAGCAGAAGCCTACCACATCAATTTTAGGCCCCCAATCTGCACACCAAGAAAAAAAATGAAAACTATAAATTAGAATCTTTCCATTAAAAGTCATGCCAGCTTGCATAACAGGTTGTTTTATAATATGAAATCATGCATAATATGAAATAAACTACATATGTAAATAGCATGAATCATGACTGATAAAAACTCATTGTGTTCAGTTATGAATATTAACAAACTCACTCAAACTTGACCTCAAACTCATTCAGTAAAGGATGGAAGCTTGGATAAGACCAGGTTCTACCAATTAGATTTGCAAGGAGGATCAAGAACAAACTAATTTATATGCTCCATATCAGGCTCAATTTATAGATCCCAGTAAACATTGATTTATCTTAGTCATATCCATTACTCCCATTTGAATAATATATATATATATATATATCACTGCTGCAGAGGGAATCATCCTCAAAACATTCAATGATTTGTTATATTAGGCAACAGCATATGCAAGTCTTCTATTTTAGAGTTCATGATTCCAAGCTAGTTAATGAGCTGATTCAAGTTTTGAGTTCAGCTATTAAATTATGGATTATTTCAAAAAGAAATTGGGATAGCTCTTATAAACACAAGTGGAGATTCGTTCAGGCTCAAATTCTAAAAAGATTTTACGAAACCAAGTGTGAGCAGCCCAAAGCATGATTTGACTTGTTGCAACCTTACGAAGGGAAAAAGGATACTTAGAAGCTTGGATAATAGCAAAAGTTTCATTTTGTTTTCCAAAAAATTATAAAAGGAAAAGTATTTAGACACCAAAAAAATCATTACAAGACATACCTTTCAAGCATATCAAGAAAAAAAAACACTCGATGCTCAGAGCAAAGTGAAGAAATTAAGAGCTCTTTGACCACAAACACCCTAATCCAGTTACCTAAGGGGATACAATTAGTTGTCACAACAAGACATTTTATGGTTCAGGTGCTACCAATTAATCATTCTTTTGTCTAAAATAATAACCCTGGTTGTTTAAAATTCACAACATATGAGAGAGATATGCAAGCCTCAAGGCACACGCCATATTTTGGTGGGATAAAAGAGAGGACTCCTTGTGGGAGTTGGTTTAAGTTTCTAATGTTGTTTAGTTCCAACAGAGCTGCATCAAAATTATCCAGGGCAATTCTATAATTTTACAGAATTTCTGGAATTTTGACAGGAGTATTATTTTATTTTCCTGTTTAGATACTTTATTTAGTCCTTAAAAAAGTGGACTTGTTTATGCTTCTTATATTGGAATCCTTATGTTTTCCTGCATAGGAATCCAGTTCCCATCAGGATTAGGAGTCATTCGAGCATTATAAATATGCTTGTAGTATTTTGATTTCTAGTAGATATTTTTCTATTGAATAAATTGCAGCTTTTGCTAGATTATGTGAGAGTGAGGCTTCCAATCTAGACGTGAATCCTAAACCTTTTAGTGTGAGGGTAAAAGTTTATTCTCTCTGTTCTTTTTTTCTATTCTTAAAGCCCTAAAACTTCATATTATTCAACCTAACCTAATAAATATTCAGCTACGAACATTCCCCTAGATTTTCTTGTGCATTAGGACAAGCACTCCATATGAAATGTTAGCTAGAATTATTTAGTATGGCAGAAGATTAGCAGAAGCAGGTATAATGCAATGCAAACTTTTGACATTCTCCCTGTATGCAGCACCTTTTGGTTTAGGGACAAGGTGAGGACTCCATATGTATCCATACGGCACGTTAGAATCAGATCCCTGAGAACCACTGAGATAAGTGACAGGTCGTAGCTTCAACTTTTTTTTCCTTAAATCATTTATCATGTCCCGTATTCCAAGCCAAATCAATGAATCGACTATTTGATATGAAAGCTACAGAAATTGCACGTGGACAAAAGTATGTCAGAAATAACCAGATATTTTAAAGAAATCCAAACTACAAGGAGAGCTATAAGGGGAAAAAATCCAGTGGGCTCACTCGATATCCAGCTGATTGCTTGACACGCGACAAGGGATGAGGAAATTCACTAGTTGGCCTGGCAAGAAAAGATAGAAAAAAATTGCTTGAAACAGTTTAGGATTTACCCATTAAAGAGATTTATATATGACATTGAAACAGTAAGAATGTTGAAGCTATATCCTACTCAGCGAGATTCCATTACCCAGGGAAGACTTACGTCCATGGCATGGTGAAGAATATATGAAGAGGAACTTTTAGGGCCTCTGCCACATGAGTATGCCCTAAAGAAAACATTCAAGGGTAAGTTGTAGAATATTGAACATGAAAATAAAAATACAGGTTGAATGTCTCTATGCAAGAAACAACCAGAGATGTTCCATGCAAAAGAAAAATACACATGCCACAACTGCTGCATGATTTGGTAAGTACAGGCACACAAGAGTGAGAAATGTAGAGGGGGGCGAGAATATGATGCAAAACAGCAAAGAACAACAATATAATGGCTCAAACATGAAGAAACCAAGAGTGAGAGAGAGAAAGAGGGTGCAGATCCAAGGAATTTACAAAATATTACCACAGGAGGAACAAGAGCAAGAGGATTGCCCTTACCTAGAACAAAATTGAGTGAACAGAGAGAAATATAAGAATCATTTCACAAACCAAAAAAAAAAAAAAAAACTCCCATTCCTCAACCCCTCTTCAAAATAAAAGGGAAAGCAATGCCAAATGAGTGAGTTAAAAAAAAGGCTTCAATTACCTTGATCTTTGTTTATTGAGAAAGAAATTTTAGACATAACAAGCGAGATGCCAGATATGAATCATTAAAGAATGGACAAAATTCAAGATTGAATAAACAAAGGAAATGGAGGAATTTATCCTAAGGTACAGTGACACACCATTTACAAAATCATGATCCCATTTAATGGAAGAGCAAGTACAATTAGGGTATGTCGAACAGTTGATTATAATCAGGAAAAGTTGCAGAGGTGCTGTAAACTCGGCAAAGGATTAAGAGAAAAAGGTAATGCATGAACATTGCAGCAGATTTCAACTGAAGCACAAAACATTATGAGAGTTTCAGAAGTAAGAAGTTTTACCATATGCTGGAGGATTGGCAATGATAGCATCAGCCTTAAAACTGATTTTGGAATCAATATCAGGATCCTTGCAGGCAGGAAGTAAGGAGTAAATAATTTCTTTCATTTGATTTCGTTGAATGGATACCTCAGAAGGCCCTGATGGCAAGAAGCCTTTATTTTTTACCATGTCTGCTCATTGAAGCCAAACAAAATGTGAAAGTTACTGAAGGAACTTAAATTCTGAATTTGCAAGTATCCAATAAAGCATAAACTCTAGTAAATCAGACTCGCAATTGACATAGTAATCTTTTGGAGAATCGCAGTGTCAAATATATTTGAAGAAATTTGTAACAGAAACTTGTACACAAAGCAACTTACTGGGGCTAGAAAGCTGTCTTGTAAGAAAAAATAAATATTTCAGATAAACTCCAAAAATTTCCAGTCAAAACTTTTGCAATAAAAGATTTGTCTATAGCACTCTTATGAACATACAGAAATAAATACAAAACAAAAGTATGCATTATCTCTTGCTAGTCAGATTGGATCACTATTATTGTTTTAGTATAACTTAAACTTTTTGTCCATGCTGAGTAATCCCACTATTTTGGCAAAAGACCAACTGAACTTCACTTTTTATAATAAACCAGCAGTGCATTTTGCACAAAAAGAATGATTCACAGGCTGCAACATGAACAAAGAAAACTATTTGCAAGAATTCCTTCAATGACTTGAGAGATATGGAACTATTCCAAAAGACAAGAACATAAAGACTGAGGGGGGGAAAGAGCCCAGTAAGTTGAAAGAAGTGGCATTTCTAAATACATACGACCAGCAAGAACTTTAGGATCTCCGCCTAAAGGAAAAAACTCCAAACCAGCTGTCAAGACAAATTCTTTGAAATTTGAATGAGTTGCTAGTCTAACACGATGGCCATAATCCTGCACAAAAAGCCCTTGTAAATGAACCAATATTTGCAAATGAACAAGTCCTGTAAACAAAATAGTAGATAATAATCCGACATTGTATTTTACTAACGCTTTCATTGTAAACAATACAGTGAATAAAATGGAACTTTAGATTTTCTTTGTTTACACAACAAAGAAAGAAGCAAGCTTTTTCAGCAACCAATATTTAAGAAAGCACACAATCAGCATTGTAGATAAATAAATCCATCAGAAAGATGAGTAAAAAATGACAGGGAGTGATCAAATGCAGCAACAGAATGATCAATGGCTAAATCAACCCAAACTTCATATTTTGTTTTAAGCTTCTGTGGAGCAAATAGCAAGCATATTACACGTGCTTAGATTTGAAGATTAAAAGTTCAAACAGTTGTTCATGGATGGGGCTCCCATTGGAAAGCTGATAATAGGAATCATTGACTAACCTGTAGACGTTTACCTATTGCAATAAATGGCTGCACATCTCCTCGTGTCCCAACAATAAGCATTACTATTTGCATTGGTGGTATATACTGGTCTGTTGCATCAAGAGGCTCGTCATCAGCAACTGTATTGTATGCATCATCAGATCCGACACCAAGAGTTTGGGGTTCGACATCCCCTGGAACCACAACTTCTACTGTTCCATTATCTTTGACAGTAGCCATTCTGTTCAACAATATACGCTGCATATTTAAAAAACAAAAAATCAAATAAAAACACTTACCATGGTTTCATCATCTTCAACAACTTATAACACCACAATTATAGGAAATGAAAACCTAAATCGACTAGGCGCAACTAATCACTGTCCCAGAATTAACTAAAACTATTCCACATCTATAATAGTCATCGTAACTAGGAACTGGAGACCGAATATTAGATGAAGGCTAACAATACCTTCTCCTGATCAGGAAGCTTGTCATCGTAAATTTTTGCAGCCTCTTCAGCAAGTATATTTTGATGTTTTTGCCCCTCAGTTTTGGATCTTTCTAACTTAATCCAACTCGAAGTTGATTCTGGTTTGTTAACACCAGGCTTTTCAACCCTTGAAGTGTTCGATGTCCCGCCGCCGCTAATTCCTAAACAAAGAAATCTAAAAGCTCATAAAACCAAGAAATGAGGCAAACACAATAAGAAACAAACTGTAAACGGAAATTTCTCATCCCTACGCTCAACAATGTTATCAGAATCTACTAATTAGATATGAACTACAGAATTCTGTTTTTGACAACGGAATTAAATTCAACATCTTGACAAATTACCGTTACTAACTGAAGCAACATCAACTGCTTCTCTGCTCTCCAATTCATTAGAATCACCGCTGGTTTCAACACCAACCCCGATTTCCCCTTCGATTCTTATCGAAATCTCGCCGGAACTAGACGAAGAAGAAGACGAACTCCGTTGCCGCGACTCCGCCATCGAAGCCACCGGCTCCGGCGTGCTCTTCTTGTTCTGATCCAGATCTGAAGGTAGTTTCTAGAGAGAACAAAGAGAATGTTTAGTACGTGGGAGAGTGTGCTTGTATTCCAAGAAAGTCGAAGACTTGGGAGGGATTTCTTTTTCTTTTTCTTTTTCTTTTTCTTTTTCTTTTTGAGCTGTGAGGAATTAAAGTTCAAAAGGATGCGAGAGAGAGAAAGAGAGGAGGCACACGTACGATGGAGTGGGTGACTGGCCGGAAGAGCTAAGAGTATGGTGACACGTGTGTATTTTAATTTGCCGGCTCTTATGATCGATGCGATTTACGGTTCTGTTATTTGCTCTGAATCTGAAGGGATATCAATGTGACTTTTCTGCGTCGCTTTTTTTTTATCGTGTATGTTTTAAAAATGTATTTGTTTTTTTGAATAAAATTATTTTATGAAACTAAATATGTATATAGAAATATATAATTTATTTAGTAAGAAATTAATAGAATAAAGAAGAACAGGAGAGATTAGGTAATAAAGAGAGCATTCTTATTTCATATAGCTCTGTAATTACATATCATTAATTTATCTTTTCAATAACTCAATTGTTTATAGACACATGTGCATGAATATTGATAATATCAAAAATCATAATAAATATAGATTCAAATATACTTGAAATAATATAATAAAAGGAGGATGTAGGAAGATATTTGGATATTCATATATACAATATATAATGCTATAACACTCGTCTTGGATGTCTATTGTGTAGACTTGTACGCATTGAAAGTTGCATAACTAAAAACCTTACCAGGAATAATCCAATGAGAAAAAAAAATCTTAGTTAAGGAAAAAATAGTGCAATGCGAATTAACTCTCTTCTAAAAATATATTTGTTTGAAGCTCTTAAGTTGTCACATTCCAATGTTATAGTCAGTAATACCTTAGTACACAAATATGTTAGATTATATTTTGAACAAACATCAAACATCAATATCATCACACTTATCAAGTTCATGTGCGAAAAAGAATTTCGATGAGATGTGTTTTGTTAGATCTCCTTTGAGTTACCTTTCTTTTAAGTGAGTTATACATATAACATTATCTTCATACAAAATGGTTGGAGTTACTTTATTAAAGGATAAACCATATGTTCACAAACATAGAGTTATGGATCTCAATTACATGCATTCCCGACTTGCTTTATAGACTACAAATATTTAAACATGATTGGATGAAGTGACAACTAATATTTATTTTTGTAAATCTACATGATATAACAGTATTATCACACATAAAAAGATGACATGTTTGAGATTGACTTTTATATGGATCAAATAAATATAACACATCAGTATATTCAACTAATTTATTATTAGCATTATTTGAATAAAATAAGCTCATAATCATAGTCCTCGCAAGTAATGGAAAATATGTTTAGTTTCATTCCAATATCTCCGGGTATGGGAAGAACTATACCTTGCTAGAAAATCCACATAGAATGTTATATCATGACGAGTATTATTAGCAAGATATATTAGAGCGCCAATTGCATTGAGGTATGATACTTTAGGTCTAAGGAATTCATTGTTATTCACGTGAGGTCTAAAAGGATCATTCTACACATCAAGTGATCGAACAACCATTGAAGTACTTAATGGATATGCTTTATCTTATATATTATCAATTTGAATTGCTTACACAGTTCATATGAAATGAAGAAATTGTTTGCAACATAAAAATTGAATGACTTGATATTTGTAATATGTAATCTAAAAATTGAATGATAATCAAGTAAAAAAGCAAGTGAATAATTTTGTTAAAGTTTTAAATGATGTTTTATTTGGTGATGATTGGATAACTGAAGGAGAAAAACATGATGATTCATCGAACTTTGATTTGATTGGTGTCATCAATAGTGTAACACATAAAAAAATGGTAAATAAGATGAGATGATGAAGAAGAATTTTTTAATGGTGTTGAAATTGAGAATCATGATATTGAAGATAATTTTAAAGTTAAATATTATTGATAATATTAGTGCTGATGTTGGTACTAGTAGTAACACTGATATTCAAGATATCGATGTTGATACTACTAGCGACAGTAATAATCTTTTAGATAATAATGATTTTGAAGAATATCTTAAAAATAACTAGCAAATAAAAACAATAAAATTGATTTTAGTTCACATAACAATGCCACAAATAATTTATTTTAGATTTGTTAATTTTTAATTAATAAAATTTTATGGATATAATTGTATTGTATTTTTAAGTTATTTAAACCGTGTATGAATTTTTATTTGAACAATGTATTCTAAGGTGTTTGAACTTTTTTATTGTTTACTTTGTTGTTTATTTTAATTGTGTTATATTATTATTTACAACTTGAATGATATTATTTTGGTTTCAAGGGGAACCCGTACGTGTGCTGCACAAGAAGTGAAAACTAGTGCGGAAGAGAGAAAGAATAGGAACACAGAGAGGAGCGAGGAGTGATCCGTCGAAATCCGCGAATCGAATCGGAAGAAATTTGGGCGATGGGGGAGTTCGTCGAGCTTGAAGCTCAGGACGGCGTGAGAATGCCGTGGAACGTACTGCCAGGCTCCAAGCAAGAATCGAGCAACTGTGTGGTCCCTGTCTCAGCCATTTACACTCCGATCAAGCCCTTCCCTAACATGCCCGTTCTCCCCTACTCTCCCCTACGCTGCCGCACCTGCCGCTCCATCCTGAATCCATTCTGCACCGTTGATTTCTCTGCCAAGATCTGGGTCTGTCCCTTCTGTTTTCAACGGAATCAGTTCCCTCCTCACTATGCCTCCATCTCCGACGATAACCTCCCCGCCGAGCTCTTCTCTCAGTACACGACTATCGAGTTCGAGGACCCTCAGATGATCTCTTCCTCCGCTCCGTCACCGATGATATTCATGTTCGTGGTGGACACGTGTATGATCGAGGAGGAGATGGCTTTCCTCAAGTCGGCCCTGTCTCAGGCCATCGAACTCCTCCATGAGAACTCCTTGGTGGGTTTGATCACATTTGGTACACTGGTCCACGTTCACGAGCTTGGCTTTGGTGAAATCACCAAGACCTTCGTTTTTAAGGGCTCCAAGGATGTCTCCAAGGAGCAGCTTCTCGAGCAGATGGGATTCTTTCTTAAGAAGCCCAAGCCCTCTACTGGTGTCATTGCGGGCGCTAAGGATGGCCTCTCTGCCGATAGCATTTCTCGCTTCCTCTTGCCTGCCTCTCAATGCGAATTTACGCTCAATTCCGTACTTTCTCAATTCCTATTTACTCTGCATTTTGTGATAATTACAGTATAATCTTCTTGTGGAGTTTTTTAATTAATTTGTTAAATTGAAAAAAGGTGCTGGAGGAACTGCAGAAAGATCCTTGGCCTGTTCCTCCTGGCCAGCGGGCTAGCAGGTGCACCAGCACTGCACTCAGTGTGGCTGCTTGTTTGTTAGGAGCTTGTGTTCCTGGTTCCAGTGCTAGAATCCTGGCTTTCATTGGTGGTCCATCCACTGAAGGACTTGGAGCTGTAAGGATTCTGTCTCCTTTGATTTACTGTTTTATTTATCTGATACCTCACCATGTTAGTTGGCTCTAAATTCTGATTCTAAACTGGACTTCTGCTTGCTTAAATGGACAGCACATATTTCGCTGCGTCTAAACTTGTTTTTCTTAGTCCAAACTCATACATTACAGTATAGTCAATTACCCAGATATTGCTTCCATGTTTGCTCGTAGATGGTTATCCCATTTCCTTTGTAATGCTTCTACTTCATGTCTTGTGACTTTTATCAGTTTAACTTTTCTTATATTGCATCCTCAAATTTTCTTTTCTTTTTATGTCTTTTACCAGCATTTATTTATTTATTGCTCATGATTTCTTCTAGATTGTGTCAAAGAATCTCTCCGAACCAATTCGTTCTCACAAGGACCTTGATAAGGACTCTGCTCCTCACTATCATAAAGCTGTCAAGTTCTACGAGGGAATTGCTAAGCAGCTTGTACATCAAGGCCATGTGCTTGATCTTTTTGCTTGTGCACTTGACCAGGTAATATACACCTCTCACAACAAGCACTTACTGTCCAGCATCTAGTGTGTGTGTGTAACTTTACACGTACATTATATCTATATATATGGATGGAAGAAAGAAGGGGAAATTTATTGAAATTTTACAATCCATATGATGCTATATAGGTATTTTTATTGTATTCCTTTTGCAAATAACTTGATGAAAGGGCACTCAACTTTCGAATCTACCTCTTTACTGAAACTTTTTGAATGGATTTTGTAGTCTTAGAAATATTTTGTTGCTGGAACAAGATGCGGCAACATATTATAAGACTTGACCCGGGGGTCATCATGGTCCGGCCATGTGATGTGTTGGGAGGGTTTATCTGTGGCTCAACCTGAGCTTTGAATCTTTTTTTTTAAACTGTGAAACAACATCGTTTTGTTCTTTTTTCAAATTGTTTTTTTTTTTGGTAAAAACCTAAAATGACTTTGTTTTGGTAAAAAAACTGTGTTTTCCCACTGATTTGGCCCGGGCCAGACCCAGGTTGGCTAGGTTGACCTGCCAAGCTGGGCCGAGTCTTATAACATGGTGCTGTAGAGCTATATTGCATGTCAAAAAACTTAATGTCAACAACTGGGCCATATGTTTTTTTGTGTCAAATACATAAATAAACTCTTTATTCTTACAGTTGCTCCATGGTTGAGCTCTTATTCACTAGACATCTATTTATCAAGCTCTTTGCTATCCATCTTTTTTGGTCTAACTCTTCTGGATAGCCTGACAGTCATTAGCTTTCTTTGTCACTCTCCCTTTGGTCTCTCTAATTATTTTGGTTATTCGTCAATTGGGCAGAGTTAGTATGATGTTGCGACATTTTTGGTCCCTACACACATTTAATATGCTGCCTGATTTTTAGATATTTATTCCCATCATAATCATTGTAGTTGCAACTTTCTTAAATGCTTAATATGGGTTGAAAATGAAGATGTGGTTCTTTTGCTTGTCTGTTTTCCTAGGTGGGAGTTGCCGAGCTTAAAGTTGCAGTTGAAAAAACTGGTGGGCTTGTTGTGCTTGCAGAAAGCTTTGGCCATTCAGTCTTTAAGAATTCTCTTAGATGTATTTTCCAGTCAGGTGGCCATGATCTTGGACTATCATCAAAGTGAGATTTCTTCAATCTCTTTTTATGTTTCTCTATGGAGTTAACAGTATCATTTTTGAGATTTCTTAAACTCTGCAATTCTCCTGTCACTTGCCAAAAATTTTTCTTGACTTTAAAACATCTATCAATCTGGTCATTATGAGTATGGCCTCATGCATGTGCTTGCTGTGCTGTTGTTGCTGTATGTGATTTTTATTTTTTAATCTGACTTAATTTTATGGAGATCAAGCAATTAGATTCACACTGGTGCAAGTTATTAAACCTTTTGACAAAACATAAGCACTGGATTTCAAAGAAAAACGAACTCGTACATGTTCACAAGTTCTTAACTGGATAATACCTTTCTAAGCCTGTTTAAGTTGCTGAGTTTTCATTGCCATAAACTTGATAAGAATCAATCTTATCCACCATGATCAACAAGCTCAAAACCACAAATTAAACGGCAAAATATTATTTTGATGTAGCCAAAGCCAAGGGTGTTCCTCAATCTTTTCTTGTTTGGTATTGTATCTTTCATGGGAATTTTTTTACGATTTCAATTTTTTATTTATTTAGGAAACTACAGTACTCCTTAATTCTGAGTTTTCTATTAGTTTTAGTTTCCTTTTCGTATCTAGTTTTTTATTTCCTTAGTTCAAGTCAACAAGGGTTTTTGTTGACTTAAAATGAAGAATTATTCTATGTAATTATTGTAAATACTCTGAATAATATATTATAAGTATTTTGGTTTGATTTAACAGTTTTGGCCTTGCCTATCCTCTTTTCTTATTTCTCTAAGCGCTATGATCTTCTTTGTCTTCCTTTTCTTCATTTGTTTCTTGTTTCAGTTGGTTACTGTTCCTAACTGCATCAAACCCCCTAATTTCTTCCTAGCATTCCTAATTCTCAGAACCTAGGTCACCATGACTCCTTTGTGGGACGATAATCCAAAGCTGTCCTGCATCATAACACTGAACTTATAATGCAATTATACATGAAAAATTGACTTAGCTGTGAATATAGCATACCGTGGTGTTGTGATTTGTAGCAGTAACAGTTTCATGGAATAAACTGCTGAAACTCATCCTTATATTCTGAACAAAATAGGAAATAACTTTAGTTTTAGTTTTCCTTGTGCAAATAAAACCAAAAGGTAATAAAACCATAGTTTTCTTGGGCATGAGTTGTCAGATTTGGGACAAGAAAACTCTGGTTCGAATGCCTCTCCCCAGTTTTGTTCTTTCATATATAACCTCAGTACATTAATTACAGCATAATCTATATATGGTAGTCTTAGATCTAGGAGACTGTTTTATGGTAATACAATTTCCTATTTACTATTTTAATCTACATCCTGTACTAACTGATCTTTTCATGATTTCCTATTTCACTGCCTTGCATTGCACTGCTGTAACTTCCTTTTCTACTGATTGTACTGCTGTCACTTCCTTTTCTACTGATTGTACTGCTGTAACCTCCATTATACTGACATGAGTGACCAACTGACTATGCATCACTCCATTAAACAGCCTAGGTTTGAATTTAGGGAGAAACAAGAGTGTTCGTGACTCCATTGGCGTGACTAAATTTTCAGCTTGGAGGAAATTCTGCAGTGGCGACATGCATTTTATTAGTGTTTATTTTGATGATTGAAGTAGTGAACAACTAGGGAAATATGTGTCTTAGCCCAAGGATATATGTTCAACTAGGGAAATATGTGTCTAAGCTCAAGGATATATGTTCAGTTATAGATGAAATAAATCAACTTGTAACTGAAAACTCACTTGTCAATCTTCTAATAGTTTGTGAATCTTTCCCATTAGGATTAGAAACTATTAACTAATGTAGGACAAATTTGGTTTAGTGACATACCTAAGGTTTGTAGTGATGCAGGACAGATTAGGGGCTGTTCTGAATCTAAGCTTCAGAGGCTGTGTTGATGCGGATTTCTTGTGGATTATGAGGAAGTATGTGGATGGATTTCTAGGAGTAATACCTAGAGGATAGCAAAACCTAAGATTCACACCCAGGGTTCTTATGAGCAGCACCCAACACAGATTGAGTCACTTAATCAAAAGCAAATTGCTGAAATTTTATTCATAAATTTCAATTAATAATATTGAAAGATTACATGCTTATTTATAAAGTTTTAGTAGTCCAAATCCGAAAAAGACTTAGATTCCTAAATAAGAAAATACTAAGTCCAGGTAGGACAGGAAAAACCTATTCAAGCTAATTCCTTCTAGGACTAATCAAATTGTAACTGCTACAAGTCACAGATTGGTCCACTAAAACAGATGCCATATCATTGAACAATTAAGCCATATCATTGAATAATTTAGCCACGTCATTAAAAACACGCTCTCTATCACCCTTCAACAGCTCTATCGCCCTTCAACAGACTCTTTCTCTCTATCTGTAACTTGGTCCCTTCCTTTCCACCTTTCCCTGTCTCAATAAACCCTTTCTGCTGATTTAAAATTTTTTATGCGTGTTTTGATTTGATGCACAAATTGTAGAAAGAAGGAATAACAATCAATAAATTAGTATAAAAGTACAAAACTTTGACAAAGAAAAATGATTTAGTTTAGCATTTTGTTTTGTATGAAGTATGAAAAGCCAAAAATTGAAATCAAAGCTATAAACGTTTTAGGGTTTTCTTGTTGATTAATAAAAAGGAGTGAATCAGGAGTTGGATCTGCAAAGGTAAAGGGAGAATTACAATCGAAACTTTTTGTCTTTTCTGATTTTTTTGTTAGTTTTTTAATCTTTTCATCAAGCATAATTAAAAAACTTGGTAATTTGTGTTAGCAAAGTAAAACTCAGTCAAATGGGCCATTAAGGAAGAGTTCCCCCCCCCCCCCCCCCCCCTTTCAATCTTTTCTATTTTCTCTCTCTTTTTTTTTTTTTTATTATGAAAGAGATGGAGAGAAAGAGTCCGCGGAAAGAGGGAGAGTTTTTTTAATATGAAGTGACTTTATTTTCAATTATTTAATGATGTGGCATTTGTTTTAATGGACCAAGCTATAACTTTTAGGATTTGACTGTCTGCAACTTGAGTACCATAAAATGTTTCCTAATAAAATACTAAATAGAAAATAAACCTAGACAAATTTCCAAATTTTCTAGAAACTTCAAAAAACACCCTTGACAGAAATAAGACATAAGTTCTGCTTCCTTTGTTGTCCACATCACGTGGTTAGCTAGGATTGGAGAATTATGGGTTTCAGAAACAAATTAGGGTTAGGGTTAGATGTGTGGAATTGGGATTGATTAAGAATGTGTTTTAGTGTGATTTGGGATTCTCACAATTTCCAATAATAGGAATCCGTATCAAGAAGAAATAGGAGAGGATTAAGGAGAAAAGACTGCCTAAGAGAAAAGAGAAGAGGAAGAAACAAAGCACAATGTTTTAGCCCTTGAACTAAATCAACTACTCATAATTTCTTTATTAGAAGTCCAGGATTGCATAGAATATGCGCTCCTTTTCTATGTGCACCAAAAATGTAGTAGCCTTAATTTAAATAGGAAATAGAAGTCTAAGTAGGAAAAGTAAAAAACTCCCTATTAATATTTTAGCTCCTAAATAAACCAAGTTTCCTAATAATATTCCCAAGTAACAGAAATTTCTCAACAGTCTAGTTTTACAAATTGTAGAAGAATTAAAAATGAAAATGACGTAATTCATAAACTTCTTGTCTTTGGCTGCATCACTTGCTTATTAGGATCGTAAATAAGGAAACCTGACATAAGGTCTATTGTAGTATAACCGAGGCCCATCCCAACAAAATAAAAATTTACAAAATACTAAATCTAGTGAAGCATAAATAGAAGACAATGTCCCTCAGACCAAATTGTTTTCTTAGCTGCATGATCCACATGTCGAACTCTATTCCTAACTGTTTTTTTAGTGTATACTGTATCTAACCAAGTGATAGATATTTACTAGGTTCTGTGATTGTATATTTTTGGTTACTTGGACTGTAAAAATATTTTAAGAAATATTTTTTTCTCACATGCAATGTAGTGGTATATTTGAGGTAAACTGCTCTAAGGATATCAAAGTTCAAGGCATTATTGGTCCTTGTGCATCACTTGAAAAGGTATAATCCAATGGATTTTTGAGTGGTTTTCCTTTTCATCTTGCCTTTTTTCAATGTTTTCTTGTCTGTGAATTTGTGCAGAAAGGTCCTTTGTGCTCTGACACAGTTGTGGGCCAAGGAAATACAACTGCATGGAAGATGTGTGGCCTGGACAAAGCTACAACTTTATGTCTAATATTTGAAATTGCAAAGAAGGACAGCCCAGATGCTACTGCTCAACAACCCTCAAGCTATCAATTCTACTTCCAATTTTTGACTTAGTATGCCTAGCTTATGTTTTTTTTTTGAGTGGTCAGTTACCTGATATTTTTTTCTTGGAAAAGATGGATGGACCCCTGACTTATTAATGATAATTTGCTGCAGCTATCAGCACAGTAGTGGTCAAATGAGACTTCGTGTAACAACCCTCTCAAGAAGATGGGTTGCTGGACCTGGAAGTGCTCAGGCAAGCTCTGCTGTCTTATTGTATGTGAAGCATTGTTGTTCCATTCTTTTTCCTTGGATAAGTTAATCCTATAAGTGCTTAAAACAAACAGGGATGTTCTTTAATCTAATAAAACACAATCTCATTAATAATCAGGGCTCATTTATGAAATAAAAAGTAACTAGTATATTTCTGGGTGTCTAGTAAGAGGAAAGTTTTAGGTAGACAAGAATTTTAAATATCAATCTAAGAGACATAATATACTTAATATTCTTACCATGCACATTATTACTAACCTTGTAATTTTTTCATTTGTGTACCTATTGCTTTATTAAAGAGAATACCAATTGTATTTATGAAAAATCTGAGTCCAAAAAGTATTTCTGATCTTATACTTCTCATATGTATTGTTTTCCTGTCAGCTTGTCCTATAGAACTGGGATACATGTGGGAGAAGAATAGAACTGAAGACATCATGTCATGAACTTATTTTAAGTGTCACACCTATCTGCCTTCTTGTGTGATGAGCAGTTATATCTCAAATCCATGAATAGTAGGAAAACAGGATGCCTTAACAAAACTGTGGCCTACTGAGCTATTCTGACCATGCCAAACCTGTCCCTCTGTAAAAAAAACACTGCATTCAGGTGACACGGGGAAGTGGGTTTCCTAATCTTTTTCTCTGAATATAGTAGTTCTCCTTTCATATTTGTTACTGGGAGCTTGAAATTCCCATACGTGTTTAGTGAACTGCGGTGATACTCTCTCTTTATATTTTAGCAACAAAGTGCCACCTTCACTTGATCTAGTGGTGAAAGATGATCACATGGTATTATAGGAGATTAGATTGTTGAGAGGCAGTATGTCATGCAGAATAAGATGCTGTCAAGCTTCTCAATCTTTTGTCCCTAAATATATGTTTTATTAACAATATCTCCTGTGATCTTCCAGAACAACATGGGCTTCTCAATTATGCATTATTAAATTGTGTGTGAAAAGGCTTAAGGATAGAAGGCTGTGCTCATGTTATTTTAGGTTACTAAAAGTTTGGTCAGGTAATGGGTGTGTTGACCGCAAAAATATCTATTGGTGCCTTAAATCATTTTCAATATTTGGTTTGCTGTTTGCTCTTTCCACAAATTAATAGAATAGAAATGCTAGGGGGCTCATTCTTTCATCTAATGAAGGGTATGGATCATTTTTTTCCCTCCCCTTTCTTCTTCCAAGTGATTGTGAATTTTTATTTTGTAACTCAATCTATTTGTATATGCTTTAGGACTTGATTGCTGGATTTGATCAAGAAGCAGCTGCTGTAGCTATGGCACGCCTAGTGTCTTTCAAAATGGAAAATGAGGTAACTATAAAATCTTTGATGACTTTTGTATATTTTTGGATATGAAATTGTGAGACCCAAAGTATGTACAAGCATTCTATTTACCATCTATTTTGGTATCTGAATATAATAGAGTTGCTCTCACTCTAGTAACTGGGAATTTCTTTTACAAGTTTTAAAGGAGTGTGTAATTCCTATGGGATTTATGCTGTGATTTTCTCATAGTTTTTTCTTCCAGGATCCCCTTAGCATCATAAATTTTAAGCTCTCTATTGTGCAGAAAGACATGCACTGCTACATTTAGAAACAAACAACAATTAATTGAGTCCAGTGAGTGGCTCATGAAACTCTAAAATATTAGAATAAGAACCACTCTTTATTTGTTTGCATAAGTACCACTTATTTGATGGTTTGTGAAGATAAGAATGAGTTAATTGAGTCTATGACACTTCCCAGTTTTTGGGAACCTTCAAGCATTACTCTTTTCTTATTTTTTTCCTCTCTCGCAGAGAAGTTCTTTTAGCTTCCCTTCTATTGCTAGCATAATAGAGTGGAACTTTCTTGCTGATTAGTTTCAAAGGGAAAAATATTTTCATGTAAGACTGTTCCTGGAAACAGATAATGTCTGATTTTCAAGATAAAAAAATGTTTGATTTTCTAGATCAAAAACTTTGTAATCATTTTTGAGGATGTTGTAATCTTTTTTGAGGATGTGGATAAAATAGTAAAAATGCATTTACGTGCTTGGGGATCAAATTTTGAGTGATTGTATGCATGAGTGCTGGCATATAAGAGACATCCAAAAATTTGTGTGAATATGAAGGTTTTGCATGAAAAAGAGCTACTTATGGACTATGACCAGATAATAAGGGTGCGTGCACGCATGATTAATAATATAAATTTCTTTAACTACACGCTCCCTCCCAAAAGGAAATTGGCTTGAAATCTTAAAGGCATGAGCAACATTTAAAATATGTCAGATGCTTTCACGCCACCACACCATTTTATCATCATCACGGTTTTGAAAGAACCTTCCATCTTTGAAAATCATGGTTTCTTTTTTCATGAAATTGTTTTAGCTTTTGTTTTGTTGCTAGTGTATTTTAAAGGGGTGATAAAAACAGTTGACTGGAAGATACTGATACATGCCAAAGTTATGATAGGTGGAAAAAGGGTCAATTTGTTATGTAGGCTTGCCATGCTTTATTTGAAGAGTAACACGTATTTGGAATTTTAACCATTCTGCCATTGCATTATTTGATGATACTTGGCAAGCAGGCCGAGTTTGATCCCATAAGATGGCTAGACAAAGCTTTGATACATATTTGTACTCGATTTGGAGACTATCAGAAGGATAGTCCATCTTCTTTCAGCCTATCTTCCCGGCTTTCAATATTTCCTCAATTTATGTTTCATCTACGACGTTCTCAGTTTGTCCAGGTAATATGATGAGTTCAAGGTTTATCTGTTAAGTACTTTCCCTTTAAAAATCTCACCAGTTAGGTCCATTGAAATTCTCATATGCTCCAGTTAGTATTATTCTACAGGTCTTCAACAACAGCCCAGATGAGACGGCATACTTCAGAGTGATATTGAATCGTGAAAATGTTGCCAATTCAGCTGTGATGATACAACCTTCATTGATATCTTATTCGTTTCATTCAGTACCAGAACCAGCATTTCTTGACGTGGCTGCCATTGCAGCTGATAGAATTCTGCTTCTGGATTCCTATTTCACTGTTGTCATTTTTCACGGGGCAACTATTGCTCAATGGCGGAAAGCTGGGTATCACAATCAACCTGAACATCAGGTACTTTGTTAAGATAACATATAAACCAAATGAAAAAACATGTCTTTTCGTTTAAGTCTAATGTTAGCCCCCTCCATTTTCCTGAAACTGACATATAATCAAGGTCATTCCTAACAGTAGAGATTCTAAATCCTTGGCTTAATTAACACAATCAACATGGCTGTGAACTTCAGAAAATGAACTTTACTCCCATGACATCAGCATGATGATCACTATCTTGACTAGATCACTGTGATTAGTAAACACTTGCTTGGGTCTCTCAAAGTTTATGAACTGACGTGTAAATGTTTAGTAGCCATTTCCTTTCTCCTTCTCTTTTTAAATAATTTAGTTCCACCTCTTCATATCACATTTTGTTCTGCAATACTCAGAACCACTGAAAATACCTCATGGTCATCAAATTAGCTTTGTTTTCTATTTACTGATAGGATAAAGCTTAGTTTGTCTGTCTTAGCTCTAATGTTAGAGGTGCAAAGAAACACGGTTAAGCTGTAAAAATTGTCCTAGATGACAAACCACCTTACCATACAATCAAACAAGTGCTGGCATCAGATGTTACCTGCAGATGGTCTCATGATTCATCATCGGTATGTGCATGGAATTATTTTTTCAACTGAATATATACTCCTGGAAAAATATCTTCAGAGTTGGGTTTTCGTTGTGCGATTGCCAAATTTACAGTGAAAGAGACGTATGGTTCTGGAATCTTGCGGCAGTGGTTACCCTAATGCTGCCATGGTCTCTCTTTATTTGTCCCTGCAGGCATTTGCCCAGCTGCTGCAAGCTCCTCATGATGATGTAGATGAAATAATCAAGGAAAGGTTTCCAGTTCCTCGCCTAGTCATTTGTGATCAGCATGGTTCACAGGTTAGCAACTTGTAAATGTTCATTTCGTTATGGATAACATGAATTTGCTCTTTTTTTCTTTTTTTGTAAGCAACATGGGTTTGCTCTTATCCTTTGTTCCACTACTAGTTTGTGACCGGAAGTTCAAGTTTTCACCACAATTTACTTTCTGTAGAACCAGTGTTGTTAAACATGAACTATAGGCACCAGGCAGAAGGTTTCGTGGCTAAACACTTTTAAGTTGGTCATCACCATCATCAGTCTCATTCTTGTTATTTATAAAGGATACAGCTTTTATGTAGCTGTTCTGCTAGGCCCACAACTATTTCCTGAATTAAGCTGAAAAGGGAGAAATATTTGACAAGTAGGGGACTTTGGTTTACTACTGTGCGTGTGTGTGTTTGTTTGAGAGAGAGAGAGTTTAATATTTGGCAGTCTTATGCTTTACAAGGATAATGTTTCTATCCTTCTAGGAATGGAATATATGGTGGTAAATTCATTGTTTGAAACATTATCTTATCATTTACTACATAGTTTCATGTTATTGATAAATTTGAAATTTTGCCTGTTAGTAGACAGACAGAGGTTTCAAACCCATGTAGCATTTGGGAAAACCTTTATCAACAACATTTGACTGACCATTTGAGTTAAATAGGCTAATTAAATTGTCATTGTTATGATTGTTTCCTCCATTTGTTAGAAGGGCCATCTTCTGTTGTGTCATGCAAATAGTGTTTTCACATATTTAAAGTACACATGCATGCGTTTGCGTTTTGCACCTTGTGGCTGGTCTCCGGGGCTTTTAGGACCTATGTGCTTGTAGCCAACAATTTGTAGAATCTGAAAACTAACCACTCGAAGGAAACTTCATCAGTTTATTGCCAGTTCTCTGAACTGTTTTGAACTGAGTTTTTGCCTTTTTTCTTTTCAACTTGACCGAATAAAAACAAGCTTGCTGCATATGCTGTACTATAGGGCCTATGCATCCAAATTGAAACTATTTTCATCAATTGCCATGTCTCTTGGTATTAGATGCCCGGTTATTTGACCTGTTGTAATCAAATTAACTAGTACTTGTGTTTAATTTGGTACTGTGTGCCAGCTAACATATTATATGTCAATTCAGGCCCGTTTTCTTCTGGCAAAATTGAACCCTTCTGCTACATACAACTCTGATTCTCGTCCTCCCGGTGGAGACGTCTTGTTTACAGATGATGTGAGCTTTGAAGTTTTCTTGGATCATCTTCAAAGACTAGCAGTTCAATGAGATCATTGCTACTAGCAGTTTTGTAAAATTCATTTTCTGAGAGTTCTGTACAGTTATTTTAGAATTGATTACAGGCATGCTCGATTTCTGATTCAAGATTCTTGCAAAAACTTACAACACCTTCGATTTGCTAAAGCAGCAAATTCCTGCTCGGTTTGCTGAATAGACAGTGCAACATTACGATAAATTTATTCAGTTGAAGGTAAAATTTCCTTTCTCAAGCCAGCTCGAGCCTGGAGATACTGATCTTCATCGGCGCTCTCCCTAATCAGGTAAAAGGTGGTTATCACACCGAACCAGTGGTTTCCTGAGAAATCCACCCTTCCATGACAAGACCTAGAGTTTGAACGCAACTTTTTGCCCACAGCTAAACTTTTTTTTCGAGGACAGCGAAGGGCAAAATAGAGAGCTAAATTGACTTGGCAATAGAGTAGGCCTCTGATAGATTTTCAGATAATCAAAACAGTTCACGAGTAGGAATCAAATCAAGAATTGCATCCAGAAGGGAATTCTTATCCGCTTTTTGTTACGATGCATGTCCTGATTGGCGATTTTTGCTACTTGAAATTCATGCTCTGACAGGCATTGACGACCTGAAGGCCGGTGCTCTGTCAAGCTCCAGGTTCAGCGTTGTTTGTGTCTCCACATTCCGGTGGATCGGCTGTGGTATTAATAATATGAGTTAGAGCCTGTTTGGTAGTGTGGCTGTGGTAGCTTTTCAAAGTGTTTATCGTGCTGAAATACATCAAAATAATATTTTTTTATTTTTTAAAAATTATTTTTGAAATCAGCACATCAAAAGGACCAAGGGATCGCAATGCCAAACGGGCACTTATTGTTGATCATAGATGCATTCGCCATTCTTTGGAATATCCTTCAAAATCGAATTAATTTACACATAATCTCGTGTTTTGCCATAGCTAGTCTCCTCTTCCCAGGACAGACAGAAAACTTTGCTCTGAAAACTATGCCATGCCGCCGAGTCCAGCAATCCCTCGGTCCACTTCCGATCCCTACCTGTTGTACATCACCATCATCCTCAGCCGCCCCCCTCCCGCCTCCGTCCAACCGATCTGCGTGCTCCAGTCACTCCTCCAAGTCGCCCTACTGGCAAGCTTGGAGTAACATCAGCAAACTAGGCACTTTTATCCTCCCAGGATTGACAGAACTAAACCTACGAATCCAAGACCTGCAGCTCCCGGTCATTCTGCCTCATCCTTCCCGTCTCAACCATCAGCCAGGACGGCCTTGGAGAAGGAGACGTGTGACGTTAATGCCTTGCTAATTGTTACTGAAGAGAAGCCATTGAGGGAGAGAGTATCAAAATCAAAACCACCTGCTGCAGCGCCATCTCTAACAGATGATTTATCGATGATTATATATATATAATCATTATGGTGACCGCGGCATGCAGGGGGAACAGATTAGTAGTATACGAGTAAGAGTGAAGGTATCTTCCCAACATGTAGAGATCAACCTCTCTGATCTCAAAGGCTATGAATAGCAAGTCATTGTTGAACTCATCAAGGAAACACATCATAATCATAATAATAGGATCGTTTCCAACAACCCTATTAATCCCAGATCAAAACTTGATGAATGCCGAGGTATTTATCTTTTTTTATTCCTGTAATATATTCAATTAATAAGAAAAAGAGAGACAAGTGCTCTATATTATTCTCTACTGATTGCTTTTTTAAATAAATACAATAAATTATAATATATATTTGCAGAAATTATTTTGTACGAGACAGGCAAGCTCTCTACAGATGCCCTCCTCTATATTAAGTGCGTGTTTGAGAGGTACAAGGGATTCAACAATTTTTTCTTCTACTGCAACGATGTCTCTGTTGAACTCTGTTTCACAGATTGGAAAAACTCTCTTGTTCTTTATTGTGCAGGTGACTAAATAGCCACTCTGAAGATTATAGAAAACGGACGAAGTGATTCTCATGCGAATCACATGTTACTAACCGGAAACAAGAATGCTAACAGAAAGTGCAACAATTAACAGATTAACAGAAATGAAATAGACGTAACTAACTGATATGTAACTAACTGATAACAATCACTCCCTTGAACTGAAGATACTGTCTTCAGCTGTCTTCAGTTCATATATGAATCTTCACAGACACCCATCATCATACGCAGCCTTTCAAAAACAACTCTTGTTAACGGTTTGGTCATGATATCTGCCAATTGCTCTTGAGTATGACAGTGTAGCAGAGTCACTACTCCATCTCGAGTTAGATCACGAAGGAAGTGGAAGCGAACATCAATATGTTTACTTCTACCATGCATGACAGGATTTTTCGAGAGTTTAATAGTGGAACTATTATCACAATACATCATTGTAGTTCCAGCAGATGCGTGATCCAGTTTTTCCAACACCCTTTTTAACCACACAGCCTGACATGCACAAGATGCAGCTGCAATGAACTCTGCTTCAGTGGTGGAAAGGGTGACGATAGGTTGCTTCTTTGATGACCAAGATAAAGCTCCTGAACTTAGCAGAAACAAGAATCCCGATGTACTCTTTCTATCCTCCAAATCTCCTGCATAGTCGCTATCAGTGTATGTAAGAAGTTCTTTATGGCCATTTTGTTTATAAAAAATACCATATGAAAGAGTTCCTTTGATGTAGCGAAGAACCCTCTTAATAGCTTAAAGGTGTAGTTCTGTGGGATGAGCCAAGTATCTACTGAGCAAGCTAACCACAAACATAATGTCAGGCCTGGTAGATGTTAAGTACATTAAACAGCCTACCATCTGCATGTAGTGAGTGTTGTTGACTGCCATACCAGCCGGGTCTGTGATCAACTTAACAACTGGAACAATAGGGTTGTATACAACATTACATTCAGCCATGTTAAAACGTTCCAACACCTCCTGAGCATATTTCCTTTGACAAACAAAAATACCATCAGTTCTTTGCACCACTTCTAAACCCAGAAAATATCGCATCCTTCCCAAATCTGTCATGTCGAATTCCTTCATCATGGAGTGTTTAAAAGAATTGAACAATGCCTCATCATTTCCAGTAAAGATGGATCATCGACATAAAGGCATACGAGCAATAATGAGGTACCCTGTGATTTTTTGATGAACAAGGTGTGTTCATACAGACATTTCTCAAATCCTTCTTTGAGAAAATAGGCTTCAATGCGACTGTACCATGCCCGTGGAGCCTGTTTCAACCCATACAAAGCTCTTCCTAAGCGATACACTTTGTTTTCTGCTCCTTTCACAATATAACCAGGAGGTTGCTTGACATATACTTCCTCATTTAGTTCACCATGAAGAAATGCAGACTTCACATCTAGCTGAAATAGGGACCACCCCTTCTGAGCAGCTAGAGCAAGAACAATCCGAATAGTATCCATGTGAGCCACAGGAGCAAATACCTTAGTATAATCCACCCCATGTTTTTGCGTGTATCCTTTAGCAACGAGACGAGCTTTGTATTTATCGACTTCTCCATGTTCATTCAATTTCGTCTTGTATATCCATTTCACCCCAACCACTGTTGCACCTTTAGGGAGATCAGTGAGGTCCCATGTTTTGTTTTTCTTAATTACTGCAATCTCAGAATCCATAGCACATCTCCATTTGTTACTGTTAACTGCATCTTTAAATGTTAGAGGGTCTGCATCAACAAGTAAGGCAAGATTACCTTGATAATCTTCATCTGAAAATCCTTCTCCACTGTCAAAATCACGAAGCCAAACTGATGGATGTCGAGAACGTTTCACAGCAGAACTAGAACTCTCAGCTGCATGAGGATGATCAATCTCAGTAGCAGCTGTATATGAAGAATTCACATCAGCATCAACCTCAACAGTTGTTGTATGTGTAGAATAATCATTAGCATTTTCAAACTGATCTAACTCTCTTGTTGCATCAGTTCTGCTCTGTTCAGAATTGTTTATGTGCTCTGTATTTTGAACATCCTGAACACAATTTGGCAGCTCATCATCTATATCTCCCCATTCAAGAGATGCTTGAATGGCTTCTGTATAATCTGCACTCCAAGGCCAGCTGTCCTCTTCTTTAAAGACAACATCTCGACTAATAATAATCCTTTGAGAAACTGGATCATACAGTCGATACGCTTTAGACCCTTCACTAACTCCCAACAACACACATTTCAAGCTTTTATCATCCAACTTGGTTCGTTTGTTATCTAGAATATGAGCATACGATACACACCCAAATACTCTAAAATGAGCAACTAATGGTTTAATGCCACTCCATGCCTCCTCTGGTGTCTTATTTCGTACTGCAAGTGTAGGGCTCCTGTTAAGAACATGCACTGCCCAATTCACAGCCTCGGGCCAAAAGTTTTTGGGGACTTTTCTACTGGTGAGAAGGCTGCGAACCATGTTCATGATTGTTCTATTTTTTCTCTCTGCCACCCCATTCTGTTGGGGTGTGTAAACTGTAGTGAGTTGAAGTTTAATCCCATTGAATTCACAAAACTCAGAGAACTCTTTTGATGTGAATTCCCCACCTCTATCAGTACGCAGACCTTTGATACTGATGCCAGTCTCTTTCTCAATCCTTGTTTTAAAGAGTTGAAATTGTTTGAATGCATCTGACTTGTCTGTCAAGAAAAACACCCAAAGCTTCCTGCTGAAATCATCAATGACAGTAAAGAGATACCTCTTATGACTGTTAGAAATGGGAGAAATTGGGCCACACAAGTCTGCATGAAGGAGCTGGAGTGGCTGTGATGCTCGCTAGGCAGTTGTTCGTGGAAATGTGTTTCGATGTTGTTTTCCCAGTACACAATCCTCACATACCATACTGGAACATTTTAAATGTGGCAGTCCATGAACCATCCTTTTTTGTAGTAGAGTTTGAAGACCACCAAAGCTTAGATGGCCATAACGACAGTGCCAAAGGTAGTCTAAATTCTGTGCTGGAGTTATGAAGCAGTTATGCTCAGGAAGTTGGATCTTAGCAATAACAATGAACATTCTGTTAAGGGTCATCTCAGTCTCAATGATGAGGCCTCTGTCCGGATGGTAGACTTTGCATTTGTTGTTTTGAAACAAGATTGCTAGCCTTTTTTCCTGCAATTGCCCAATGCTTAATAAATTGTTCTTCAAATAGGAATATAGAACACTTCTAAGATTACTTGTGAACTATTATTGACTTGAAGATGAATACGGCCCTTTCCCAATACATCAATACTGGAGTTGTCTCCAAGCTTGACTGATCTGTGGAAGTTCTCATCCAGTTCTGAGAAGAGATCTTTATGCCCTGACATGTGGTTGCTATAACCCGAATCCAAAAACCAAGCAGTCTCATCATGTGCTTTCTCAACATGAGCCATGAGCAACAGTTGCATTGTGTTCTCTGTGATTTTGACAGTATCCAATGTAACCAGTTCTGTGTGATTCTTCTCTATATCCAGTGTAACCAATTCTGTGTGATTCTTCTCTTTATCCAGTTCTGTAACAAATTTGACAGTATCAAGTTCCGTGGGAAATTTCCTCTCACCTGCAATTTCCACACTTGTCATCTGCGACCATGATTCACCACTTCTTGTGCATTCATTCATTTCACAAAACTTAGATTCTGTAGGCATGCAATCTGTGATTTCTGAAAAGGAGTCATAGAGCTCTATCTCTTCTGTATTGTCAACATATGCCATGAGTAACATATATTCATCCATATCAAAGAAATTCCTTGATTTCATCATCTCTGCATTTTTAATATAGGCCATGAGTAACAGTGGTTCATCTGTTTCAACATAATAAGCCTGTGACTGTGATTGTGATCCTCTGGTTCTGCTCTTCTTTGGACATTCATGTTGAAAATGACCAAGATTATGACAATAATAGCATTCAACAAGAGACTTGTCAAAATCTTGCCTTCCACCAAAGCCCTGCCTCCCACTATTACGACCTCTTCCTCGAAAATAGCTGCTGCTACGACCAGATTTGCCATCATTGTATTCATGAGTAGTTTTCAATGCTTGTTCTTCCACAACATGACTATGCATGCGCTGCTCATGAACCAATAAACTACTTTGTAGTTCATCAATGGACATTGTGTAAAGATCCTTGGGCTCCTCAATGGAGCACACAACGTAATCAAATTTCGAAATCATAGAGCGTAGGATTTTTTCAATAACAGTGATTTCTTTCATTTCTTCTCCAAGAAATCTCAGTTTATTAGTAATAGTAAGTGTACGAGCAAAGTAATCAAAGACATTCTCACCGTCCTTCATGTGTAGAGTCTCAAACTCTTTGCGAAGTGCTTGCAACTGTGCACGTTTAACCCTTGTGTTTCCTTGAAACTTTTTCTTCATAGAATCCCAGATTCCTTTAGAAGTTTCTTTGTCCAATATAGTTTCAAGAATTGAACGATCAATGGCCTGAAATAGGTAATTTTTCGCTCGCAAATCTTTCAGTCGTTGATATGCTATGATCTTCTGTTGCTCATTCGTGAGGTTGCCATCTTCTGCTGCTGCAGCAATTCCAGTTTCCACTACTTGCCAGTATTCCTTGGAGCGAAGAAAGTTCTCCATCAACATGCTCCAATGATCATAATGTCCCACAAATCTAGGAATTGCTGGCTGAACAAAGCTGCTCTCACTTGTCATTTGAGCGATGGTTATACAGAAGAAGAAAAAAATTTAAGCTCTGATACCAAATATTGAACTCTGTTTCACAGATTGGAAAAACTCTCTTGTTTTTTATTGTGCAAGTGACTAAATATATATAGTCACTCTGAAGATTACATAAAACGGACGAAGTGATTCTCATGCGAATCACATGTTACTAACTGGAAACAAGAATGATAACAGAAAGTGCAACAATTAACAGATTAACAGAAATGAAATAGACGTAACTAACTGATATGTAACTAACTGATAACAGTGTCAAGGCTTCAACCAATTACTTTGCACTGCTGTCCAGCTTTTCCCACCTTCAAAAAAGGAGGTGACTCTATCTATATATTTAACACTGGAATATCACTGTATATACTAGCCAGCTACGATTAATCTCTCCTTTTTTTCTTCTTTTTATAAACGTGTTAATTTTACATTTAGGTTGTTGAAGTTTTGGAATTCATAGCTAAACGAGAAGGCATAGAACTGCCGTATCCATTGGCTGAAAAGATTGCTGACAACTCTAAGAACAACCTTCGTCAAGCCATCCGATCATTTGAAGCCTCCTGGCACAGAAGGTGAAGTAATATATAATTACTTTTAATGTCTAATATCATTTTCTTTATTAATACAATTAATCAATTCCCTGTTTTCCTGCTTGAAGTTATCCCTTCACAGAAGATCAAGAAATCCTGACTGGATGGGAGGATGACATTGCAAATATAGCCAAGGACATGGTGGAAGGGCAAAGCCCAAAACAGCACGTAATTCAGCTGTTTCAGCTCTTTACATACAAACACTGCTTATATATCAGTTTGATCAGTCGAGTTTTCAGATTTCACATGTCGTGATCAGCTGGGGACTGTTGTCTTTGCCAACTAATCAAGGTATATTAGAGATAAAGAAAATGATGGCTGCTAGTTAATTTGCACAAGTTTTGCTTAACAACAGGCTGTGTATGATCATACGAGGGAAGCTTCAAAATCTTATAGAGCATGATGTGTCTCCTGATCTCCATAATCTTTGCTTGCAGAAAATCATATACGGCAGTATATACTGTTTGTACAGATTGCGTTTTCTATATTTCTTGCAGAAGGATTGAACAATTTTCTTAAACGAGTACATGCATAAATATGTAATAAAATGACGTGATCATAAATATTTGTTCTGCATACAGATATATAATAATCTGCGAATCTTCTACATAATAAAACAAGCATGCGGATTTTCATCACTAAAAAACTGAGGAGCAGCATGTGGATTTACAGCACTAAAAAACTGAGGAAAAAACTGAGGAGCAGCATGTGGATTTACATCACTAAAATACTGAGGAGCATAGACATATTGAATAACATACGGCGTATCTCCTCTTCCCTCTATAGTTTTCACCTCGACGACTTTCTTCTGATCCGCCTTACGTTCCACCATTTCAACCTTATCTCCTCCCTCTATAGTTCTTACCTCGGCTTTCTTCTCTGCCTTACGTTCCACCGTTTCAACCTTTTCTTCTTTGGATTTAGCTTCGACTTTTGGCTTTTCTATCTTTTCCTCCTTTTTCTCAGGTTTTGGGCGTATAATCTCTGCATTTTTGTTCACCTTCTTTCGAATGTAAGCTATTAGTTTATCACCCTCCATTGTTCCATCAACTGTTATAGTTTGCGCTTTCATGTCGGTCTTCACACTGTAAATACCTTCATAATATTTTTACTAATAATTATTTAATGTTTGAATTAAGTTCGAATATCATTGTTGATTGAAAAAGGAAAAGAAATCCTTACTTTTGTGCTTCAGTAACTCCTTGCACAGATCTTTCTCACATGTATCACAGTGCAAGTGAACCTTCATAGAATGGGTGCTTAATTTTGGCTTCAAAAATAGAACACAGATAATTAAAATCATTAGTTGCTTAGCATATATATACATGGAGCTATGAATTAAAGATGGAGCTATGATCATAAACATCAAATTCTTACAGCTGGTTTGGCTTCAACCTTTACTTCCTTCTTCTCCGTTACAGATTCTTTGATTTCAACTATTGGTGAAATTAGCTCAACCTTTTTCTTGCTCAATTTCTGTAGTAGTTTATGTATTTTTATCACGTCAATCGCCCCTTTAATCTTGACTTCGGACTTCTCAGCATCAGCCTCCACGCTGTGAACCCCTGCATGCATTAACTCATTGCATTTACATATTAAATATTTCGAGAATTAAACAATTCTCCACCTTAATTACGCATGCATGCACGCACCTTGGGTGATCAGAAGAGGCTTCTTGATGTCCCGTGCACATTGCTGGCAGTGCAGGTTAACTTTGTAGACAGCGGTGATCACTTCTTTCTCAGCTACTTTCTTCCCCGTCTCAACTTTGGCAGCTGCGGCCATGTTCTTGATCTTCTTGTTGTTATGTACTCGGTGCCGGCCAACCACGAGCCTAAGGTGACCTGATAGGGGCTGAGCCGGCGATGATGGCTATGGCTAACAAGCTAAGAAAAACTGAAGCGAATTGATTACTAATTGGTGCTAAGAAAAGAGGAAGAGATTGATGAATATAACTTGAAGCATGTTGGTAAGATTTGCTGGGTAGCTCAACAGAAACTTTGACAAATGCATGTTTTATTACACAAAAAGAAAAACGTACGTTCAAGTGGGTGCATGTGTTTTGACCACGAGAGAGGGAGGAAACTTGTGAAGAGGAAGAGTAATTACTTGCAAGTTTTTATTTGTGTTTTAAAAATATTTTTGAAAACAACTCTTAATTTTATTTTATATTTTGTGATTTATATGTTGATATTAAAAATAAATCTCAATGAATAAATAAATATTATTTTGATATATTTTTAAATAAAAAACAACCATTACTACCCTACTTCAATAAACTTTTGATTAGATTTGTTTTTAGTTACTTGTAAAGCAAGAGACAGGGAAATTATTGATGAAGTTAAGGAAATTAAGTCATTGGCAAGATACAGCAAATTGCTTGCTCTATATAATTGAAACCTAATCACAACTGTACCTCATATTTTAGTCTAAACCTACCCCCCCCAGATAATTCCTTTGAATCTTAGGTAGCTCTCCACATATTTCTATCAGGCTACCCTTCTTGCATGCTCTTCGTACCTTGTTGATCTCATAAATAATTATTGCTAACGTGTGGTTATTATAGTTCTAGAGTTTATAAGCTAGTTTTTAGAAGTAAAGTATTCATTGTTTTTTATAATACTTTTTGATGCAAGAAAATAATTTTTTTTTTATATTTAAAAAATATTTTCAAGCACAAAAAAACTCTTACAAATAATGAAACATGATTCCAACTGGAAAAACAAACACCCCCTTAATTATCTTTAAAACAAACACCCCCTTAAACAACCAACTTCATAAGACATCTTTCCTAGCCAATTTATAGTTGGAATTACAACTTGAAAATGATATACTTTAGAGTTGATATCTTTATGAAGGTTGTAGGTATATATGTTACCTTTCATATGGAGTTTTTTTTTTTTACTTATTTGGAGTTGTATAACTTCATATACGAGCAAAACACTAATTTAAGGTCTAGATATATCTAGGTAGATTTCTTATGCCATTATGATTGTTAATTTTAAGCCTTAAAAAGAAATCCTTTGGAGTTGGTGTATTTATATATGTTATAGGTGTGAATGTTATCCTTACAATGTAATTGATATTGCCTTATTTGGAGTTGTATAACTCCATATATTAGCAAAACGTTGAGTAAAGGTCTAGATTGAAATAGGATTAAACATATTTCTTATGCTATTGTAATGAGTGAATTTAGACGTATAGTTGAAAAAAATAAGTGTTTTATCCTTTATGAAGATTTTATCCCTATTTATTATATTTTCCTAAAGATAAACCATGCTAAAAAAATGAGTTTTAAAACTTTATTTATGATTGAAACACCAAATAGTGTTTGGGGTTGGGTGGACTAAACGTTTTAGGAGTAATCAATCTCTAATATTTACTTGGAATTTATTATTGATTGAAAGTTGTAACATTTGAATTGATAAGAATATGCATAACCATGTAAAATATGTATTTGTATGGAATTTTAAGGATTTTCCTTGATAATGGTTGATTAAATGGGAATTGAATTGAAATGTTAATGTTGGTTGCATTTTTTATGATAAGGATAAGACTAGTGGTATATGAAAAGCTGAGGGGATAAGACAATAACACAACAATACAATAACATGTGCACATGATCGAGGTAGGTCCTTGACATTTTATCCTTTTTGAATTATTATAATTTTAATTATGAAATCTAGAATTTCTATGTTATGATGTAATTATGAATTGGTATTGTATTTAATGGGATTGTGTACTAATGTTTTTTAGAATTGAATTGGACTTAATGGGATTATGTACTAATATGATTATGAATTCAATTGGATACAACAAAACTCTATGTAGGTGTGATTGTGAGTTGAAATGGATATGATGAAACAATTAAATTCAACAGGTGTCTCACTTTAATCTAGAATTTATTATATGAGGGGATTGCTGAAATGTTGACAATCAGAAGGAAAGTTGGATTTATTGACATCCATGAGGGGATAATCAAATTGTTTAATTTATAGGTATCCATGGGAGGATTGCTAGAATGTTGAAAATCAAAGGGATTGTTCGGATTATTTGTATTTATAAAGGGATAGGCAGATTGTTGACAATAAGAAAGATTATTGAATTTATTGGAATTTGTGAGAGGATTGCTCAGATGGATTGTCAAATTTATTGGAATTTATGAGAGAAATCCTGGATTATTAACAATAAGATAAGTTGTCAAATGTATTGGTACATGTGAGAGAGGATAGTCATAATAGTGATGATTAAAAGAGTTGTCAAAGTTATGTCAAATATTCGGGTTTGCTATTGAAATGTAAAAATTCATGTCGGCGACTTGAATTTGTGAGTGGTAGTGTAAGGAATTGAATTGTAATGTTGGTGTTAAATGTAGTCATAAGAATGATACAATCATAAGGAATTGAATTGACTTTGAGAATGTTACATGTGACGTCGTGAAAACTCTTTGTACTTATAATTCAAAGTATGGAAATTGAGATGCATAACTAGCATGTTTTGGTTGCGCTAGGTGGTGATACCACATGCATGCTGAATTTTTAAAGTAATACCCTTCAAAGATATGAAAATAGATGTTTATTTATGTGTAAAGGATGATGAATATTGTCTAATACATTTTACAAAATAATATTGTGAGGATATTTTTTTTACATTGGGTGATTGATCTTGACCATTTTTTCATGATTGATTAGGGAAGACAGTTAATTGATTAGAGTCAAATATGGTTAGAGGAAGATCATGGTCAATTGATTAAGAGAAGAGTTTTTACATATGCTTATTTGACCTTGTTTTGTTTATTGGCCTATAACTGAATCAACTAAATGTTTCATGCTATTTGTGCTTATGTAAGTGTTATATGAATGTGTTTGAGAATTATATAAATGATCAAACAAATTTTGAACAATAAATTGTTCCTTGAAGTAATATATACATTTTACTTGAACTGAAAGAAGACTTTCTAGTAATGATATGATTAATAGGCTAATGGTATGAAGAAAGTATGAATTGTGATTGTTGAATAGAGTGATGATCTACCATGAGAAATTTGTGTTTAATGGACTAATGAATCTTTGAATTAAGGATGAAACATGGGTAAAGAACCTTATGAGTTGAATTATCGTTTGAGAGACAATTGTTGTATTAAAATGAAAGATAATATAATTATATTGTAATATAGGTATTGCAGTTACCATGGTGGCCCAATGGTCTTATTAGTGTTACAATCTAAGTCTAGTCATGAAAAGGACGAGTATTTATCCCAAGAATAAATTAATGGAAAGAATAGTGCATGTGAAAAAGGATCTTAAAACAATTTATATGCTATGGAAACATGGGAGAATTACAATATTCCAAAAGAGATGTTGAATAGGGTGAAGGGAAATGAAATATGTTGAATGTATAAGATAGATGAAAGTGATTGAAAAAGTATTGATAATGTGAAATTTATTTTTGACGCTTTCAAAAAAAAATACTTGTTTGGTCAATTATAAAATAATCGAGTTGATGAAATTAAAAATTATATGTGCTTACATGTATTTCATGTTCATCATTGTAGTTCTAAAGATTATATATCTTATTTCCTCTTATTTTACTAAGTATAATCTGATAAATTTATTGTATAATATTACAAGTAAACTTAAAGTATGTAATTTTACCAAATAAGGTGTGGATTGTATATTTACATATAGATGTGAAATTCGAGAATGTATAAAAATCTTGAGTTTTTTTTAAGAAAAATAATAACCCATTTTACTCATACATGATTATTACAAATGCAAAAGTTACACAGAGATTTTCATATCGTTATAAGTGAGAAATATCTTAAATATCTATTTAGAATAGAGTAATTATTATGCCTAGAGTGTTAACTCTTTATTTTATGACTTAGTTTTTCTTCTAATAGACAACCACTAAAAAATACGAGGTATAACTTGCTATTTAAAAGGCAAGTCTAAAAAACCTATAAAAACTATCAAATTACTCCTTGGGTAATATATATATTATTTTAAAATAATTTTATAAATTATCTCAATCAAGTCCCTACTTGACTTTTCTAGGTCTAGCAATATAATTCCGTATTAATTATATTCAAATATTTAATTTCTAAACTATATTTTAAACAAGTCATACTTAATTAAATCATCCTGGATTAATTTTTGACAAATAGTTTTAATGTGTGTGAGCCATTATATTCCTAATATGTTGGTCTAAATATAAATTATTATTATTATTATTAAATAGAATTAAATAATTAAAAAAATTACTTATTATTAATTTAACAATTGATTAATTTATATTTAAAGATCATGTATATCATCTAACAACATATCATGATATTCCAAATTAAAAAAGTTATTAGTGGTTGACTTAACTTTTAGTTACTAGTTTCTTAGTGTAATTACTACAATCTCATGAATAATGTACTATTTTAACATTAAAACATGAAATGTATCTTTCATGTTAAATCATGTTTGTTCTCTACAAAAAAACCATTAATCTTTTGAATAAGATTTGAAACTCTTTTCAAATTTAATTCCACATTGACCAAGGATTTCTCAGTCAATATTATTTGAGAATAAATGAAATCTTTTATCTAACCCACCTAAGATGATAGATCATTTTTTATCACTTAAGTACTTTCATAGTTCATGATATAACTAATATTTACCACTTTATTACCTCAATTAAGATAATATATAATAGGACCAAAGTATAATATTCTTTATATAAGATAACTCAATGATTTCTAGCTTAATTAACATTTATACAACTATCACACGAGGCTTTCTATAGATATAGATGATAGTTTCACCAAAAATTCTCTAACGGAGGAATTTAATGTATATATCATATGACAAACACTTATATATTAGTTTTAGATATCTCGTATACCCCCAGCTTATAAGAACAACCACTTCCTTTCATAAAAAAATAATAATATATGCAAATCTCTATGACTCTAATAAATATCTACTATTTAAGAGAGCATCGATCATGAATATTTTAGAAACAGTATTTTGATGTAATAGGAATCCTATAATTATAACTTTGGAAATTTTTTAGCAAAATATTTTTATCTTTTAGACTTTATCTTTACTTTAGATTCATAATAAGATATTAGGTTAATTAATAGTTACTTGAGATGTATAATTACAGTATGAAATATTGTCTTTGAAGTTCATGTGACATACTGTCTAACATCACTCATGTTGTCTATTTATTATCATCAACATTACATTAATGTTAATTTCTAAATTTTTCTTCAGCATCCTCAATAAGGGCATTGAAATTGGATTTTCAAGAACATACAATCTCTTTGCTTACGTGAGAACAATTCTCATGTAACAATTCTCATGTTTAGAGTGTCAATCCAAGAAATTTGATCTAGTTAATTTGTTAGCATCAATTATGCTCTGTATAGATATGTTATTACTCATTTTAATATACCTGTCTATTTGAATAAAGATAGAGAGTATTATATTCATGGGTACATATTTAAATTCTAAATTTAGATAAGGTCTTTAATTCTAATTCGGTATACCACTATTAATTAAGGAAATCTCGTTTAGATTTTTCTAGTGGACCAGGATCCTACTTAATTTATCATATATTGAGTAATTTAATGAATAAATATAAATTAAATTCGATAGATAACATAATTTATTAATCGTATCTCTATAATTTAGTGTACATGTCTTATAATAACCACTTACATATTAGTTTAAATATCTTTTATATTTTAGTTTATAAGAACAATTATTTCCTTTCATAAAGAAAAGAACATAATATATATGTCTTTACGACTCTAATAAATGTCTAGTATTTAAGAGCATCGACCAGGAATATTTTATGAACAATGTTATGATGCAATAAAAATCTCATAATTATAACTTTATAATTTTCCTTGCAAAGCATTTTTATCTCAAAATATTTATAAGTCAAGTATTAGTCTTCAAGAGGCGTGACGTGGTGACAAATGACTTAAGATATGTCTTGCAGATCTGAGATTCGAGTCAGTGCATGCTCATTTTGTAAAAACCTAGAACAACTGAGATTTTAATCGCTTAGCCCGGGGCCACAAATAGTGCTAAAAAAAAGTGGGATTTCTTCGAATAAAAAAAAGTCAAAGTATTAGATTTATTGCATTATCATTACTAAGTTGGAGTAATTAAACTACAAAAGACAATTATTCGTTCGTGAAATAAAATGATGCAGAAAATGGACAAATTAAAAGAAGGAAACAATTATTTTATTAATTACTCAATTAAACTTTAACATGGATAGATATTATATAAATGACCAATTAATTTTGATCGGATTGGCTTGTTATTGAACTGAAACCATGAGAGAAGAGACGAGTGAGTCAATATTTGATCAGATGACAGAACAGAAGTGGTTCACAAGCGTTCATTGTGAGGAAACGATGCAGCACGACCAGCAGTGGTATAATGTGCAGCAGCAGCGGCATCAGCTGGAGCCCCTGTGAGGTTGGTGGCGGCAGCATTACTATTAATATGGACTCCGCCGCCGCAGTTGTCTTTCTGAGAAGCATATCCAGCTCCACAGCTTCTGGCATCATCATTTCGAGATCCATAGCTGCAGACCTTGTCATCCATAATATTATTATTATTTTGAGGTGCAATAGTATTCTCATTCAATTCATGCTTCGCGATCTCCCTCTCAACCCTTTGCCCAGCCTTGGCCACATGCAGCTCCATTTCTGCTTCAGCCTCTCTCGCCAGTCGAACCTCATGGGCAACATCCATCCGAGCTTTTGCCAATTCCTTCTCCGTCTACATAAATTATTTTATTAACCATTAATTAGCAAGAAAGCATTCAATATAAGCAGTATTAATTGAATATCACCTTCTCCTCAGCCTTTGCTTCAGCCTTGGCCTTGCGCATGGCGGTCATATCATGGAGTTTATCCTTCACAGCCTGCATTTTCTCTCTGCTAATCTGATGATCAGAACACCTTCCAAGTACTGCTGCCTAGAGATAGTTGCTTCTTTTCTTGAATTTTAGCATTGCTGTCTCAACACAAATGTTGCAGTTATATACAGACAGAAGTTGCCCTAATAGGGTTGACAAGTGTCAGATTCGTAGCTCTGTATTGTGTATCCCACTACCAATTTGCGGTTCAGCGAATGGAGTGGCCATGGATTATTTATGTGCCCATCCACACCGGCGCCGGAGATGACGCTGCTTCCAAATTATAAAGGTCTCCGATCCAAGTCCGAGTCTCACGTTGAATTTATCAACTGAACCAAATCCACACGAATTAATTATTATTCTATTTATGTGGATTTAGTCGGCAGAATTACATTATTTGCACCTGTAATAATAATATTGGGGTCCAGCCGGTTTATATACTGATTAGATGGTGCTTATAGAACCTGCCAAGTGGGATCCACACCAGATAAAGCACCATTTATCCACACCAAAAGTTTGAACAATTTCAACCTGGGAGCTACACCTAGCTATGCAGGGCAGCGCCTAAAGACTTATCGGCCCGCTCAGTTTGTAGAACAATCAGTTGACTTTTTGACTCCATTGATCAAAGGTTTCAAACTTGAATCACTGTACAATTGCTATGAGGATAATTGGAGAAGCTTTGGGAAACGGATAATTTGATGCCCTCCAAATATAAAAAAGAAGATAGATCGAGGCAGGATCAGCTCCAGAAATCACTATGACAAATCATCACAGCCACCATTACAGTAGATCTGAGGATTGATGGGCTGGAGAAGCACTAGGAAATGGATAACGCTACTCCCTCTCAGCCTATGTATTATGTTGAGGCACAACTCAACTCTCCACAAATGACGTTGACAGAATACAGATTATTTGACACTCTCTAAAATATATGTTGCATTGAAACAATGAGTTTGTGGAGAATTCGCCTCACACGAATCATAGAGAAATTGCACTGCAGCAACACAGAGTTCATCAAGCATCCTACCACAAAGCTCCAACTACCTCGGTGAGTAGTAAATGAAAAGGGAAAAGTAGCAGAGGAACGTGAAAATGTTCCCGGCTCTGTGACTCTTTGATTTCAAACACGATGTACATTGTCGAGCTCCCTTCCACATTTCTAGGCATATATCAGTACCAGCAGCTGGAGAGCCTCGAGAAACATCAAAGAAATGGGTTGGAATTGGCGGACGGGCGTGAGTTGAAACGTGAGATGCCTTTCCAGATGAAGACTCGGTAGTGGCGCCGGTTAAATGCCCACCATTGACGCTCACACGATCTTCCAGAGTTCACAAGCAAATAATCAGCAATTCAAAAAACAACTGTAAGCATGTCGTAGATGGACAAACAACACGGTTCTAAGAATGAGTATGCTTGATTGCAATAAAAGCTAGAGATTACTTACATGAATGCTACAGTAAATGACAGACTCAGTAACTAGAGAAACTAGTGTACTTGTATTCGTCAAGAAGAAAACTTGAAAAGAATCCAAAAAATGACATAGCAAGAACACCAGCGGAGAATGCTTCCAGCCACCCATTCACACCAGCCTGTTATCATTATCATTATTATTAATTTATTATCACAAATTCAAACGGGGTGACTCAAAAATGTTAGCAAACAAAACGAGAGCATACCCGGTGGGACTCGAACCCACAGTCGCCTGATTAGAAGTCAGACGCCTTATCCATTAGGCCACGGGTACAATACACGACCGCTTTAGCTATATCTAAATACTTATATTATTAGTATAACCAGTTAGCCAATATGAAATAGAAGGGGATGGAGAGGAATTGAAGATAACGTGCTGAAAAATAAATGAGGATTGAAAATAATTTACAAAAGTTACAAGGAAAATATCATTAGGGTGCGACAACTAGTTGATAATAAATATTTATTTACCTTCAAAAAATATTAACAAATCAAAAATTCATAATAAACTTTTATAATATTTAAATTGTGTTATATTAGATAATATATTTAAATAAAAAAGAATTATTGTGAAGGTGTACACTGGATTACCCATGGTTAACCTATAAAACTCATAATAAACTGGGAAAAATCAAATTAAAAAAAGAAGAAAAAAACAATTACTTGAGTAAACTTATATAAGTGGTTGGTGCAATGTAGTGAGTCAAGCCTAATTTTTCTGAAAATAAAAAACAAAATTTAAAGCAACAATATGATTTCTGTAGAAGTTAAAAAAAGAAACATGAGATTTGCTCATTGAGTCGGCTGGGTTTAATACGTATGGGTATTTTAATAATACATGCATACATACATACATGTCTATGTTGGTGGGTGTTATACGATTTACACAAGAGATTTGGTTGCTGAAAAGATTGATTTGTATTACTGTATACATCTCTTTATATAATACAAGATAACAGCTAATTAAGGAAGCTAATTAAGAAATTAATAAATACAGGTTTGAGAATATCCACAGAAAGTGAATCAAGGTTGTGACCGTTACAAGAATCATTGACAGAGGAGATCAAGATTGTGACCGTTAGAGGAGATCAAGGCTATTGAGTCCTGGTTGCATAGGTTACGTGAGTTCCCTTATACGACCCCTCAAAATAGACGTGCCATCAGCAACGTTAATTTTGCCACGCAATGAAGTGAAGCGCGATCGAGCAAGGGGTTTTGTGAGAAGATCAACAAGCTGATCATCAGTGTGGACATGGGCAACTCATAATTTTCCTTTGCGTACAAAGTCACGAACAAAATGGAGATCACTTGCAATGTGCTTCATTCTAGAATGCATGACTGGATTGAGACTGAGTTGAGTTGCCCCAACATTGTCACAGAGCAGTGTTGGTGGTTCACGCATTTGGATGCCCAGTTCATCAAGAAGAGATTGAATCCATGCGATGTCCGAGGCTGCAGTTGCTAGTGCTCGATATTCAGCTTCTGTTGACGAGCGAACTACTGCTTTTTGCTTTCTGGTTCGCCAGTTGATTGGGTTATCTCCCAAAAAGATGAGATAGGCCGTGGTGGACTTACGATCATCAAGATCACCACCCCAGTCAGCATCCGAAAATCCTCTGATAACTAGATTTGTTTGTCTTCTTAATAAAAGACCAAAATGAATGGTCTGTTTGACATACCATAGTAGTCTTTTGACATGCTGCCAGTGCGTGACTGTTGGTTTGTGCATGAATTGGGCAAGACAATTTACTGCAAAGCAAAGGTCTGGACGTGTGAGTGACAGATATTGAAGAGAACCAATTGTGCGTCTGAATTCCATAGCATCACAGTTGGCAGATCCATCATCTAACAATAGCTTGGCAGACACAGACATGGGTGTGTGGACTTCCTTAGCACCATCCATTTTCAATCTGGTCAGAAGATCATGGACATATCTGTTTTGTGAGAGAAATAAACCTTGCTTGGCTGGGATAACTTCCACCCCGAGAAAATAGTGCAGATCATTCAGCTCCTTTAGAGAAAACTTTTCACGTAGGGAGTGGACAACATGTTGCATAAACTTGGCATTGTTGTCCGTTAGTATAAGATCATCAACATATACTAATATATAAAACAGAATCCCATCTCGATTGTAGATGAACAATGAGCTGTCAGATTTTGAGTTAAAGAACCCCAATTCAATAAGTCCAAAACACAAAGCATTGAACCACGCCCGAGGTGCCTGCTTGAGGCCATAAAGTGACTTCTTAAGAGAGAAAACATGATGAGGAAAATTTGCATCAATAAAACTTGCAGGTTGCTGCATAAACACTTGCTCAGTTAACTGCCCATGAAGGAACGCATTGTTCACATCAATTTGTTTGAGTGACCAGCCGTTTGATAAGGCCAATGAAAGGATGAGACGAATTGTGGTTGGTTTGATGACTGGACTGAATGTTTCAGTATAATCCACACCTGGACGTTGATTGAAGCCCTTAGCGACTAGATGCGCTTTAAACCGATCCACTATTCCATCTGGATTGCGCTTGATTCGAAAGACCCACTTGCAGCCAATTAAATTGGGTGCAGAGGACTTGGGAACCAGCTCCCATGTGCCATGAGAAATTAAGGCAGTGAACTCATCTGCCATAACTTTGCGCCATCGAGGGTCCTTAAGTGCCTGTGAAACACAAGTAGGTGCCAAGGGAGAAACAAGAGGATGTTTAGTAGTAACTGATAGTTGCTTTGGACAGAAAATATTATTTTGAGCCCTAGTAACCATTTGATGAGTGCGGGTAGGAGGGGGAGGTTCCACGGGAATTGAAGGTGCATCAATTGAGGAATTGTTACCGGGAGCAAGAGAAGGCATACCTGGTGATGGAGACGAACTGACAGAGGTCATTGCTGGAGGCAGAGCAGGTGTGACAGGGGTTGTGGTTGACGGAGCAATGGTCACTGGAGGGACTGGAGAAGGAGGAGTGACAGTGAGACATGGTGATGGGAGGACAGTTGAAGCAGGAGGATTTGAATGATTGAATGGGAATTGATTTTCATCAAATTTAACGTGACGGGAGTGATACAGTTTACCTGTATGAAGATCCAAACATTTGAATGCATGCTGAGTGAGAGAATACCCTAAAAATACACAAGGTTTAGACTTAGGTTGAAATTTAGTTGTGCGATAGGGGACCAGCCAGGGATAATATTGACAACCGAATGTTCTTAACTTGTGATAATCAGGAATTTTGTCAAATAAAGCTTCAAATGGATTTTTATTGGACAGTAGGGGAGTGGGAAGTCGATTAATTAAATATACTGCTGTGGAGAGGGCATATGACCACTAAATGGAAGGGACTGAGGCATGATGTAGAAGGGTCATTCCTGTTTCGACAATGTGGCGATGTCGACGCTCAACAGTGCCGTTTTGTTGGGGGGTATGTGGTGCTGTGGTAAAGTGACTGATACCATGGGCAGATAAAAAAATTTTAAGAGCGATGAATTCGCCACCATTGTCTGAGTAAAATTTTTTGATTTTTCTGGAGAATTGGTTTTCAACTAAAGTAGTGAATTTCGCAAAGATGGGTGATACATCTGATTTACGAATCATGGGATAAAACAAGCAGTATTTTGTGAAATGATCAACAATGAGTAGGTAATATCGGAAACCATCAATTGAGGGGACTGGGGATGGTCCCCAAACATCAGCATATAAATATTCAAGAGGAGCATGACTTGTGGGAGAGGTGACACCAAATTGCAATTTATGCGACTTATTACACTGACAGGAATTGCAAGATAAAAGTGACTTAGATGAAGACACGGGTAATTGAAAATTATGCAAAAGAGAGGATAGAATTTTTGGAGTGGGATGCCCCAATCGAAGATGCCAACGATCAAAAGAGGCAAGGGTTCCAGCCAAGATGATAGTATGAACCTGTGGCAGTGAAGATAGCAGATCCATCGGGTAAACCCCTTCTTCACACCTGCCTCGCTTGAGCACAATTCTCGTCGTCTGATCCTTCACAAGATAGAAATAAGGGTGAAATTCGACAATAACATTATTATCAAGAGTGAATTTGTGCACTGAGATCAAGTTTTTGTGAATGTGAGGCACATGTAATGTATCTTTCAAGGTAAGGATCGAGAGTGAGAAGGAATAGAGGTAGAACCGATGTTTGCAATTGGCAAACTTGTACCATTGCCAAGGATAACCTCATCTTGTCCATCATATTCAGAGTGGATGGAAAGATTAGCCAAATCAGATGTGATGTTGTGGGATGCAGCGGAATCAAGAAGCCATTTGTTGTGTGAAGAAGCTGACGAAGTTGTGCAATTGGCAGCAGGTCGTGGATTCATTTTGAAACAATTCTTCGCAATGTGTCCAGGTTTGTCGCAAAATTGGCACACAATAGATGGCTTCTGGGATGGGAATCTGTTGTTGAATTGTTGCTTGGGTCGTTGTTTGTTGTTTCTGGATTTATTGTTGAAGGCTTTCCTTTGAGAGGAATTTGCCGTAACAACCAAATGGGAGGAGTGGCCATCCATGCGTCTTATGTAATGTTCATGCCCAATCAACAAATCATGTAACTCTGCAAAAGATAACGCCGTTTCTCTTGTGCGAATTGGAGCTACCATATCATGAAATTCATTGCCAAGACCATTCAGCACATATAAGGTCAAATCATCATCCGAAACAGGTGCATCAATCAGTGAGAGTTCATCAGCAAGTGCCTTGACTGCATGAAGAAACTCAGAAACTGTGCGTGTGCCCCTTTGAATAAGGGTGAGGTCTTCCTTTAGCTGCATGATTCGTGCCCGTGATTTGCTAGCAAACAAGCGTGAAAGATGCTGCCAAGCATCGCGACTTGTAGTAATCATAGCAATTAAGGGCATGACTGCTTCTGAAACAGAAGCAAAGATTGCATTTAGCAATAACTGGTCCTGTCGGCACCAGTGCACATAAAGTGCTACAGCAGAGGTGGAAGAGTCCACAGCAGGCGAGGGAGGGCATGGAAAAGTGTCATCCAAGTATTTCATCAGGTCATAACCTATGAGAATTGTAAGAAAAGTTGCACGCTAGGAGGGATAATTTGAAGATGTGAGTTTGTAAGGTAATTGGCTAGAGGTGTTTATGGTGACAAGAGGGAGGGTAGATGCAGAAGTGGGTACTGAAGAATTTTCAGTGGACGCCATGGAATTGTTGGGTGCTTCTGTTCTCGTAGGAGAAAAAAAAGCTCTGATACCATATACGATTTACACAAGAGATTTGGTTGCTGAAAAGATTGATTTGTATTACTGTATACATCTCTTTATATAATACAAGATAACAGCTAATTAAGGAAGCTAATTAAGAAATTAATAAATACAGGTTTGAGAATATCCACAGAGAGTGAATCAAGGTTGTGACCGTTACAAGAATCATTGACAGAGGAGATCAAGATTGTGACCGTTAGAGGAGATCAAGGCTATTGAGTCCTGGTTGCTTAGGTTACGTGAGCTCCCTTATAGGTGTTTCATTTCGGTCCATGGACTTTTAATTTTTTTCTTATCTTCCTCATTTCTTCTATAAAAGTCTTGAGTTTTTTCAATTTTTCTCTTCCATTAAAATTTATCATATATATTGTTTTTCATTTCAGCTATTATTCTTTTGATTTTCGGTTTGTATTTGGTTCCTTGATTTTTTTTGATTTGTAGGCTTTGATTTGTTTCAACTGTATCCTCCAATTAAAATTGATCATATATGCTATTTTATTTTTATTTTGACCCTTATTCTTTTGATATTTTGTTTGTGTTAAATCCCCTTAATTATTTTGGTCTCCGGTTTTTAATTTGTTGTAGTTTTTTCTTTAATTAAAATTAATTATATATATATATATATATATATATATTTGGCCTTTATTCTTTAAATTTTTTATTTGGTGTTAATTACTTTGATTTTTTTTCTGTCCTTCTTGGATACTCTTTATTTTTTGTTTGTATTTATGTATTTATGCTTTTAGTTTTGATTTTTTCTTTTTGTCATTTTCTTTTTTCCAGTTTAGTCTTGAGATTTTAATTTATGTTGATGATCATTTTAAAATTGATATTTGTTCTTTTTTTCTTTTTTCTTCAGATTTTTTTAGCGCTCATAATATTTATTTTGGTTGTCTTTTTTGTTACTCTTTTGTTAAAGTTTTTTTTTTAATTTTTCATGATAATTTTATGATTTTTATTGTTTACACAATAATTATGATAATTTGTGACTGTCTTTTGAATTGTTTTCTTGCTTACTCTTTCATAAAATTTTTTTTTATTCTTCAAGACAATTTAATAATTTTCATTGTCTAGGCTCTAACGATGATAATAATTTAATTGTTATAGTCATGGTAATGATAGTAACGTAACAATGAATTTTCAATGATATTTGCTTTTTTATCTATATAGATAAAAACTTATTTTTGTTGTTTAGTTATTATAGTTGTTTACATAATTTTAATTTATCATTGTGTTTTTAAATGAAATTATATAATGAACTAATATGAATATAGTATATTTGATGATTTGGGATCCAAATATTTTTGATTTTTAATGACGATGATAATTTTATACTAGTGATTTTGTTGAAATCTGTTAAATAAATAAATTTATATCAACTTAAAATTTATATTTTATTGAAACCTCGGGATTTATAAAAATTTTCTATAAATTTATTATTTTAATCAAATTTATAGTATTATAAAAAAAAAATCATACATTATTAATATATTTTTGCGTTGAAAATATATGGTTCCAGTAATGGCAAAGCGCAGGTAAATAGCTAATACGAGCGGTATAACCGCGCGATGCGGCGGTTTTTTTTTATCTATATAGAAAATTAATTATTTTTATATGTATTGTATTTTATTATTTTAATATTTAGTTAGTATAATTATATTTAAGAATACTGATATCAATTTTTTTCATTCAAAAAATCCAAAGTCATTTTTCCTCTCTCTCAATATATTTTTAGGCGATAATTTTCAATAAATATCAGACATATTAGAAATAAAAATATTGTAATTTATTTTTAAAACATAAACTTAAATTTTTTGTGTGCTATAATTATTTATTTGTCGTCTAAAAAAAACAATCTAATGGAAACGGGAAGTGACTTGTATATTTTTTTATTTGACTTGTAGATAATGCAGGTAAATTTGTCAATATTTTTTTTTGAGATGTTTTTTTTTCCAGTAGTATTAGATCTAAAATATTAAAAATGAAAACATTGGAAATTCTTGTAAAGAAATAAACTTAAATAAAAGAGAACAAAATTAAATTTTGAAGCCAATATTTTTTTTATATAAGATTTATTAATCATATTATTATATTAAATATATTTAAAAAAACATGATATGAATTTCTGTCCTTCAAAAATTTTTAGGTCATTTTTCCTCTCTCTCAATATATTTTTAGGCGATAATATTCAATAAATATTCAAACATATAATTAGTTTTATATATTTTAATTTGACATAAATATACAAATATATAATTAATTTGACATAATTTCAATAATATATTTAATTTAAAGGATAATTTTAGGCTATTTTGTTCTCTATGTATATATTGTTAGGCGATAATATTCAATAAATATTAGAACATATAATTGGTTTCACATATTTTAATTTGACATAAATACACAAATATATAATTAAAAAGTCAAAACACTGCAAATTTATTTCAAGAAATAAACTTAAAGAAAAGAAAAGAAAATTTAATTTTGAAGACAATATTTTTTTTATTTTATAAGATTTATTCATCGTATGATTATATTAAATGTATTTAAGAATACTGATATGAATTTCTGTCCTTAAAAAAATTCAGGTCATTTTTCCTCTCCCTCTATATATTTTTAGGCGATAATATTCAAACATATAATTAGTTTAACATATTTTAATTTGACATAAATATACAAATATATAATTAATTTGACATAATTTCAATAATATATTTAATTTAAAGGATAATCTTAGGCTATTTTGTTCTCTCTCTCTATATTCTTAGGCGATAATATTCAATAAATATTAGAACATATAATTGGTTTAACATATTTTAATTTGACATAAATACACAAATATATAATTAAAAAGTCAAAACACTGCAAATTTATTTCAAGAAATAAACTTAAACAAAAGAACACAAAATTTAATTTTGAAGATAATATTTATTTTATTTTATAAGATTTATTCATCGTATTATTATATTAAATGTATTTAAGAATACTGATATGAATTTCTGTCCTTAAAAAAATCCTCGGTCATTTTTCCTCTCCCTCTATATATTTTTAGGCGATAATATGCAATAAATATTTGAACATAATATTAGTTTTACATACTTTAATTTGACATAAATATACAAATATATAATTAATTTCATATACTTTCAATAATATATTTAATTTAAAAGACAAAATTGAAGTAAATCCAAACATTGAAATCAAATAATTCAAAACAAAACCGGAAATTAAAAGAACTGGGACTGAAATGAAACTGAAATCTATAATTAAGTTGCATAGAAGGATAGAATTGAAAGAAATCAAACTTTTGATACCTAAAATATTAAGGATTTATAATAAATTTGCATGGAAGGATGAAATTGAAATCAATTAAAACTTTGATACCAAAAAACATTCCGAATTGCAACCCAATCCACTCAATTAAAAGAATGAGGATCGAATTGGAACTCCAATATATAATCAATTTCACTTGAGGGACGAAATTGAAAGAAATGAAAACCTATATAATAGCATTAAGGGCAATAATAACAAATTAAAACGTTCAGGGACTGACATGAACTTTGGCAAAAAACAGCTTAGCTGACGTCATCTGGCGCAGGCAGGAGAGAGAAAGTGGGGGTGAAAATTCAAACGACCATTGACACGTCGCCAGACACCATATTGCCACACGCGCCGCTCCATGCGAAAGATAACATGCCTGAAAATCATTCTAGACGACGGGTGGGCATTTTTGGACGCCGCATTAAGCCGCACGCGCCGTCCCAAAAACGCGTGAGCGTGAGACGGACGGCGCGTCCAGCGACGCGCCAACTGTTTTCAGCGAAAAAAAATAATAAAAAGTGGCTAATTACCGGAACGCCCCTCACCCCAGGCCTATTTTTTTGTCTTTTTCGGGGGGGTGAATTCGTTAATGCACTGTTCATTCTAATATTAAAAAAATAAAAAAACCGGCCGGAACGGTCAATGACCGTCCAGCCCCCGAAAAAGGCGGCGATTTTTGTCTTTTTCGGGGGCTAATTTCGTTAATACATTGTTTGAAATCGAAAAAAAAAGGTGGACATGCACCCGAAGCAAAGTGCACGTTCACAGTGATTATGAGTCACGGTGAACAGTGCTCATCACTGTTGAAATTTTCGTTTTGTTTTAGAGTATTAGTTAAAATGTGTATATATAAATATAGAGAGAGAGAGAGAGGGAGAGAGAGAGAGAGAGAGGAGAAGGACAGTATTTGAAGACGACACTGAAACGCAGAACAGTACAGCAGAATGGCTCCTCTCGCTTCCTCAAAATCCCAACCCCATCTCCTCGACCCACAGGTAGCTGCAGCCTCTCATTTCTTCTTTATTTTTCAACAACTTTTTTTTTCCCAGAGAATTGAAGAGATGATATATATTTATATTAATTAAATTCATAACAACCTCCCACAAATTTGAAGAGTATTTTTTCCTTTCAGATGGATAAATATATATATAAAAAGATTGAATTTGATTTCCCAGGTTCTAGTAGAAGACAACCCCTTCTCAAGAACCTTGATATTGAACAGGCCTAAGCAATTGAATGCCCTTTCCTATCAGATGGTATCGTATTATTACTCCTACAATTTATATGTAATTTTATCATTAGACATGCTATTTACATTCAAAATAACAACAACAATGGCAGATTTCTCGTTTGTTTGAACTCTTCCTTGCTTATGAGAAGGATCCTAATGTCAAGTTGCTTCTCCTCAAGGTACTTTACTATTCTCTACTAATTCATGTGTGTTTCCTGTTTCTTACGAGCCCTTGGTACTTCCCAGTAATTCACTAATGCATTTTTTTTTTTTGGTGGTAGGGAAATGGAAGAGCTTTTTGTGCCGGTGGCGATGTTGCTGCGGTGGTTCGCGATATTCGGGAAGGTTGCATTCCCTTGTACTCTTCATTAATCATAATAATATTAGACGTTCCTTTCTCATTTCAACTCTACAATGCATCAAACAGTTAACTGGAAGTCTGGTGCTGAATTCTTTGGCAAGGAATTTACTCTCAACTACATCTTGGCAACGTACACTAAACCACAGGTAACCTACTCTTTCTTTCGTTGTTTTCTAAAATAATGAAGTCTCTAATTATCTTCTTCACTTCAAGGTTTCAATTCTTGATGGAATTGTCATGGGAGGTGGGGCCGGAGCTTCGATGCATGGCAGATTCCGTGTTGCAACTGAGAATTCTGTAACTATCTTTTGTTCCTTATTCAACTTTCAAGGACTAGAGGAATCTCTCTTGCTAATTAATCAATTTTCCCATCGATTACGATCAATTATTTTGCTCATTCAGTGATGAGCCAAGAGAATGAAGGCCCCCCATTTGGAGCTTGTATGATAACCTTATTTATCATTACATTTTGTAGGTCTTCGCAATGCCTGAAACAGCCCTGGGTCTCTTCCCTGATGTAGGTGCCTCTTATTTCTTGTCAAGACTTCCTGGATTCTTTGGTAATGCCACTCATATCCTTGTTTTACAGGCTTATAAAAAGAAGATGAAGCTCAGCTTCTTCGCTACAATGTAGGCTTTAGGGTTTACACACTGTCATGCTTTCTTGGAAGCCATACCATTTCATGCTGTCCTTTTGATGTCGTGGTTAGGTCTCTTTGCTCTATATGATGGTTCTCATTGTGGCTGGAATACTCTTTAGGAGCCTTGAAGTGGTCTGAACAGGCACGAGTTGAAAAAAAAAAAAAACACAAAAAAACCTTCTGCCCAAAGAGCTGGAGTTATACCAGCAACTTATTTGAAGTAAAGAATTGACGATGCAGTATTTAGCGGTTTCATTCTAACAAAAAATATATGAACTTTTACTTCAATTGATGACAACAAATTCTGCTAGAATTCTAAATTCATCTACTAATTATCTTCCGTTCTTTTGGTATTTAAAAAATAAAATCTTGCTTTTGAGAATTTAGCAAATGTTTTATAATATTTGTCTTTTTGCTTGAAAAATTCACTGTCTTGCTTCTTGTAAAATTTATAGATTTCGATCTCATCTGCTCATTAGGATCATCATTCTGCATATTGTGGTGTGGCAGGAGAATATGTTGGGCTCACAGGTGCAAGGTTGGATGGTGCTGAAATGCTCATGTGTGGTCTTGCAACTCACTTTGTACCATCTGCGGTATTTCCCCTTTGTACCCTGAAATCATAAAATGTGTCTGCTCTAATATTGAAGAACAAAGTTAAGATATTATGAAACCCCAAGGTGATAGCATGTGTAACATTGTTTTGTTCATGTATCAGCTCATGACATGGATATTATGATTTCTTCTCTACTGTCATGGTAATATTAGTTGGCACAGACATACCATGCTCGCAGAACCTGAGTTGATCTAGAATTCACTGCATCAAGTTCCTTGAACCATTTGAGTTACCCCTCAACTTTAAGCTGCATTGCATGTGTTCTGATTTCATTTAATCTATATGAAGTGCTGATAGGTTATTCACATTCATATTATCTAGACTGATGGAATCTTTAATGGTGGTAAACAACTTTTAAAATTCACATTCATAGCATCTGTTTTCATTGATAGAATGCTTTTTTATTTATAGTGCAAGCTGAGATACATCAGATTTGAATTAAGCTGTGGATATTTGTCAAAGTTCAAAACCATATTATTTTCCAATTAAGTTTATTGTTAGCATGATGTTGTTTCATCCACTCTGAAAAACTCCTCCTTTCAGTTTGTTGTGTTTAATAAAAATATATCTATATCTTAATATGCACTCCAGTGTTTCAGAGTACATGTAGTTGGTTCCCTGTCATTGCTAGGTGTTCAAGTTTTTTTTCTTAATTGGCAGAGGGCTTTTTTTTTTGAAAAGGTGTATTTCTTGATTGACAGAAATTGCCTCTGTTAGAAGAAGCATTGGTCAACTTAGACTCTAGTGATCCAGCCATGATTTCAGCAATTATTGATGAATACTCTGAGCGACCATATTTGAAGGGAAAAAGTGCTTATCATCAGTGAGTTTTTTAATATTTGACATCCATCAATCTTATTCTGTCTAATTTATCAACAATGTGTGTGGAAGTTTTGTCATGTCATGACAGACTACATCTGTCAGTAGCAGCTAGCTCAGGGCATGTGCAAGTGTGATCTGTTTAAATCTAGATATTTCTTCATGTGTTTAATTGTTTGGTTTCATTATCAATGCAACTTATTTCCTGAATATTTATGGAGACAGTCTGGGAGGTAGTCTTGACTTGTTATACTTAATGTTGTGTTTTGAGATTCTATTCCAAACTGGTTCAACTACTTCATCCCTTGATAGCTAATTGATATTTTTCTCACAAAAATGCTCTGAAGTTTGTTAGATTAGGTATTTTTTAGTATCATTTGCTTGTCCAAAGAGTAATATGCATGTAAACATAGAGCAATCCCATAAGTTATATATGTTCACAAGCTCAACTAACCTTTCTCATTTCCGCCAAGGAGTTTACTCCAAAACCTTTTGATTTAGTCTGTCAAATCGCACCGATATTATATGCAAAAAGTTTTGTTATGCAAGCTGTAGTTCAACAAAATGAAATATATTTTTCTACATAGCTGTATGTTTCCTAGATCCTCATTTTCTGTTATTACTTGGTTGTAGGTTGGATGTTATTGACAAATGCTTTTCTCTGAGAACCGTTGAAGCAATTTTGTCTGCCCTTGTAAGTTGAAGATGTTTGCATGTTTTATTCAGAGAAAAACAGTATGAAGTTCTCTTCATGATGCGTATGGTAGTTGCTTTTTACATTGTTAACTGAGTACAAAGTCATTTGTGTTGAGCTATGCAGTCGTGGATATGCCTTATGGTAATAAATTTACTTCCTATGCTTGCTATTTCGCAGGAGAAGGAAGCTGTGAATATGAAAGAGGAATTGTTCTCAGCGGCAGTTCAATCACTGAAAAAGGCTTCTCCTACAAGTCTAAAAATCTCTCTTAAATCTGTACGTCTGCAGCATACCTTTAAACAATTTTTTTCCATCAATTTCTTTATTAAAAAAGAGAGAATAATGTTAGTTATTCGAGTAAAAGAATAAAACATTCTGTATCACACTCATGGTTCAAGAGGATCACTATATTCACCTCCGTTTTGTTTACGACACTTGGACTAGCAAAACTTTCTTCTTCCATCCATGAAATTAGATGTCATTAACATCGACATGCTTAACTAATAAACTAAAAGATTTAAATTGTTCAAAATTGATCATTGAGGGATATGATTGATATTTAGAGAAACTGTTGGATTTGAAGAGTACTCTTTCCGCTTTATGATAGATACAGAAATCAGATATTATGTGATTGAGGAGCTAAAAAGATGGCTTTGTTACTGTTGTTCTAGATCAGAGAAGGCAGGCTCCAAGGTGTTGGTCAATGTCTGGTTCGAGAATACAGAATGGTTTGTCATGTCATGCAAGGAAAGCTTAGCAAAGATTTCTTTGAGGTTTGATTTCAGCTGAGTAAAATATTTCCCTTTTCCGTCTACCTTTCATTGTTTCCTGAGAACATCTCTAAGACCCAACTTTAATTCTAATGCAGGGTTGCAGAGCTATACTGTTGGACAAGGATAAGAACCCGAAGGTATAATAAGCTCTCTCTTTCTTCATCTCTGCATCATGGATCATTTAAACCTCCATAACTTTCCTTTAAGATTCCACATGTAGATTTTGTAATCTTCTTCGCTGATCAGATATAAAAATTCCCGTCTTCCCATTTCTTTGTTCAGTGGGAACCTTCTCAATTGGATCTCGTCAGTGATACTGTGGTCGAGGAATACTTTTCAAAAGTAGATGATGAAGAATGGGAAGAATTAAAGCTCCCTGCTCGTTTCAACTTGCCTGGATACGCCATTGCAAAGCTTTGATCATCACTTCCCACCTACCAGTGAAGTCCAAGCTCCGAGGAGAACATTATTTGATGATTTGAAGGTAGTTCACGAGCTAGAGTTGGCTGATGTTCATTTATGAACATCATTGGACATAATCAAATAAACAAATACAAATCATAATCAACTCTTTTTCTTCTTCTTCTTGGAATAAATTATGCGCAAAATATGTACATTTGCATTTCCCTACTCGGCACAGGTGGGTAATGCAAGCCTGCATGATTTGTAGTTGTTAAACTAGAGATTTTATTTAGTTGAAACTCACTATCCATCAACAATTATCTTACTGACATCCCTACAGACAAAAATCATTTGTCGGTAAACTCCTCGCCGATGATTCTTATTTTTTTTAGTACTGAATATATCGATAGCTTTGCCGGCGGAAAAACCTTGAAATTTAAATTTTATAGTAATCATTTGTCGGTAACATCATGAATTTTGATAGTAGCAGTGATATTAAAAGTAATTATTTTTCCAACTCTGAAAATTACGAAGAAAATTTCTGTCTGGAATTTCATCACTGATATTTTCCAGGTTTATTTTTTTTAAATATAATAATATAAAAATTAAAATATATTTTGAATTAAATTAAATTTTTATATTCAAAATTCAAATACAATAAATCTAAAACACAAACTATACTGGAGGAGAAGGTCAAGACCGCAGGGCCAAAAAGGAGCACTTGGATCACTCCAATGTAGTTGCGTTTGCATAAACATTTGATTCAGTTTGGTCGTCTCATCATGAAGTCTAGTGTCTCATCATACATTTTCTATGCTAAAGCCGCTTTGAAGTCCTAGAACTTCAAAGCTTGCATGAATAGATAGAGATTTAATCTAGAAAAACAATTAAACAACAATACAATTTATCTTAGATAAGATGTATTTAAGGTGATACATTTTTTTTTTGCACAACAAGTTTCTTTACCCAAACGCTCGCGAATCATTAAATTTTCTAGTAATCAAAATACTAAGTGACGAATCTTGAAAATAATAATCGTAATTTTATGATTGTTCATTTCCTCTGTTCACCCATCCTAGGGATGCCAAAACATCATCGTGACAAACCTAATCTTTTTTAACAGCTTTTTTATAGAGAAAATTGATGCTCATAATAAGGAAATCAAATAAAATAACAAAACGATTATAATGAATTTTACAAAAAGAACGCTTCTAATTAAAAAAGAGAGACTTATATAATTTTATTTGAAAACACAATAAGAATTATAAAACATTAAATAAAATAATATATAAATAATTTTTAATTAGATTAAAATTTTAATTAGACAATATACCGAATATTTTTCAATATTAAGACAACAATATCTTAGAGTAATCCTTGTGAATCTGGGTTAAATTGGTAAATTGATAAACCTACTACGTGGATAATGAATTTGATTGATTTTAATAATTTTTCAGAAAACTATCTTTTTATTCTTATAGAAAAAAAATATTCTCACAACAAAGAAATCAAATAAAATAAAAAAATGGTTATAATGTATTTTACAAAAAAAAATACTTAGTAACTAAAAAAGAGAGTTTTATATGATCTCATTAGAAAACACAATAAATTTATAAAGACATCAAATAAAATAATATCTAAATATAGCTTTAATTAGTTTAAATTTTTTTTAAAAATAACATAAAAATATAATTTATTTTTAAATAATTACATATAAATGTTTTAGGAAAAGAAAAGAAGAAAACATATAGCAAAACATGCTAACCTAACATATTTTTCAACTAAAAACACCTTATAAAGACTCTAATAACCATAAAAAAAACCCTTCAACACAATTTCAAAGTAGGAAACAAGCGTTTTTCAACCCCAATCTACTTTCTTTTTCATTCGCTATTATTCAACAACTCTCTCTTTTTTTCAAACTTGAAAGCGAAACGCAAAGAAAATGAATTGAAAAAAACAGTAGAACAAAAATAAAATTTGAAGCAAAATCCTTAAAGATTATATTTTATAGAATGGAGGAGCACTGCAACAGCTCGTTTACTTCCAACAACACATCCATCTGATTAATGAAGCAAAACCCTACAAGTTTATTGTTATCTTCTCAAAGCACCAGCAAGCGCAAGCCCCTTCTCCTGCTTCTCATGCAGATGTGGATGAAACTTTCTTGATTCTCGCCACGCAGTTGTCTTTTGGTCTTGTATGGGGGAGGAACATCCACGGACATTCAGGATTTTCACGCTCGAGCCTGTAACATCAGAAAATATATATACAGTAATGGATGTAGGAGAAAGTAGTGCAGGATCCAGGAGAAAATAAATATTAGCAGAGAGCAAACCTATAACCCAGGAGAAAATAATGCAGAAAAATAGATATTTCAATCTTGGCAAGATCATTTCCAGGGCACAACCTGCTCCCAGCTCCGAAAGGGAGGAAAGTCCCTGCTTTGGGGGTGTAATTCTACGACCAAATCAAATTAAGGATGTTATATATATGCTGATCATCAAAATATTATATATCGTTATAACCATTGCAGAAGCTGGTTGACTTACATCCCATCTAGAAGGATTAAATTCCTTTGGATTGGGATAGATCTCTGGATCCAAATGAACTGTCCTGAACCACACCAGAACTCTCCAACCCTTTGGAATGGTATATCCTGAAGATCATGACATCATATCCGTCAGAGAACGAACTTTAGGTCTATCAAAGAATATATATATATATCGTGTAAAATTTTACACCTAGTCCCCTAGAGAGAAGATCTTTTAGCAACAAACCGTTTATACTGAAATCTGTTTTTGCTTCTCTGAAAACAGTAAGCGAGAACGTGATCAAACGAAGTGTTTCATCAATCACCTATAACAAATTAAGAAATTGAAATATGTTGTTATGAACTTGATTGATCTAGAAGAAGCTGAGCATAGAATCATGACAGGCTACTGGAAAACTGTACCTTGGAGAGATAATCCATTTCTCGAACTTCCTTGAGTGACAATCCCTTTTGTGATGGCGGCCTCCTTTTCACAATCTGTTCTTGCTCTTCCTGAAACGAAATCAAGCGATGGATCAATGCACGCGCATACTTTGAACGGAAATATGGTGTGCATCCTATGATTAATGGAATCACGGTGCATACCTTGGCTTTTTGGAGAAATTCAGGATGTTCCTGGAGGAAAATAGTAGCCCATGTCGTGATATGGCCAGAGGATTCATGGCCTGCATTCAAGTACATCAGAACGACATCTATGATCTCTTCGTCAGTCAATTTCCTGCCATTTTCATCTTCAACACCCAACAGAGAGTCCAACATGTCTTTCTTCTTTGCGTTATGAGCACAGTTCTTCCTTAAATTCCTACGCTCATCCACGATAGATTGGAATGTTGCAACAAGTCTTTTGCGGGCCTGGAATGATTGAAAATTCATTAATTTAATCCCCTATTAACAGCAGGAACTAGGCGCAGGCTGAAGTTAGACGAGCAAAGAATAAGAGTAGTAGCAGTCAAGAAAAGTGATGAGATCAACCTTGAATGCTTCATAGTAAGCGAATCCAGGAAGATTGATCGCCATGGCTCTGATTCCGTAATTAAGAGTGGTGTAATCCTTCTCCAAAGCCTCCATGACCACCTCACTCTCAGAGCTAAGAAATATATACATGATTATTCTGAAGGTAAGTTTTCTCATCTGAGTCAAGAACTCGATCTTCCCCATTGTGGTCCATTTCGCCAACATAGCTATCACATTCTCTTCTATATATGGGATGTAGGCGGACAATGCTTCGTGGCCATTGACAGGAGCGGACGTCAGGCGGCGAAGCCGCTTGTGCTCCTCGTAAGAAATACTAACGAAGGATTTCCTCCCAACAAGCTTCACTGTGGAAATTGGCCATCCAGGCATAAATGCATCATCGTTACACAGTACTCTTCTGCACGCTTCAGGTGTTGTCACGAACACACTCGGGTTCCCGAACATGAAGGCCTTGTAGATTCCAGTAGGTCCATATCTGTATCATCATTTTGAGTAATATATCCATGATTAATTACAGAAAAACAGTTTCTTCTTCTCATAATTAAGCCAGAGCACTGCTGACATTAAAGATATGATTGGAGCAATAATAGAGCAATTGAACTGTGCAGCTTCAGCTGTCGCGCACCCATGTTGTGCGCGTAAGAAGGGCAACCAAAGCCGAGATAGAAAAACCACTTGTCTTTTTCTCAAGAGAGATGGCATAAAAAAGTAGAAAACAGTCAAAATCTCGAGGAAATCTTTGAATCACATCCACATGCGATGTATCATGTGATGTAATAACAGGAGCAGATAGCAAGATTAGGACCATTCAACTTAAATATTAAGATGGACCCAGGAGAATTATTGCCGAACAAATATTGCAGGGAACATATTTCACAGGCTCTCCCCCCTCTGGTTTAAAATACTACAGTACAGTTCCTTTAAATACTCTCAATATTAATTAAAGATTTGCTTTAACATTAAAGGCTAGAATATTATTCTGGAACAGAACCAAACATTGCTCTAGATGATGGATGCTGCATGCGCACTAAAATATCTATCTGTTCATTAGCAGACAGCCGGAAAAGGGACACAACTCCACATCCACACGTATTTCTCCACAAATCTGAGCAAAGCTAGTTTCAAACTAACTTTACCAAATCCTATCTGCACCGACTGTGCTATCTCCCCCCCTCGCAGCAAAAACAAAAGGAAAAGAAGAAAAAGGCATATTGGAGTACTGTGCAGCAGAAGCAGCCAGTAATATATATTACTGTGGGCTACATTTCTTCACTCCGCGTGATTCACTGAAACCAGAATATATAGATACAGCATTCCTGCTACTAATTACTTGATCCTACTGGAAAAGACCCCATCTCTCCACTGTTAACAGATTAAAGAACAGGTAATCCGCCATAACAGATGATAAAAAGCTCGAGTGGAAGAGGTGGTCAGGAAACAAAAACGGCTAACTAGGTTAAATCTTTTTAAGAGGACATGGAAAATGACAAGAACAAAGCCAGCTCCGTCCCTGTTAATTCCCTTTCCATTTGCGAGTGAGTTACATGGCAGAAAATGACAGAGTCTTGTCCCATGCACCTACACACACACACGTATAAATAAATATATTTATTTATTGTACCGAATTGCCCCTTCCCGTAGAAAGAAAGAAACAACGAAGAATGATGGAACGGGATCGTGCCTGGAAGAATGCTAGACGACCGGAAGTGCCATGATATATCCATATACATAAAAAGGGGGGAGAGAGAGAGAGAGAGAGAGAGAGAGAGAGAGAGAGAGAGAGAGAGAGAGAGAGAGAGAGATCAGCAGACTGTACTTGTTGACGAAGGTGCGCATGAAAGAATCAGGATCACTGGATTTGAAAGCTCTGAGAAAGGACCACATATTGCCAATGAAAGGCCATCCCAAATCCCCCGGAGGTAGTAAGTACTGCTTCTCACCCAGCTGAGCTTCATACAACCACCAGTTCACTTTCTTTAGAATCCATCTCCCGGCCCCCAACCCACCAAATATGACTGCTAGGACCACCACCCACATGGATCCCACCTCCATAGCTGCCAAGAGAATTTGATACAAGAGAATGCGTCCCTCAGAGTATGAGGATTCTGCTTGAAGATGCAGTAGTAATACTAGGTGCGTGTGTGTATATACAGACACATCACTACTGCCACAGGCATATGCGTTGGTGTACGGACAGTGTAAGAGATCTGCGTGAGATTTCCTAATATTTTTGTAGGCATTATCACATCGATGTAGATTAGGAAAGTAAATGCATATGCTATCCTCTTGGTATTGGTGTTTATTAAAGCTCTTACATGGACAACGTAGTGGTTTTTGGAAATTGGATTCACAAAAAAGAGATTGCCGGCATATATCTGTACCGTTTGTCGTCTTGTCTAATACTTTTCGTTCACCTTCTCACCACCCAACCCATCATCATCTTCATCCTCTCTCACTTATTTTATTTCTTTTCTAGCCTTCTTGTCTTCATCCCCTTTTAATTTCTGATTTGGCCTTTCCTTTAAGGATTATTCCCTCGTATGTATAATTACGTATACAGGCTCTCCTTAACCCGTATATATTCCAAGGATCCAGGCTGGTTAATGTGATCAGAATGATTTTGTTTCTACACCAGGGAATACATGAGTTTTCCACGATTATACAAATAAATCAAGTAGCTAGAATTTCTCAAGTATTTTAAGGGCACTTGTTTTCAAAGCAATAAATGGCTTTTGACTGTTCATGCAGAAGGCTTACTATTTGGCAAAACAATACTATTATATTCCACGTCTGAGAAAAATACATTCTAGATTTCTCTTTAAAAGCAGCACGAGAGTCCAATTTGGAGGGTCTACAACACATGCGTGGAGTTTGTAAATAATCGCGTGTGTTTTAGACCCAAGTATCTCACACTACTTTACTTCTCGATCGCCCAAGTAATGAATTGTACCAAGATTTTTTATTCCATAAACAATTGTTCAATGAATTTTTTTAATATTAAAACGGTAAGATATTAAATATACGATTCAGACTATATTTATTAGGTTCGATACTGTTTTTTTATTGAGTTATATGATATAAAAAAAATACAATTTATGATTTATGCTTTTGTAATTAATTTAAATATTAGAATACATTATACAAATATAATTAATTTAGTTTTTGTAATTTCTTGAAACTATTTAATTCCATCATTGTTAAATGATTCTTTAATTATTCTTGTAATGCATTTCATGTGGTGAATATATTCATTACTCTTTCATTTTTTTCTAATAGGATTTTATGTTTTATTATTATTTTATATTTTACTTTTACAAAATTAGATTTTTGCTTTTTATTCAATGGTTGTTGGAAAGTTAGAATTGAGATTTTTTATTCAAAAACAAAATCCCAATTAGTTTTTAATCCAGAATACCTAGAAAAGACCTAAGTAAGGGTCTGTTTGGCCCAACTATTGCTGTTGTGGTTGAGGTTGAAAAAAAATAGTTTCATGAAAAGCGCTTTTAGCTGCGGTTCGGAACTGAAATTTAAGTGTTTGGTTAAAACTGTGGTTGAGGTTGAGTTTAATTAAAAGCAGTTTTGTGTGTTTGGTTACCCTACTATTCATATTGCTGTCAAGTTGTGAAATTAATTAAAATTACACATGTATACATACACATACATACGTACATATATATAAATATTTTGTTGGAATAATTTCATATATTTATTAATAATTAAAATAACAAAATGTTTAAAATAATTGAAGTAAATTAAACACTTGTTTTTATTCTCCCATCAAACTACTTGCAATTTCATCACGAACTAAATTCATACATGAACGCGTCTGCGATTCCTGACTATGTGATCGATGAACAACATCTGGTAAAATATCTTCATTTTATATATCATTTTAAATATAGTGCAATTATTTTGTATATAATTTAATTACACAATTAATAGGAGTAAGTTATATAATTAAATAATTGCTTTTAAAAAACCCGTCAACAATATAATTATTAATTTTGTATATAATTTTTTACTTGTTGAGGTATTTTTTAATAAAAATAAAAATAAATATTTTTGATATAGTCACATTATTTTCATCTATATATATATATATATTTTCAACTATATTATATATATTTTCTACTATATGTAATTTTATATATATATATATATATATCATACGTCTTGATAAATCATCAGTGCTTCCTGCTTCTGCAAGTGACCTAGTGCGGGTTAGGAGCGAGTGTAGGAAGGAGAGTTTGGTTTGGGCAAGTTGAGCAAAGAAAGGGAGAGAGGGTTTAGTTTGATGGTGAAGGAAAGGTTGGATTTTGAGAGCAGAAGAAGTGAAGGTAACGTCATTGTTTTTTCTCATTGCGGAGAGAGATTTTGCGTGGGGATGTGAATTGGTGAAGAAAAACAAAAAGACAACCCTAAATGGAGAACATTAATTTGAGGATTTTTTTTTCTAAAGAAGAGATGAAGATTGTACCCTAGAGAGGGGTGGCAGTCACTTGCAGCAGCAATTTGTTGTCTTTTTTGCAAGAGCCGCAGCTATGAAAGCAGCTCTTAGTTGCTTCTGCAGTTGCGGCAGAACGACTTTTTTTTTATGGGATTCACTACCAAAAAAATTGGTTCAATGTTTGGTAATAGCTGCGTTCTACTCCGCGGTTCAACGCAAACACAACGTGAACCGCGGAGCCAAATAGCCACTAAATCCATTTATGACATCAATTAACCTAAAACTAGGTTTAACAACAAAAAAATCAAACCCTTGATCTAAGCCATAGATTTCATTAGGTTCAATACATTTAAGTTTATTTATATGAAAAAAAATACAAAGATCAATTTTAAATAAAATAAATATTCAAGAATAAAATTAAAAAAATATTCAACAACAAACAAATGTTTAAGGATGAAATAAGATAAAAGAAAAAGAAAAGACAAGCCAAGAATGTTTGCAAAAACAAAATGAAATTAATCATTCATTGAATATCAGAATATATTATACAAATATTAATTAACTTAATATTTATAATTCCTCAAAACTCTTTAATTTATCAGTGTAGAGTACAAATCAATTAAATTAGGCTTTAATCATTCTTATTTGTTCATGCATTTCTTGTGGTGAATATATTTCATTACTATATTTTAACAGTAAATTTTGGAAAAACAATTATATTTTAAAAATTTAAATATATTTTTAAGTATTAATTTCTTGCACAAATATATTTGTTTTTTTTTATTAAAGCTAAAATAAATCTTGAATAGAAATTCAATATCTAATAAAATAATGTTTCTTAAAACATTTCTTTTAAACTTCTTCTTTATATATTCATATTTTCTCTTATATGTTTTTTTTTTTAATGTCCCATGAATAAAAAAAAAAAAGATACTCGATATCCCTATTAGAAAACTAAAAGATGGGCAAGCCTGCCTTGACAACTGAACGTGTTAAGCCTACAAAAAAAGGCTAGGAGCATGAGCCTCCAGTCCTGGCTCGTATAATTGGACCTTTTTCTTTTTCTTTTTTTTTTAAAAAAAAGGCATCACCCTCTTTTTATTTAAATTAAAATAAACAAAAAGTGGTACGTAAAGTTGTGGCTAGGCTTGTTTTTCGAGAAACCATTTTCAATCATTATTTTATATTAAAACATCTAGAAAACTCTCTAAAATAAACTTATTTATGACTTGGTTAATCAAAAATAGGTTAAAAAGCAATGATCAACACGATTTGAGAAAAACTCATGAAAGGTTAGCTTTTCATCCTTATTTACAGGGAAAAAAGACTCACCCCCATTTATGGACCTTGTTTGTGGCTGAAATTGATGTCATACGATTATTTTCTCTTCCTTCAAGTGGGATCATGTGACTCTCTCTCTCCTCTTTTATCTTGGGGCGTGAAATGTTAAAAAAATAAACTTTTAGATCAAAATAGAAGATGAGAGCGACCACCTTCAATTTAATGAAGAAGAAGATGATGGATATTATGATGATAAAAATAAAGATGAGGAGGATTCTAATTAATTTTTTTTTTGTTAAAAGTAACCTTAGTGTTGTTGATTATTTATAATTAGGTTGGATAGGCAATTATAAAAAATAGATGAATTACCAATGTATGTTAAAATAATTCTAGTTCTTAATTGTAATTTAAAGCGAAATATCTTGAAAGAATTTACTTGTATCTTACTATATAAATTTAATTAAATGATATGCAACAATCACTTTTTAGAATTCTGATTTGAAGTGATCAATTTATTTATATTGTTGTTTTTATTGTGCTACTATCAATTATAAGAGAACAATATGTTTTTTGGTGGTTTGTATTGAATATATGAATGTGCATATTTAGATGAATATATTAATTATTGTTATTGAGTATGATGGGTGGTAAGTTTGAGGTCATTGTATGTGAATATTAGTCATATAAGCTCAATAAAACCTAAGTTATTGATGTTTTAATGCGGGACAAAATTTCATTTCAAGTAAGGTCTCGTATAAGGGAGTGTAGAAGATCAAGTAACAGCAACTGAACTCAAGCAGGAAGACCAGGAATCCTAGGAATCTGATTCACCTGTGATTGCAGCAATAATAACATTAACAAATCATAATCCTCCGTGAATGCAGTAGCAGAGGAATAGCTGAAAGATAAATGAGGAGATAAATGAGGAAATCTTGTAAATTAAATATACAACACAGATGTTGCCAACTAGAATATATACGTTAGACATCACTGATGTAATGCTATAAATATGAGCATATGTACAGAATAATCATCAAGGGAAAAACATGTAATTCTCAAACTTAATTGTTTTGAACTTTCTTTATGGTATCAAAGCCTTCAAAAGACTAACATCTAAATGTCTTCCTCAAATTCTCCTGCATCTCCAACTCACTCTTCCTCTTTTGTCATCTCCATGCCTTCTGTCACCACTATCAAACTCAACCATGACAACTTCCTTCTTTGGATATATTGATGGTAGTATTCCAAAACCATCCAAAATCATCTTTGTTACTAATTCTGAATCCTCTATTGTCACTGAACGTCTGAACCCAGCCTACTCCCAATGGGTTTGTCAAGATAATCTCATTCTTAGCATCCTCATGACCTCTTATCTGAACCAATTCTTGCTCAAGTGGTTACTTATACAACTTCCAAGGCTGTCTGGAATGCATTGGATGATACCTTCTCCTCTTGATCTCATGCACGCATTCTACAAATTCGCACACAACTGCAAATACAACAAAAGGCAGCAAGACATCCACTGATTACTTTTGTTTCATCAAACGACTGACTGATGAACTCGTTATCGTTGGACAACCACTGAATCATGATGATATCATAACCTATTTACTTGCAGGTCTTAGCCATGAGTATGACAGCTTTGTGGCATCCATATTAGCACGCACATATGATATTACACTGGAGGAAATCTATTCTCTATTGCTGACTTTTGAAGCTCGTCTGTCTCGATATCAACTCTCCCCTGTCAACCAGCAGCCATCTGCAAATATTGCACAAAGAAAAAACTTTCACAGGCGAGGTAACTTTCATGACAAGGGGCATGTTCAGAATGGTGGCCACAATTCCAGCAGCAAAAACTATAACCAACCATCTGTTGTATGCCAGATTTGTAATAAAATTAGACACTATCCTCAGAAATGCTATTTTAGATTTGATGTGTCTTACCAGGATACACCCCATATTCCAGCAAAACAAGGGCTGGTAGCAATGCTTCACGACATCAACATTTAGGAAACTGCATGGCATGGAGATACAGGGGCCATACATCATTTTACGAATGATACTAATAATCTGAATCTTCAGAAATCAGACTATACTGGTGCAGATAATGTGCAAGTTGGACAAGGTTTGCAAATATCAAAAACTGGGTCTTCTATATGTTCCACTCCCTCATCTACTTTTCTTCTTAATCAAGTTCTCCTTTCCCGGGAATAAGGAATCCTGTCTTTGACTTGGTAAAGAAAAAATCATACACACCTCAACACGACCAGTACAGCAGGCTGTTCCATGAGAGAAAAAGAAGGGGATATCTGAACCAGTCTCACTTGACCCATTCTTGCGAGTTCCTTCTCAGTAGCAAGACAACCACTAAATTGATTTGCGGCCCACAGAGCAGTTGCAGCATTGCTGCTCCCACCACCAAGGCCCTGCCCCATTGGGCACTTTTTTGTCTAAATGAATCTGCCAACAAAATTCAAAATAAGAATATTTAATATTACTATTCAATTACTAAGTTTTATCAAGAAACAGATCTTAAACACTAACGAATAGCACTTCTTACCCAAAAGAAGTTGTCAGTGCCGGTCTTTTTCCTGTAAAGATTAAGGGCTTTAATGATCTGTATGAAGAAAATCATGAGAAAATAAGTTCACAAGCAAATCAGAAATCAATACAACAACAGAAACACTATTATTTATGCCTTACCAAATTATCTTCAGTAAGGGGCACACCAGACACATTGGTTGATAATCGATCAATACTTTTTGATGGTGACAGAGAGAATTTAATCACATCTCCTAGACTAATCACCTGAAGAAGCAAAAGGGGCCGAATTATGAATTTTTGAAGATTCAAATGACAAATCAAACTAAAACTAGAGTTAGCATTAAAAAAAACGCCAAATCAAAATGTATCCTTTCTACGATTAACTTGTATACACTGGTGTCCATAGCTCTAAAAAGAAGGCTAAAGGCAAACACTGCTTAAATTTGGACAAACTTACATGAAATAGAGAAGCCAAATCGTGATACCCATCTTCTCTCTTACAGGTTATTCTCAAGAAAACATTAACCTACACCAAATAACAATACCACGATGCACATAAATAAAATAAGAAAACAAAACAAACCCAATTTTCATAAAAGTCAAGCTCAAGCAAAGCATGAGAAAACTAAAAAAACAAACCTTGCAAGGTGAGAAAAGAGTGAGCCTTGAAAGAGGAGCCTGTTTATCCACCTCATCAGCCAAGTTGTTTATCCTTCCATCAGGATCATACACCAGCTAAATTACCCCCACCAACCAAAAATATCAAAATAAAAAACCCAAAAAGTTCGAAACTTTAGCTCAAAGCATAAACAGCAAACCGTGGTAAAATGAAAGCAAAACCAACCAAATAAAACAACCTAAAAAAAACCCATAAAAAAGTTAAAAACTCTGAACCCAAAACACAAACAACAAAGAATTTCAAACCAACAGTACACACCTCTACTTGTTTTTCTGTGGCTTTAACAACTAGATTCTTTGGAGATTGAAGTTGTTGTGTCGCGAACCAAAGAGAAGAAGAAGGCGAAAGCTAACGAGGGGAAACTGAAGCAGATTTGAAAATTCAAATACATGTAATCAAACGTCTGTGTTTTGAGTAGTTTCTTTTTAATACCAGTAGTTAAACTAGCACGGCCACGTGAGTAATGTCATGTTGGCAAATGCATAATTCTCTAATGATTGAATAGAATGACAAAAAAAAAAAATTGGTATCAGAGCCTACACCTTTGGACTTAGCTAGATGGCACCAAAAACCAAATCCAAGACGTAAGAAGAACAGATAATTCTCTAGAAGCTGCTAATTAGAGAGTCAATGAAATAGAAGTCAAATTGCATGCTCAGTCAGATGACTTAGCACAACTTAAAACCATGATGAAAGAAATGGCAACTCAACAAATTTCCATTAAACAAACTCTGCAAGCTTTAACTGGTGATGCAAGTTCTTCCAAGAACACTCGCATTCCCCAACACCCTGTTACTGCCAACAACCAAGACTAGCTAGGAGAAGGACCACAATAATCTGCCTACAGATTATGCAGACCCAGAAGGGATTTCCCTACCTTTGAAGGGGAGGAAGTGCACAAATGATTGTACAAATACAACCAATATTTCGACTTGGAAGAAATTCCTGAAGTTGACAAGTTGAAACTAGCTTTGTATTATCTGGATGACATGACACTTTACTAGCATCAAAATTACACCAGAAACCTGGAGGGACAGAAGGTTACATGGGCAAAGTATGTGGACGCCTTGTGTTGTCAATTTGGGGGTCAAAAGGATCCCTTAGAAGAAGAACTCACCGAACACAAGCAGGAAGGTGATTGAGAAGGCTATATCAAAGACTTTGATATATTATGGAACAGAGCACAAATCTCTGAGAAACAAGTCTTGGTGTTCTTCTTGGGAGGGTTGGAGATAGAGATTAAGAACCTGGTAAAAATATTTGAACCTAAATCCCTCAAACAAGCTATAACTTAGCTAGGCTACACAAGAATACTTTTACCTACCAAAAAATAACCCCTCATTACCCAAAATCACAGGGTCAGGTGAGTTCCAACTCACAGCCTGTAAAATTTAACTACCCTGCAAACACTTCCAAGACAAACTTCATTTCTTTGAAGCCCCCTTCACAAACCTTACTGCCTAATCCTACAACCCTTCCCCCCAACAACAATACTGCCTATTCCAACCATAAACCTACCAGACCTATCAAAACCAAGGAAATGGATGAGAGGAGAGCCAATGGCCTATGTTTTTGGTGTGATGAGAAGTTTTTACCCAGACATAGGTGCAGAAACCGAAAGCTATACTCACTATGTATAGTAGAAGATGATGAGGACAACTTAGAGGAGGAGGAGCCAATTGAGACAATGAATGTGGAAGCTCACTCCTCATCTGTCACTCCAAGCAATCCAAGGCACTTTAGGATGTCAAACCATTAAGGTATGGGGGGAAAATAGGCAGATGTCCCATCTTTATTTTAATTGATTCGGGTAGCACTCACAACTTCCTTCATGTTGATGTGGCTGGCAAACTAGGATGTCCCATGACACCAATAAAACCTATGGAAGTTGAGGCAGCTAATGATGGTACCATGTTATGCACAACAGTCTGTACGAACCTGGAATGGAAGATGCAAGGTGTTCAGTTTCAGACAGACGTCTTTGTTATGAAGTTGCAGAACTATGATATGGTTCTAGGAATTTAATGGCTGAAGCTATTAGGAAATGTATTGTTCAACTATGAAGAAAGATGGGTATCCTTTTGGTGGCGGGACAAAGAAGTAACTCTAAGGGGAGAAAATCCTAAGTTAGCTCAATTCATACAGTTGGAAGAATTAAATGGGAAGAATTAAATGGATTGTTGAGCTCGGAGACCTTACTGTCAGCATTAAGACTTTGCAGTTTAAGAGTAGTGGGAAAGGCTGACCTGAAACATCCTGCCCAAGAGATGCCCCATGTTGTCTAGAACATAGGACTCACCTTTGCAGGCTCTACTAACAACTTATCAACACATTTTTTATGATCCAAAAGGGTTACCCCCAGTTAGGAGGCACGACCAAAGAATATCCCTCCAGGATGAGAGTCAGATTGTCAACTTGAGGCCCTATAGATACTCTGGATTACAAAAGGACACTCTAGAGACTCTAGTGGCTGAAATGCTGAAGGCAGGCATAGTGCAACCCAGCACTAGCCCCTTTGCTTCTCCAGACATACTGGTGAAGAAGAAGGATCAGACATGGTGATTTTGTGTCGATTTCCAAGCCCTCAACAAACTCACTGTCAAATATAAGTATTCTATTCCTATAATTGATGAACTGTTAGAAGAGCTAGAATGGGCAGTCATTTTTTCTAAGATTGATCTAAGGGCAGGTTACCATCAGATTCAAATGGTTTCAGAAGATATTTTTAAAACAACCTTTAGAACACACAATGACCATTATGAATTCCTAATCATGCCCTTTGGCTTATCTAATGCGCCAGCCACCTTCTAAAGTCTAATGAATGATATTTTTCGAGATCAATTGAGAAAGTTCATTCTAGTTTTCTTTGATGATATACTGGTTTATAGTAAGAACATGGTAGAACACCTACACCACCTTAGGATGGTTTTTGAACTGTTAGGTGCTCATTAATTAGTAGCAAAAGAAAATAAATGTGTGTTCGATACAAAACAAATCGAATACCTGGGGCATGTGATTACCAAGGAGGGAGTAGCCACAGATCCAAACAAAGTGACAGCCATACTCCAATAGCCTGTCCCTACAACCATCAAGCATCTTAGAAGTTTATTGGGGTTAACGGGATATTATAGAAGGTTTGTGCAGGGATATGGGGCTATTTGCAGACCTCTTACTCAGTTATTGCAAAAGGACTCCTTGTATGGACAGACATAACTACCACAGCCTTTGAGCAACTTAAACAAGCAATGTCCCAACCCCTTGTGCTAGCCGTGCCTAACTTTGACAGAACCTTTGTGGTGGAGATAAACGCTTCAGGAGTGAGTATAGGGGCAATTTCGATGCAAGAGGGGCCCCCATTTCATTTATGAGCAAAGCATTAGGATCCTAACAATTAGTTTTATCAACATATGAGAAGAAATTGTTGGTCATTGTCTATGCTGTCACTAAATGGAAACACTATCTGTGGGGCAGAAGATTTCTCATCGGAACAGACCACTCCAGTCTAAAGTTTCTGCTAAGTCAGAAGACTACTCATGTTGCTCAGCAAGTATGGCTAACTAAGCTTTTGGGTTTTGATTATGAAATTGAATACAGAGGGGCAAAGATAACCTAGCTGCAGACACCCTCTCCAGGGTTTCTCACAATGAGTTGTGTGTCTTAACCCTCTCATCAATTTCCACTAGTATCATGAATGAAATCAAGAAGACCTGGGAAACTGATCCAAACCTGCGACAGCTAATAGCAGAGTTAACCAAGGATGGTAACTCGCATCCCAACTACTCATGGATCAATGACACCCTTATCAGAAAGGGAAAGGTAATGGTGGGACAAGCTCCAAGCCTGTAGAGCCAACTTATCAGTCTCTATCATGACTCTACAGTAGGGGGACATTCAGGAACTACGGTAACTTCAAAGAAATCGGGGCAGGTGTTCTATTGGAAGAAACTCCAGAAGTTAGTAAGGCAATATGTTAGGGAATGCTCAGTTTGTCAATAGAACAAGGCTGAAAATGTTAATCCCTCAGGTCTGCTACAGCCGTTACCAGTGCCGTATGCTCCTTTCATAGATATTAACATGGATTTTTTTGATGGACTACCTACATCAGAAGGAAAAGAAGTAATTTTTGTGGTGGATGATAGGTTCAGCAAGTATGCCCACCTTATAGCCCTAGCCCACCCATACTATGCAATTACAGTAGCCAAGGTTTTTATGGAAAATATTTATAAGTTGCATGGGATGCCAGCAACGATTGTAAGTGACAAAGACAATGTTTTCCTCAGCCAATTTTGGGAGTTATTCAATCAATAGGGGGTCAACTTGCAGTATGCCTATCATCCCCACTCTGATGGGCAGACAAAGGTGGTTAACAATTGTATAAAGGGGTACCTAAGGTGCATGACAAGAACCATTCCTGCATAATGGGGATGTTGGCTGAGCCCTTGTGAATGGTGGTACAATACGAACTGCCACACAGCCACCAAGAAGACTCCCTACGAGATACTACATGGGCTTATGCCTCCAATTCACATTCCCTATACCCCTAAGGATTCACCAGTAGAGGCTGTGGATCAGTATTTAACTCAAAGGGAAGACATGCTCAAGCTCATCAGGAGCAACCTACTGCAATCATGGTTGTCAAAATCGTGATTTTGACAAGAATTGGAAGTTGCTTCTGAACTCAGATCGTAAAATCGGAATTATTTACTGTACAAAAATCATAAAATCACAATTAAAATCGTGTAGGTAGAAAAATCATAAAATCATAAGTAAAATATTTTCAAATAAAATATAATATAATTATGGCTATAAAATTTTATTAGTTAAGGTTTATACATGATTTAAAGAAAATTAAAAATACATAACAATTATATCATTATATTAGCATTTAAAAAATACTGATTTTTTTGATTTTTTTATTTTAAAAGGGGGTGGGTAGCCTGGGGAGTGGGGACTGGGGAGAGAGAAAGGGAGGGGAGGGGGGGCTAGCCCGGGGAGAGAGAAAGGGGGGCGACAGGACAAGGGATAGGTGTGCAGGTGGTGGGTAGGTGTATTTTTGGGTAAAATTGTGGGATCGTAAAATCAAACCGATCCGGTTCGATTTTACTATTCCGTATGATTTTGATCGAGTTTGACCCAAATCGATTTTTCTACCCGAGTTAACAAGGTTTCATGAGTTGACTCGTAAAATTGCAACTCGCGATTTTAACAACCATGACTGCAATCCCAAAACAGAATGACACAACAAGCAAACAAGAAAAGAAGTGAAACAATGTTCTCGGAGGGTGACCTAGTTTATCTGAAACTACAACCATATCGACAGCAATCGATTCATAAAAGAAAGTCTCACATATTATTAACAAAGTATTACAGCCCTTACACTATCATCAAGAAAATTGGGATAGTTGCTTACAAGTTAAAATTACCTGTTACTGCTATGATACATCCGATATTTCATGTGTCCCAGCTGAAAAAACATGTGGGAAATCGTGTTGTGCATTCAGATCTACCCATTCTTTTGGAGAAACCCCTGCTGCAACCATAAAAAATTACCGAGAGGAGAATGGTTAAAAGAGGCAATGCTGCAACGACCCAATTCTTGGTCTATGGAAGGACTTGTCATTGACAGAAGCAACCTGGGGAGAGGTGGAGGAGTTTGGCTGGAGATTCCCTTAATTTCACCTTGAGGACAAGGTTGATGTCATGGAAGGGGCATTGTCGCGAACCAAAGAGAAGAAGAAGGCAAAAGCTAACGAGGGAGAAAACTGAAGCAAGATTTGAAAATTCAAATACATGTAACCAAACGAATGTGTTTTATGCATAATTTCCTTTAAATTCCTTAATGATTGAACAAAATGACACGAGAAAAAAATAACAAAATTCCTAAATTCTCTCCCCTGTCCTTTTCTGTCACACACAGTGAGTGTGTTCTTTTTCTTATCGTCTCCCTAACTCTCCTTCTTCTCTCAAATTTCCCTCAGTTCCTTGAAGGTCCCTGTTAACTTGCAGCATGTTGACAAAAAGAAAAAGGCCCGCTTGACTTTGATGAAGAGACATTACTTTTACTTGATAGATTGCAAGATGGATGGAAATGAAAAGTATTGCAAAGAAGATGGAAGAAGCCATGGATGCTTGTGTTTGCTCTTGCTGCTACTATCAATGACACATGGATTCAGTGTTAAAGCAGTGAAATTCAAGCTCCAATTTAATAGTATTTGGTATGACTGTTGAGCATAACACTGAGGTGTGTTTCCTGCATAAAATATTTATACTTTGGTTGGCATCTTGTGTGAAAATTTTCTATTGTTGGGACAAGGATGGAGACATCAATTGTGAAACACGAGTGGAGTTGTGATTCTGTTCCATGGAGGATGATGATTGATTAACCCAAAAACTTATGTGTTTAATTCCTATAAAACTAAATTTGTTTATAATTTAATTTTCTTTAATATTTTTTATTTAAGCCTTTTTATCTAACATGGTAAGATGGGGAAATTTGTTGTGAAAAAAAAATGGAACAAAAAATTAATAAATTATGATGGTCAAAACTAATTAAAAAAAAACTATTTACTAGATAAACTAATTATTTAATTCTAATAAAGTGCAAATTATAATTAACTCGGTTTCTTTTTCATCAATTTTTAATATTTTAGATATGTTAATCCATATTTCAATCAGGAATAGATTATAATACAATCTCTATATTTTATTTTGTGTTCTTTTGGTTTTAAGAATAAAAAGTTACCTCCTTTATTAAAAGTTGATGATAGCAAAATCTTTTTTTTTAAAAAAAAAACTATGAGCATTTATTCATCCCTCTCTTAAGTGTTGCAAATCATAAATTCAAAAATCGATTTCAGATTCTAGCAGGGGGCAATAACTAGATTTTTCATCACTACATGAAATAATCTATTGATATTGTATGTAGAAAATAATAGAGTTTCTTTCATGGGTTGAAAATCTAGATTAAAAATATTGGATTTTGGATTGTACTCTCTATAAAAATCTTGATTTTTTTTATGCTAAGAAATCCTATTTTCTGAAAATTATATTTTGTGGGTTCAAGTAAATGAGAAAAAAACCTGGTTATCCCAAACTCTTGTTAAGAGTACATGTTCTGATTCGAACTCGCAACCTACTGTGCATGTCACAAACAATTTACCATAACATCACGCTTCTAGAGACAAATATTGATATTATACTAAGAAGGTTTATTGATATTGGAATTATGATACTCATTAAATTAAATATTGATATTGTATTCTTATTGGAATCTTGATACTGATTATTTTGGAGCAAGTATAATTTATTTGTTGTAAAGTAGGTCTTGTGATTATTCAAAGTTTTAAAAGCCCAAATAAAGGACAAAAAAAAAAGCTCAAAATAATTGAGCAATTGGAATAGGCTTTATTCATCGATAAAAATCCTAAAAAAAAAAGGTCTTGTCGATTCTTACATAAAAAATGAATCCAATTGGTAGGCTTGAACTAATTTCTAGTTTGGTTCTCAACCTAAAAAAGATAAAAATTTCTAGTTTGGTTGTTTATTTTAATTTAAAATCAAACCAAACAAAAACAAAAACAAAAAAAATCATATTACAAAAAGTTACAAATCATAACCATCACAATCTTTTAATAGAAATTATTGAAATGACTTAAATATAATTTTAAAATTTAAATTGAGTTTATGCCATATCGACCCTATTTGGCATTGTGTTTCAAAAATACTTTTGAAAAAAATTGAAATTCTTTTATTTTAAATTTAAAAAATGTGTTCTTAAATCATTTTGATATGCTAATGTTGAAAATAATTTTTTTAAAAATAAAAAGGCATCATTTTAATGTATTTATGAACAAAAAGCATTTTGAAAATAACTTCAACCATACTTCTAAACATACTCCTCATGAATTTAGAGAGTTAATTTAGATTAATTTTATAAAAATATTTGATCAAGATTTGTTTTTATATATATAAAAGAGTCAACATGTTGATGGTTGATTTCGAGAGAGACATGCATGGGTCTGCTAGGTCATTGAGTCAACTTGGGTTTTTAGTTGGATCAGTTGAGCTTATTTTAATTTGGATTGATTCAGGTTTCAGGTCAACTTTTTGAGCCGATCCAAGAGTTTTAAAATGATGGAATTAAGTTCAAAGTAAAATTCTTTCCAACTATAATAAAAAATTTCTTTTTTTGTAAGTGATTCATATGAGGAAGTTAAAGCAAATATAGAAGAAAATAAATCTTAAACCTTCCGTTTAAAAGGTTATATTATTATATTTTGAACAAATTGTCAGTAAAAATATACTGAAAACAAATTAAACCTTTCAATATTTGAATAATTAAGTATGAAAACTCTACTAGAATAACTTTTACTTAAATTTGTTATCTTAATAAGCTGAAGGTTGTTTTCTTTTCATCAATAAAAAATATGTAGAACTTTTTAATTCAACTACAAGTTTATTAATTTTTATTTTCTACTAATTAATTAATTAATGTAAACATATAATCTAACTGTAACAACCAATAAGCTTATTGAATTCAAGCAGGATTAATTTTGATCTGCAAAGGGAAGTTTAATTTTGATCCTCAAAGAAAAGTTGTATGTAAATGATTAATGCTTTTGAAAGCTTAGAGATTGCATCTCAACCTTAACCTCAACCACAAACATGACTAAAAATATTTGATATTATGGTAATTTTTGTTTTTTATCCAACGACATAGAAAAACAACAATTAGGTTAGTCTAATAACTTATGGTATTTGTATTAGATCCATACAAAATTGCATTTCAAATCTTAGTTTTGTAGAAACTAAAATGAAGATGTACTTTTTATTTATTTTGCATGAAAAAATCATGTCATAAGAATCTTCACTAAACACATTTTTTAAAGCCTATTCTTTTAGAGAGAAAAAAACACAAGTAAAAATATATTTTAAAAACCTAGTTTTTTTATATCACGATCTCAAAAACTAAGAAAAACACTTTTATACTTGGTTTTAAAATAACTTTACGGTTGTGTTTCTTTAAAAAAAAAAAAAGGTTTAAGCAAAATACTTTTAGTTGTGATTTTAAAAAAATAATAAATTACATGTTTAGTTAAAACTGTCGTGAGATAAATTCTTGCAAGCAAAATAAATAAAAAATAGATTATTTTAGCTTCTATATGGAATGCAAAAAAATATAAGTTATTTGTCTAACAATTTTTTTTCTTTGTGGTTAAGCAAAAAACAAAAGCTATTACAAAATCAAGCAAATGAGATATTACTTATGATTTTCAACTTCAACAAAAAAATAGTATGTATTTTTTTATATTTATTGTTACTTATTGTTCAGTCACTAGTCCTCCATTTTTGCTTGTATCAATAAATGTTCATTTCAACAAACAAATGGAAATAATATAAAAAACAACAAGACTACCAATAAGGATTAAAAACCTTTGAAAGAAAGATTGATCACACTAACCAAATCCTCATCTAGAACCCGATACAAACAAATATAGAGAGGAAGGAACCAGACATACCTAACTAGGTATCCTATAAAGCCCATATATTGTAAGTGACGTGGATCATGCATATATCATAATTACATGGTCAAACAATCCTAAACAAAATTGAAATACAGCTTGGAAAACTGAAAAATAGGTTTAATAAAAATTTCAACCCAGAGATAATTGTGTCTAAAAACAAAAAATATGAGAATAAACTTTGACTTATAGATAATTTTGTATCTAAAAACTCGAGATAAACAAATAATATCACAAAAATAGTTAATATTAAACAAAAAAGTCAAATATATAACTTTTGTCCCCATAGAGGAATAATGTTATACCACAAATAATGAAAAGGAAAAAAAACTCATATTTATTATCACCAAACTCTCTTGAGTAGTGTTTGGGGTAAATGTAGGTATCATAAACTATTTTTTGGTTATTTCCCAAATTCGTCTAAAATAAAAAAAAATATTCGTACAATATCGTAGTCTTTTTTTAGAGGTATGGCAAATCTGACTGGACAAGGCTTGGTCACGAGTTAAAAATGAAAATAAAAAATAGAAACAGTATTATTTTGACTAATTAAAACAATTATGCGGAGTTTTCACGATGAACTAAGTTGTTTACTAGGTCAATTAATTTTATTTTTTTCAACCTAGATCCCCAGGCCTTGTTTCTGTTTATTGTTTTTCTTCTTCTAATCAGCTAAACTGGTTAGGCTCATGAGGGGTTTAGAACTTGTAAGCTGCGTTTTTAACTCTTAATAAAATGTATAAAGGAGAAAGAAAATAGTTTGAGATTTTGTTAGATTTTTTTTAAAACAAATTGGCTTTTGATAATATATATATAAATATAAAAAAAATATTCTATCATAAATAAATTTGTAGCAGATTGAAGAAAAAAACATATATTAATGAGTTTTTCAGGATTTATGTGCAGGTTTTAATGTCCAAGAAATAAATAAAAAGAGTATGAACTTGGAACAAAAAGAAAGAAAATTCAAGAAGGAAAAAAATAAAAATAAAAAATCGATGGATTGCTGAGGATTTTTGTACAGGTTTTAATGCTTAGAAGAAAAACAAAAGAAACATTAGAAAATCAGAGAGAGAAAAAACAATATATATTAATACTATTATCGAAAACAAAAAGATTTGACTGCAAAAAACTATCACCCATGCGAGAGACATCCACCTAGCTAGTCACAGAAGTAAATATCGACTTTTTTTACTCCCTATTCACTGTGATTTTCCTCACCCAGGTATCTTGGGCAACAAGCAGGCCCGGCCGGGACAAACCCGCAGTACCTTACTCTCTCAATCTGTGTGTCATTTTCTTGCCATCTGTGCTGAAAGAAGGGAAACCAAGCGAATGCTAGGTGGTTTTTTTTTTTCTAACATAAGGAGAAAATAAAAACAAAATAACATAATTTGGTACATGTCATAGTCTGAAAAACACATCATTTTAAAATATCACTGATAAAAATAATGACATGTTAAAAAATAATGTAGTATAAATTTTAATAAACAGAGAACACACAGAGAAAAAAAACAGAGAGATCATAGACACATGTTAACTACTATTTTCAGATAGCGTGTATGATTCATGTCGATATTGCTATCGATTTTTCTTAGTATTATTAAGTTTAGCTTTTTGAGATTTTTCTCATAATACAAAACTTGTCATTATAGAATCTTGATCCATGTAGGAGATCTCATCATCTCTCTTTTCTTTACTCTCTTGTTATTGAAATATGTGGTACTTTATTTTTTTAATATGTAGCCATTCTCACCTATATCTTAAAATATCATATTTTTCAATGATTATATTTGTTGTGTTATTTCATTAAAACTTGTTTAAAATATGTTATTATGTTTTTTTATGAAAACCATGACTAATTGTTGGGTATTTATCAAATATTCAACTTGCTTTGGGTTATTTTAAGAAAACAATTATTGCAAATCACATCTCATAAAACTAAAGTATAGAAGTTTTATTTGTAAATCATTATATTATAAGATAAGTCTAAAATACATGTATGCATTAACAACAATAAAAATAAATATATTAAAAAGAGATATTAGGTTGAGTTGAACCCTTGCATCTTTGTAGTAAACTTGATTTGGATTTTATCTATATATTAAGTGTATGTTTATATATATTAAGTGTATGTTTAGTAATGCAGAAATAGTATTTTTTTATGTTTTTAATATTAACACGTCAAAATTATTAAAAACACCTAAAGATATCAATTTAATGTTTTTTTCAAATAATTTTAAAAAAATGAGATGAACCGTGTTGTCATATAGAGCATTAATCCTGATAAAATAATGTAAAATTACATGTGATTGATTTAGATGATAACATCAAATAAGCGTGTTGAAAATACATCTTTAAAGCTCATTGTCTAATTAGATAGTTTAGTATAGGGCAAACTTCAAAAACATCCCTAGATTATATAAGTAGATTCAATTTTATTACCAAACAATTTTTAACATTGATTTTACTTTTAAATTTTTAAAAATTCTCAATTAATGATTTCCATTCATATTTCCTAATACTGTATTTTTATTTAAGTAGAAACATAAAACTTAATATTTTTTCATAAGTAATTTTAGCAGAAGCCCTGCTTGATAAATCAAAGTGGTTTAGAGGTAATTTTTTTTTTTATATGTATAAACTTTTTTTTTAATTTGAGGAAACCCCGCCTCCTTTTAGGCACTTTTTGCGAGCCTGAGTTAAGCGAGTAAAACCTCAGTTGTCCCAGGTTCTTACAAGGTGAGCACGCCCTTACTCAAACTCAAGACAAACTTATTTGAAGCTCTATGCCACCACGTCATGCCTCTTGAGAATATTTATATGTATAAACACTTGGATGCAAAAATGATATTGTCCCTATAGTTTGGGGTAATATTTGATGTTTGTCCTTTAGTTTATATGCTTATACTTTCTTTAAAAATATTATTATAAAGACTTGATCTACCATCTAAGATCATAAATCAAACCAATAAAGTTTTTATAAATCATTTTTTGATTAATACATTAATAATTATTTAATTCCATAACTTTAAATGAATAATTAAGTGTGAAAATATTCACATTTTAAATGTGTTTTGCTTAATACATTATTTGAGACAAATTAATGGTTTAGTAAAGTTATATTATTTGGCCTATAATATTAGGTGGTGAATTAGAACCGTCTAATAATTTTCCTTTCTTTCTTTAATTCTTTATTTTTTAAACCCTCTTTTGGGTTCTGATCCGCAATTGAATATATGGTGTGGGTCTAATATTTGTTGTCATATAACTATATTAAATTTTGAAGCTTGGACTTCATTGCGGATAATTAAAATTCAATCATTATATTAAAATAATACAAGCATCATGGTTTATTTATGCAAGCAATAAAAATACTTGAAATGAAGATTAAAAGCTTTTTTGGTGTATAAAATCAAACTATTCAACCACCATATGTATTAATAAAATAAAATAAAATTGACATGCTCTATTTGACTTAAAAAGCAAAAAATAAAATGGTCGATATACTCAAATAGGGCTATTTTTTTCTCATTAACACTATCTTTTTTTAAAAAAACATATCAACAAAATAATATTATCAGAAAAAAAACTTTACGAGATATCATAGTTTTTATATGTCGTGATTGAGAAACATAATATTTATATGGTGGTTACTAATGGTAATCCTAAATGTGGCACACTTGTTGTCCAAAGGTGGGAGGTCGCCCACTTCTCTTTGGTAGCAAGTGTGACCTACTCAAGTCACTATTTGTGACTTTTTTTTTAGTTTTGTTAAATTTGTTTTATTAAGATCTTTTTGATGGTATAAATAGTGTCATGATCAGAGCTTCTATGTGTTTTCAAGTTTTTTTCGATGTATTTTCACCGTCCTTTCTTCTGCCTATTTAATAATTTTTTTATGGATGTTACCATTTTGAATAATGACAAACTATAAATGTCTTATTTCTCAATCACGACATATATAAACTATGTTATTTGGAAAATTCTATTTTCATTTGTAATATTCCTTTAATATTTTTAATATATTGTGCTAAGTTAGTTTTTAAAGAAATCCTAAAATGATGATTTGATTACAAAAAAAAACAAATCACATCACCGCCATTTTAACCCATGCCCAACCCTAGCTAGCTTAAATGTGAAACAACAAAATGTTAAAGGATTAGATTGTAAAAAATAATAATCTAAGAAATGAGATGATGGGTTAATTTTCCAAACCAAAAGTAGCGGAATCCTAGACTCGAGTTTAATTAAAAAAACTCATTCTCCAACCAGTACAATGTTGGAAGATGAAATCATCAAAAAAATTAAAATAAAATTATTAAAATAAAATAATTGCCAGAAGTAGCGGAATCCTAGACTCGAGTTTAATTAAAAAAACTCATTCTCCTACCAGTACAATGTTGGAAGATGAAGTCATCAAAAAAATTAAAATAAAATTATTAAAATAAAATAACTGCAATAAAAAGAATGTTGATTAAATCACGTAGAAAAAAAAATTGAAGGAGGTGAAATTATAAAAAAAAAACTTCAATTCTAAAAATTAACAAAAACAAAACAAATAATAATAAAAATAATATGGATCAAATTAGACATATAAAAAATTAAAGGGGGATGAAATTGAAAAAATGCTTCTAAAAGAAACACGAACCTAAAAAAAGTTAAAAAAAAGAGAACCCAAGTGAATCTTGTAAAACTAGGTTAATTTTTCAAACCTACAACCCATTAATTACTAAATTTAGATCATCAAGAAGTTCAAATCCTAATCAGTCAATGATGGGAAATGAAATTATAAAAATAATTTAAATTAAAAAAAGTTATCAAATCAAAATTAATTACAAGTAAAAGAATGATGATCAAATCACATAAAAAAAATAAAATGGGATGAAATTAAAAAAAACCATCAATTCAAAAAATTATCCAAAACAAAATAAATGAAAATCAAAGGAATAAAAATAAAATCTAAGAAATAAAAAATTGATAAAAATTAAAATTTTAAAAATATATTCAATTTTAGAAACTATTTTAAATAATAAAAAAAAAACATTGTCTCATCCAATCCACGAGTCAATCCTATGGACATAAATCTAAACTTTGTCATTATTTTTATGCAATCATCATAAGTTTGAAAATATGTCATAAATATGTAGCAAATTATTTTGTTCTTTTATTTTGAAGACTCAAAATATTTTGCTCTATTTTTTTTTGTTAAATAAAATGAAAATTATTATTGTATTTTCAATTCTCATCTATGGTTATAAAACTCGATTTAAATTATCAGATGATAAAAATAAAAGATTAAAAGAATCGTTTAGGTAAAAAAAAATCGAAAAATAAATAAATTAAAATTGAGTTTTGAGCCGTAATACTAGGTCAATGGAGTTTAATTTTTTAAAATTCACTAATTTTTTGTTTTCTTTCATATATTTTTTTTGCATGTACTGGCTCACCAAGTTAGAAAAACAGAAAGTTGACACAAGAGTAGTAAGGAGGGGTAAAACAGTAAAACGAATAGACGCGAGTTGAGAGAAAGGAATAACATGCGGAAGGGAGAGAATCAGAGTGCAGAGCACAACCAATGAGAGCACTTTAACTTTAAATTAAAAAAGAGGCCCACGTAGACTGACTCCTCTGCCTATTTATTTTCCAAAGCCAGAGTCAGATCAGAGCAAAGACATACATAGAGGCAGATCAAAGCTAAAAGAGGCAGCGATCCAGCCATCAGATATCGTCCTCTACTTTTATTTAAAGCATTTCTTACAGTTTTTATTTCCTCTCTCTCTCCAAACAAAGATGGCCGATCAGCTAACAGATGATCAGATCTCCGAGTTCAAGGAGGCTTTCAGTCTCTTCGACAAGGACGGCGATGGTCTCCCCCCCCCCCCCCCCCCCCTTTTTCACTTCTTTATTTCTCAGATCTAATTCTGTTTCCGATTTTGTTTTACACTTTTCGTGCCTGTTTTGCTGTTTCTTAGCTTGATCTGTGGCTGTTCCGCGTTTTATTTACTTCGATTGGTCGTATGCAGCTTTTCTGTTTCTGTTTTTTTAAATCTTTTATTTCCTTGAGGATCTGTTTTTGAAATGTGCTAGGGTTTGATCGCGATCTGTGCTTGTTTATATTCTGGATCATTTCCTAGGTTATGATTCGGCTCGGCTCGGGTTGACCGAATTGTTTATTTGTTAATGAGGGAAATGATGGATTTTAATTGAAGGAATAAATGTGTGGAATCATGTAGGTCAAGAAATTGTGTTAGGAATGAGGTTATGATCTTCTAATTTCTAGTTTAAGCTGTGGAAAACTTGCATTGGCAAATCGTAGTCGGAATTGCAGGCATGTTTTGTGTTTGATGATTAAAGTTGGAACTTGCTCCGCTTTTATCTTGATTCTTTTTTTGTGAATGATTCATGTATTTTGTTTCTATGATACTGCCTGCAATTTGTTGAATATTGCATATCCTGGTCCGTCCTCTTTCACGCCTGGGCCTGTTTTGAATCATATTCAGTATCCGAACTTGATAAGGTCTAATGCTAGCAATATGATAATTGCTATTGATTTTATCTCAGGCTGCATTACTACTAAGGAGCTTGGGACTGTGATGCGTTCTTTGGGCCAAAACCCAACTGAGGCAGAACTCCAGGACATGATAAACGAGGTCGATGCTGATGGGAATGGTACCATTGACTTCCCCGAGTTCCTCAACCTCATGGCCCGCAAGATGAAGGACACTGATTCCGAGGAGGAGCTCAAGGAAGCTTTCAGAGTTTTTGATAAGGACCAGAATGGCTTCATTTCTGCCGCTGAACTGCGCCATGTCATGACAAATCTTGGAGAGAAGCTGACAGATGAGGAGGTTGATGAGATGATCCGTGAGGCTGACGTGGATGGTGATGGTCAGATCAACTACGAAGAATTTGTCAAAGTCATGATGGCCAAGTAAGGTTACTCACCCAAAACCAAATGCGTAAAAACAAAAGAAGAAGAAGAAGAGAAATAGGGCAAATAAGTTTGATGAGAATTCTATTTCCCCATTAGGACATCCTTCATTTGGTGGTGTTAGCTTCAGTTGGGTTGTTTGTTCTGTTTGCATTATTTTATGGAACCTGTCATTCATATCTACTTGTTTGCTCTGTTTCTTGTTCAGTAGCCTGGCTTGTTAGCATCTTCTCATTGATGTTTGGCATTTTCTTTCTACCTTTGGTATTATGAACCTAGAACTTTTGGGAGAATTGGATGGTTTTGCTTATGGATGGCTAATTTTGTTAATATCACTTTTTTGTTTGCTTCCATTGTTTGTGTGATTTGTTTGAACATTTAATGTGCCGTGTGTCATTTCATCCATCTTGCTGTTGCAGCAAGACATGCTATTGCTTATCTGTCAAATCTAACAGTAATAATTGAGATGTCAATGACCCAATTTAGCTGCCTGGGTCTGATTCCTTATTGCGTTACCTCTCCCCCTGCCCCCGAACACGAAGAAATTTTATGGTTCCATGGAGTAACTAGTGGATTCTAACTTGTTGCTCAGTGTCCACTTTAACTTGAAAGAAAAAAATGGGAGAGAGATAAATCTGATTTAGATAGAGATATTCTTGTAACTTTTGGTGGTGTCATGAGTGTGATTTTTTATTCTTTTTCAAGGAGAGAGCACTACTAGTTACCCTTTTAGTACCATAAAACTAGCCACATCATGTGTTCAGTCAGCAAAGAATAACCATCTGATATTGGTTGGGGATTTTCTGTTGATTTGGGTAGCGTGGTGATGGATCCTCCTCCTGCGTTGGAAAAGGTTGAACCCTCTGGGGTTCTGATGACGGAATATTTAGCACTCTCATTTATTTATAGATGTCCATCAAAATATTTTTAAAAAAATTATTTTTATCAGTATATTAAAATAATTTAAAAATAGATATAAAAATTAATTTAAAATACCGACATTTAATACACTCAGTAGTAAATTATTTTGATGTTTTTAAATCATTTTGATATGATAATGTCAAAATTATTTTTTTTAAATAAAAAATATTATTTTAATATATTTCTGAATAAAAAATAATTTGAAAAACAATTTCAATTGTATTTTCAAACATACAAATAATATATATATGTACATATTTTGGAGTTTATATTTTGAATCTTCTATGTTCATTTTCTTTCTTTTTCAATCATCGATTCGGTTTTTTAGACTACAAAAAGCGTTAGCAATCAAAACTTCAACTCTTTAATAATTGGGATGCTGTTTTTCATCTAATATTATTATCAAAGTTATTAATTCCGTTTTGTTTCGGCCGAAATATCTCGTACTAAGTGTAAAAACAAGACAAAATAATATCATTTTTGTCTCGTTTTAAATACCGGCCGGTACCGGAAATACTGGCCGAAACACCCCGGAATCACTCCGGGCGTGCCGTTTCGGCCAGTAAAAAAAAGAATTAACTTAATTCTTAAGTCTTAAACAGCCGCATCCTGTTTCCCCCAAAATCTCAAATCAAAAACCCTAACTCTTCTTTTCCTCAGCCCTCTCTCTCAACTCAATCGATGGTATTTTTAGACACCCAGCCCATACTGCCAACTTTGTTCTTATGGGTATTTTTGGAGACACCATAGTTGTGAGAATCCATGGTGCTCAAAGACAAAGATTGGAACTTGGAAGAGAAAGATAGAGAATTTCTTTGGATCTCTTTAGTTTTCGGTTAAATGGGTGTGTATAGTGTACCTTTGGTGGGTTCTTGACTTGAGTTTGTGGAGGCTGCTGCTGGTGACCTTGTTAGGGAGGTGGAGACGAGAGGTTTGGGTTTTGCTTTTGTTTTAGAAAAGAGAAAGTGGGTGTGACTGAGGTTTGAGTTTTCATTCAGAGAAGAGAAAGTGGGGTGTGACTTTTTTCTTCTTGAGACAGGCATAGGCTAGGTGTGGGGCTCATACTTTACACTTCACAGCAGTACAACACGGAAGGCAATTGTTTTCATTTGGTGTTTATTTAATTTATTTTTCATTTTATATTAATTTTTTAATATATTTTAATGTTAAAAATAAATTTAAAAGCTCAGCTGATTTTAGTTTACCAAAAATTAAAAACAATAAAAATTATAAAAATATATATTATAAAAAAATAAAATTGTTGTTAACTTTGATTTTATAAAAAATAAAAATTATATTTAATTTTTTTTAAAGTTTGTTCATATATATATATATATAATTAATTAATTATATATGAACAGTACAACCCCAAAACGGCACGTCGAAATGCTCCAAAATCAAAACGTTCTGTATCAATAAAGAAAATAAAACATCAATCGAAACAGAATTAATAATCTTGATTATTATAGCTTACAAAATATAGTAAAAGGAAAACGGTAGTTGTGGATTCTGATGTGATTTGCTTTTAGGAATCTAGACTGTAGCGTGATGTTGGGCTTACAGCCCAAAGGTCACACATGGGATATTAATTGATTTTCCTTATTGGATGGATTTCTTGAATCCAGTACATCGAGGAGAGAGCATATAAATAGATGTTATCTTTATTTATTGAATGAAATTCTTAATTAGATTAAACTCCTACCCTTTCATTACAAAAATTGAAAGGAAAAAAAATGATTTTCATCTTACCTTGGTATCCCTGACACATGGTCTGGTCACGTATGGGCTCGAACACAATGCTCCACAGATTCCTCAGGAAAGCTTGTATGTGCTACCGCTGACTGTGCCTCTGGTGCTATAGACGATGCCGGTGAGATCCCACCAGCATCCTTTGCAAAGGAAGTGGTGGACACGATTATTATGATATTAGCCATTGAATTGGACTTTATTATTGGATTTAATTTATGTTATTGTTGGATATTTTATATAAACTCAATTAATTATTGATAATGTAGGGTTTATTTATGTTTTACGTTACAGGCAATTTTCTGATGAATTAACTAAAATATATGGATTTGCCATCCCCTTTCCTCCTTTCTTTTCTCCCTAGCTACCTAGTTGGTGAGCATCATTGTTCTACCTCTTCTTCGTTCCTACTAGCTATTATAGCTAAATAGCTTAGTATTTGGTTTGGTAGCATGAATGTGGATGCTCTTAGAGCCTTTATTTGCATCTGGGCTCGAAGACGATGCTATACAGATTCCTCAGGCAAGTTTACTTGTGCCACTGCCACCGGTGGTTGTGTCTCTGGCAGAGCAGAATGTCATGGCACTGGCCACTGGTGTTATACCGCCAGCATCCTTGGTAGAGCTCACTCTAATCTAATAATGGGCAAGCTTATTGTGATATCAGTCTGGTTGATGGTTTTAACGTCCCACTTTCAGTAATTCCACTAGGAGATTCTTGTGGGTGCAATTCTACAAGATGCGAGGCTAATGTGAAAGCTATTTGTGATTCTAATATAGCTGTAAAAGGGTCAGACGGGACCGTGTTTGCCTGCAAGGGTGTTCCGGCCAAAGTCTGCTGCACCGGTGAGTTCAGTACACCAGACAAGTGCCTTGCTTACCAACTAATCAAAAATCTTCAAGCAACAATGCCGTCAAGCTTGTAGTTGCGTTAAGGTAGCATATATTACTTGTCCTTGTGGGTCTAACTATTTGATCACCTTCTGTTAATGATGAAATAATTAGTTTTCTTCATAAGTAGCACTGCATTAGAACCAAACATGAGAGATTCTGACGCTCAGGTTGTTATTCTTGTGGAAAATGAAAGGAAAATATTATTAGTAAGTTGTTAAATGTGTCGAAACAAAGCACCGCTAAATAAATAAATAAGACATACAAATTCAAATGGCACAAGAATTCTTTATCATTTTTCAAGTTCAAACTGCCAAGCCGAGCAGTCGCAGTTTGCAGAACCAACATGATTAGTAAATTGCAGAAAAACTATACAAATCACAGCTTAATTACTAATCAGAATCGATTGTTCCTGTTATTTTCGACATCAGAGGTTATTTCTAGGATCATGGCTTTTAACTGCAATAAGAAGGTGCTGATAAATATGCTAGGTTTCCTTGATGCTCTTGGGAGGCTGAAATACTATTTTGTGAAAAGAAAAACCATAACTTGAAATGGTGTGCAATAAGTTGAACTGGATTGGATGTAAAGTAACTGGCAGTGAAATAATCCAAGCTCAAGAAAGAACTTTTGATGAGCTGGTAGGGCACAAGTTCAAGAAGTACCTACCGCATATCAATTGCAACCACTATCAGTAGAATGCAGAACTTGCACAGCACACTGATAGTGTCTGACTGAAAAAAGGTCGCCCATACCTATACCAAGCCAATATACTCAACTAGAAGATTTAGGGTGTATTTGGTATTGCTTTTGTGGTCAAGGTTTTAAAAAAACAGTTTCATGAAAAGCACTTTAGCTGCGGTTCAAAATAAGTTTTTGGTTAAAACTGTAGTTGATATAAAATAGTTTCGTGTGTTTAGTTAATATGCTTTTTATATTGTTGTAAACTTGTGAAATTACTTTAAAGTATATATATATAGTTTTTTAAATATTTAGTAATAAAATGTAATTAATAATTCAAGTAAATTAGACACTTGTTTTTATTCTCCTATTAAACTACTTGTAATTTCATCACGAACTAAATCCATACGTGAAGACCTCTGCGATCCCGGAACAACATATAGTAAAATATCATCTGAAACAAAATTAGAATTGCGAGGCAAAAATTATATTGTGATCTCCTTCTAATATATTTATTTATATTTTAATTAATTTTTAGATTATTTTAACATTAAAAATATATTACCCCTCCCTCCCTGCATCCCGAAATTCCACTCTCCTGTCTCACTCAAGCACCATTTTCCTTACACACGTGAGTATTGGTTTCGAGCGAAAAGCAACTAATAGCTGCTTTTCTTGCACCGGCTTTTGACTGTTATTTTGTATGTGGGACCCATGCCTTGTGGATGCTTTTTACACTAACCAAACACTAGATTAGGGTGCTTTGGGGTGTTTGAGATTGTGGTGCAATCGGAGGTTGCAAAAAAGCACCCTAATCTAGTATTTGGTTAGTGTAAAAAGAAGGATACAAGGCATGGGTCCCACATACAAAATAACAATCAAAAGCCGGTGCAAGAAAAGTAGCTATTAACTGCTTTTCTTGCTTTTTGCTCGAAACCAATACTCACGTGTAAGGAAAATGGTGCTTTTGGTGCTTGAGTGAGACAGGAGAGTGGAATTTCAGGATGCAGGGAGGGAGGGGGGCTGGGGAGGGCTAATGTATTTTTAATGTTAAAATAATCTAAAAATTAATTAAAATATAAATAAATATATTAGAAGGAGATCACAATATAATTTTTGCCTCGCAATTCTAATTTTGTTTCAGATGATATTTTACTATATGTTGTTCCAGGATCGCAGAGGCCTTCATGTATAGATTTAGTTCATGATGAAATTATAAGTAGTTTGATGGGAAAATAAAAACAAGTATCTAATTTACTTGAATTATTAATTACATTTTATTATTATAATTATTAAATATTTAAAAAACAATACACACACACACTTTAAAATAATTTCACAAGTTGAAAGCAATATAAAAAGCATATTAAACAAACACATGAAACTGTTTTTTATCAACCTCAAACTCAACCACAGTTTTAACCAAACACTTCAAAACGTATTTTGAACCGCAGCTAAAGTGCTTTTCATGAAACTGTTTTTTTAAAACCCCAACCACAAAAACAAAAGCAATACCAAACACACACTTAGTAGCCATAAGGGGAGAGGGAATTAGAGGGAATTTCAAACTTCACTTATAAGTGGCTTTGTTGAATTTCAAGTTCGAACCTGAAAGCCACTCTTCACTAAATGAGATTCAATGGTTCCAATAAAGGAATCTAATAACTCATGTATGTAACTCAATCTCAAACTGTGGACCTTCCTGATAATAATTTTGAGGAAGCAGAAATGATTGAAGGAAAGAAAATTTAACTACAACAAATAAAACATGTAAAACTTGAGTAATTCTATAAACAGAGAAAAGCCTATAGGAACTGTATCATGCAAGTGATTCTTTCAGAGTCACATATGGAAAGTGGGAGGGTGTGGGCTCCTACCTTCTAAGTGGCTTATAAAGGCAAACAGTGACATACTTGGATTGAAATCTATGAGTCAGTCCAAGAGCAACCAGAGAATGAGATGCCCAACCTTTCTCAATGTAAAGGTGGTTCAGCACAACATGTTGAGGCTTGGAAGAAGCAGCTTCATCAAGGACTGTTAGATGTAGCTGTGGTGGAACTGCTAAAGGCTCCTTCGCAAAGTCATCCTCAGCTGGGAATGCTTGGCTGTAAGTGGAGTCTGGAGATTGTGGAGCCTCAAACTCAACCACATTGTCAATGTTTTCAGGCACAAAATCCTGCAAGATAGCAACAGGAACTTGGAAATTGAGTCGTGTATGCTTTTGCAATTTTGCAAGGCACTGAAAAAATGTTGTTGGACCAAGAAATAGCTTTATTATTTTCTTCCTCATAAATGAGTATTAGAAAAATATATATATCAAGCAAAATCTTGGTTATATATGCACGTAGAGGAAGCAGGATTCGTGTTCCCTTATGGAACATAAAAGGCATGTTTCACATGGCTTCTCCCAATATATGGTTTGCATCCAAGTTTTTCAAAGGCATCTTGAGCATATCCCTTCAAAAAACATGATTCTGTGCTCATTTAGTTTAAAAAATCATTGTCACTAATGAAAATTTGAACAATCAAATGCTTCTAGATTTGTAAGACCAAGAGCCATGTTGAGATACTTACATGAACATCAAGAAGATTACATACACAACCCATTTCATCAGTCACCAAAGGAAGATCTGGGATATGTCTCCACTCTCCATCCACTATTAACTTATAATGGTATATGCCTGGTGGGAGGACCATAAGAATAGAATGATCCTTGCCAGATCTTTGTAACTTTTTCCTGCAACAGAACAATAAATGATACCATACAAGTTTCCTCAGAAGCAACAGATACCCCCCCCCCCCCCCCCCCCCCCCCCACCCCTTTCATCTTCTGTATTTAAGACAGTGGCTTAACCTTACCTTGATGTAAAGTTGTCCCATGATCCTTCAACATCCACATTGTTTCCGTCATAGTTCCATGTGATAATTGCAGGGATTCCTTGCTCAGGGGGCTGGCCTTCATCAACAACCTCAGGAGACTCATTCTGCCACATCTGATCTAAAGATAGGGGTCCACCAGGCCTTTGCAAGGGAGCAACTGGAACCTGCGGACACACAATACAGAAGCAGTTACATTGGCTGCAGCTCTATTACATATATAGACAAAATCCACCATTTGGTCCATAGAGCAAGTTTAGCCTTTAGGTTCCCCACCAAGTACAAAAATGGAAGGCTGCAAAAACCTAAACTGCAGCTATCCGCCAGATAAATTACACACTTTCTAACACATAAAACGGTAATTTGGCAGCTAAAATCAAACCAATCCAACTCTAAACCAGACCATGTTAGCATCACACTCAGATTGCAAATGCCTCATATAAAACAAACATATCTAATACCAAATACTCGTAGATCACCAGCTTGCATATCCAGAAATGCATCTCTCAGTCACTAATGATTCCCGAAAGGTCAAAAACGACATCTAAAGAACAGAAACAAACAAAGCTCCCAAATCACACAACATTCTTATAAACTCTAGTCACGATAGAATCTTCAATTCATATTCGGTTAAACTCAACCGCACCCCAGCCCCTGGTAACCTTCTTTCTTAATTACTTCATCACAAATTTCAGTCATTGAAACATACCTTCACAAAAATCAAAATTCTAAAAGAGATGGATCAAATTTAAATCAAACCCACTTCATAAAACAACTAAACCACCTTAATGAAAACAAAATTAGAAAATAAAGGAAACCCATTTCTCAAAATGCCTAAAATCCAATCACAGAAGGCAATTAGACACCAACAAACTTCATCTTCCTTCCTTATTACAGATCTTAATGAACCCCATCATCATCCAATACTAGTCAAGACATAAAATTTGAAGTAAAACTCAATACTTTTTCAATCAAACTATTATTATTATACCTGAGAAGGGAACAAAAAAGGCAATGTGGATCGAGCAGGAGCATGACCAGGAGGATTATTATCACAACGGTTATGATTAAGATCATTAGTAGCCAATATTGAAACCGACTGCAGCATACTCGACGCCCCACTTCCAATCACCGACGACGACTCACCGTTTTCTAACCCTTCTCCGTCGTCTCTCTCTCCTTCCTCTCTACCGTTTGCATTTCCCATTACTAAAACTTTCTAACCTTTAATCCACGTACACTGCAGATCTAACGTTAACAAAAAAAGGTAGTTGTCGTTTGACGATGGTGATAATATATTACAGTACGATAATAATAATAATAATAATAATAATAATAATACAGGTTTTTTTTCCATATAAAATAACAAGAATCGTGTTTTTGGAGCGGAGATTGGTGTGGTAGTGATACAAAACTGATGTGGTTAAATGGGATTGATAATTTAATTGTGTTGCAGAGGACGGGGAGCTTAGAGAGAGGTAATGGTGGATAATGATAGTATTAGGAGGAGGAAGAGACTTAAGATGACAGCTAAAATATTTGGTAGAAGTTTTATTTCGGTCTTTCATGGAAATATTACCAAATATACTTGATGAATTGAATAAGCATTGTTCATGTAAGGTCCGGATTACGGTGAAATTTCTAAATTTTGATCACCGAATTTCTTAGATCGTGTGAACTGTTCATACGAGTTCCGATCAAGAATTGGGTATAAACAGTGGTCTTTTTTTATTTCGAATCAGATCAAAATAGGGTATGGACAGTGATTTTTTAATTTTATTTTGATGGTCAAACTTTTTAGATCGTAATAATTGGGTTTTATATATTCATATTTCTTTAAATTTACATCTTATTATGATAATGAATTAAACAATGGATTCTACAGAATATTATGGTTAAAAAAAAGAAATTTAAAGAATGATCAAATTTTACAAACATAACAAAACAAACCCCATTTAAATTTTGGCACATGAAAACTTCAATTGGGCACCTTAAAGTTTTAGTTTATATATTGTTTTGTCCCTATTGTTTTATTACTTTACATTTCAATTCTAAACTTTTTTTTATGTTTTAATCCCTAAATATTAAAATAATATAAAAAATCACTCAAAACGAGAAAGTGCTCTTGGTCTTACAGAATTTATCTTTTCAAGAAGAGTTTAATACAATTTAATATAATTTATCTTTTCGAATAGTATATAAGAGTCATAAACTCGCGCTTCGCTGCTACGATTTTTTTTGTCTAGTTTTAACATATATAATTTTTTATTTTGTATTTTGATTTTTATTCTTTTATTTTTTGGTTTAGTTTCAATCCGTTGATTTTTTCGGTTCTTCTGAGATAGTTCTTAATTTTTTATTTGTATCTATACATCTCTGCTCTTAGTTTAAATTTTTTATTTTATTTTTATTTTTATTAAACGCAGCTTGCGTTAAAAAACATAGTAAGTTTAACTTTGGTGGTGTAAAATGAGAGTGAAACTCTCTCTTATGCATGTATACAAATGTTATTTTGTATTTGTATATTATAAAAAACATGTGCAATATCCTTAATAGCCTTGGATTTAACTGTTGATTTTTATCTTATAGAGAGTATTATGGTTATTTTATTGTACCTATAAACATTAAAAATCTAAAATACTCTTGGACCCATGGCTAAAATTATGTTCACCAAAGGGTGAAATAGTAATTTCACCATTACAATTCACAATAATCTGTGTCTAAATGCACAATAATATTTACTGTGCAAAACCCTGATCTCCTTTAGTTTTTTAGTTAATATATATATATATATTATTTTAATAAAAAAACAGTATAAATAATGCTTTTAGACATGACTCATGCAGAATACAGAATCCAATTGATAAATTTTTAATATGTGCATATTTTTTAAAACATAATAGCTGTTATGTATAAATGTATAAGTGAGAAAGCATTGTATCAACCCAAATTTTTTTGTGAGAAGAACTACAGTGCTATGTAAAAATAATTCTTTTAGGCATGACTCGTGCAGAATGCACAAAATACAATTGACAAATTTCTAATATGTGCACATTTTTTTAAACATAATAATTGTTATGTATAAATGTATAAGTGGGATGAGACTTGTTCCCTTCCTCTGCACCCGGGTTCGATCCTCTCTGTGCATGTTTGTCACCCTCGCGGTGCTTTACCTGCTTACTGGGCTTGCATGGTGTTTAGTGAATTTGGGGATTAGTCGTGGTGCGCGTAAGCTGACCTGGATACCCTGATTATAAAAAAACAAAAAAAATGTATAACTGGGGGAAAAAATAGAAAAAAAATGTATAAGCAAGAAAGCATTGTAGCAATCCACAATGTTCTGTGAGGAGAGCTACAGTGCTTTCCCCACACCATTTAAAAAAAAAAGTGGGTCCAGGGATTAGTCGTGGTGCGCATAAGTTGGCCCGGACACCCTAGTTATAAAAAAACAACAAAAAATATATAAGTGGGAAAAAAACAAAACAAAACATGAAAAAAAGTGGTTCCGGGGATTAGTCGTGATGAATGTAAGTTGACCCGGACACCCCGATTATAAAAAAAATATATAAGTTGAAAAAAATACAGGAAAAAAAATGTAAAAAAAAAGTTACTCCAAGGATTAGTCGTGGTGCAGGTAAGCTGACCCGGACAACCCGGTTATAAAAAACAAAAAAAATGTATAAGTGGGGAAAAATAACAGAAAAAAATGGGTCCGAGGATTATTTGTGGTGCGCATAAGTTGGCCCGGACACCCCGGTTATCCAAAAAAAAAAGTATAAGCCGAAAAAAAATGTTTTTTTATTTAAAATTGGGTCCAGGGATTAGTTGTGGTAAGCGTAATCTAGCCCAAACAACCCGGTTATCCAAAACAAAATGAATTAGTGTGAAAAAATAGGAAAAAAATGCAAAAAAATAGGTGGTATAGGGATCAGTCATGGTGCGCGTAAACTGACTCGAACACCCCGGTTATCAGAAAAAAAAACAAAAAAAGGAGCCCGGTTGTAAAATAAAATAAAATAAATGCAAGGGAAAGCACTATAGCAATCCATAGTGAAATGTGTGGGGAGCTATAGTGCTTTCCCCACACCATTTATATGTATAACTAGCCATTGCCCCCGCGACTCGTCGCGATCGGAACCATATTTTTTTCAACACAAAAATATTAATTGTGTGGAATTTTTTTACTATAATATAAATTTAGGCAAAATAATAAATTTGTGCAAAAATCCTGTGAAATGCAAGTTTTCTATAAAATATATGAATTTTAAATGGATTTAAATTTATCTGTTTAGCAGGTTTCAACGGAATAACCAGTATAAAATCATCATTATCATTAAAAAAAATAATAAGATTCGGATATTTGAATTATTGAATTCACTGTATTAATGTTAGTTCATTTTATAATTCAATTTAAATTAAACACAACAAACAAAATATAAATTGTGAGAACCTGCAATAATCAAATAAAAAATAAATAGTTCATTTTCTATCTCCAAAAAGAAGAAAATATAAATTGAAAACCTATCCCTACGTTACCGTCATTATAATTACTATAACAGTTAAAATTATTATCAACATTACTGCCCAAATAATTAAAATCATTAAATTGCCCCGAAGAATTAAAAAAACAAAATATTTTGACAAAAAAACAATAAAAAACAATCACTAAAATTATTATTATTATTATTATTGCAAAAACAATAAAATCATTAAATCACCTAATCCAAAAAGTAGATAAAAATAACAAAAAACAAAAAAAAGAACAAAGGGAAAAAAGAGCAATATTAATTTTAAAATGATCACCAACATAAATTAAAATTTCAGAATTGAATCGAACAAAAATAAAACCCCAATAAAAAATAAAATGACAAAAATTAAAAACAAAAACCAAAAGTATAAATGAATAAGTATGGATAAAAAATAAACACTGTCCAAGAAAGACCGAAAAACCAAATGATTCAATATTAAATAAAAAATTAAAACAATAAGTGCCAAAATGAAAAACAATATATATAATTAATTCCAATTAAATGATAAAATTGCAACAAATCAAAACCTTGAGGCCGAAAAACAATAAAGTAATTTTTAAAAATAAAATACAGTGCAACCAACATAAATTAAAATTTCATAATGGAACTGAATAAAAATAGACCCCCAATAAAAAATAAAACGACAAAAATTAAAAACAAAAACTAGAAGCACAAATACATAAATATGGAAAAAAAATAAACAGTCCAAAAAGGACCAAAAAACCATAGAAATTAATACATTTTTTTTAAAAAAATAAGTTTCAAAATGAAAAAAATATATAATTAATTCCAATTGAAGCATAAAAATAAAACAAATTAAAACTTCAGGACTGAAAAACAATAAAGAAATTTTAAAAAATCAATACAGTGTATATGTTGAATAAATTAAAAGAATAATGACCGAAATGAAAAGTAGCATATATGACCAATTTTAATTGGAGGACAAAATTAGAACAAATTCAAACTTGCATACCAAAATTATTAAATGAACCAAAAACAAACTAAAAATCAAAGATGAAGGGTTGAAATGAAACTTACCATATATAATCAATTTCAATTGAAGGGTATAATTGAAAATAATCGAAATTTCCATTGAAAAATCAGTAACCAAAATGAAATCAAAAGATCAAGGGCTGAAATGAAACTACTATAAATATGAAGGTCCGTACCATACTTTCCAGCAGTAAGAGAGAAAAAAGGTGGGAAGAAAACTGCGCACCGGCGATTACACGGTCACATTAATAGGACACGTGCCACCCTAGGAGGCAGAGGACATGACGACGCACCATATGACACAACGGAAGACCATTTTCCACCGCCTGAAGACACCGCACGCACCTCCCGAAAGACGCGTGCGAGCGAAACACTACAAACGCGTCCGGACGACGTGCCTACAGTGTCCTAGAAAAAAAAATAATAATAAAATGGTCAATTATCCATATACCCCTGGACCCAATGATATCTACGAAAAAAACTGGGGGTGAAAGTACTGCACTACCCCCGGTTCCAAGGACATTGTTTTGTCAATTAGGGAGGCTAGTTTTGTAGTTTTACTGTACAACAAATTCAAAAATACCATCCATGTCCCCTGTAAAATGCAAAAATACCCCCAGTTTTTTTGAACTAATTAAAGCATAAAAAAATCACACTGCTAAATCCCTCTGGTCGAAAACTTGAACAAAATACTGTGATCAAATCTTGAAAATGATAAGAAAAAGACAATTAAATTAAGTATGTATAATTTTAAATAAAAAATTGAATTATTAAAAAAAGGTCTCAATTTGTTTTCAAGTGCTTTTTTTTTCTTCTTTTCGAAAGGATAGGTGGCATATTGAAGTTGGTCAAATGTTATCTCAGCTAGGAAAAAAGTTGTCAACAGTTCACTCTCCTATCTCGTTGCTGGTGCTATTTCTAGGGTTTACTCAGAAACTGGAACTGAAGAATTGAGTTTTACATAAAATGTTTTCGTTGAAGCATTCCATGTTCATATATATTTCTACTTTTACATGAAGGTCTCTACTCTTAGACTATATGGTTTCAAGCAAGCTCAATCCTTGCAATAAAATTACATCAAATCCCTTGTTGTGGTTGCAGAAAGTGCAAGTAGATATCTCTTGAATCAATTTTGTCATATTTCACGCAAATCCCACCAGCATAGAAGGTTCATCAACGACGAACTGTGCTTTACTCGTGGGGTTGTGCTAGAAATGGCTTGAAGGTCAATAGCAACCCAATGAACTGGACCAAGTTTAATACGAAGAAAACCATTTCATCACCTGCACTTCAATAAACCAAATATAAATGCTCAACTCTCAAGGAAACAGAAGCAAAAGCCCTTTTATTTTATTTTTAACAACTATTCACACCATAGATCGATGAATTAATGTCACTATAGTTGTCTTATGTGTCAACGGAAAGCTTGCTGCCAGCAAGCTTTCCTATTTTATAAATCCACAATTATTTTCCTCTTTGATATATTTTCTATTTTGTATATATGACAGCTTATAGTTTACATATATAGGACTAGAATCATGTTGATTTACTTTCCATGTATATATCATTGTAATCTCTATATAAGTTGCAGACATCAAAGCCAAAGGCACAAATTCAGACAATCCTTTAGGCTATTTTGACATGGTATCAGAGCTCGGTAAATCATCTTCTCGGTCTTGAACTTTGGCTTGATTTTTCGGCTCTTGGCAGTCTTGGTTTCTAGGCTGTTTCTCGGCATCTCTTCAAACCCTGCTTCTGGTTCTTTTGGTCTCAACAACCCCTTGACATCTTCTTCTTTTGGTGTTTTTTTTGGTGTTTTTTTTGGTCTTCAAACCTTAGGATCTGTCAACAGATCAGTATCTGCACCTCTCGAATTTGTCAACAGATCAACATGTGCACCTCTCGGCATCTCAATGATTCTGGTTCTGTCAACAGATCAGCATCTCTCGGCATTTCAGCATTTTTTTCAGCCTCTCAGGATCTTAAGCCAAGGATATTTCTGGTTCTTGTTCCCGGTAGCAAGGAGTCTCACCAGGTTCTTCATCCCTTTGCTTCGGTTTCTCTTCAAATTTTTTTGGTGTGTTATTTTTTGGATACAATTATTTGTGATGGATTCAACACTTATGTATGTCAAGTTTTCGGGCACAAATTACTCTACATGGGCATTTTAATTTGAGCTTTTCCTCCAAGGAAAAGATTTGTGGGGACATATTGATGGCACAAATGTTGCCCTAAAATCTGATATGGATAAACCGAAAGAACCTAAGGACTCTCCTTCGTGGGTTGTACTTGATGCTCGGTTTATGTCTTGGCTTCTTTGTTCAGTTTACCAATCTATAGGCTCATCGCACTGCCCAAGGCATGTGGAATTACTTGAAGAAAGTGTATCATCAAGTTAATGATGCTCGTCGCTTTCAGTTAGAACATGCAATGCTATGTTTCAACATGACAGTCTTTCTATTCAAGACTATTACTCGGCATTCTTGATCCTTTGGCATGAATATACTAACTTGGTTACAGCAGATGTTCCTAGTGCCGCTTTTCAACTATTCAGAGTCTCCATGAAAATAGTAGCCGTGATTAGTTTCTTATGAAACTGCGCCCGGAATTTGAATAAGTCCAGTCCTCTTTACGGAATAGATCTCCTGTTCCTTCTCTTGATATCTGTTTTGGTGAGCTTCTTCGTGAAGAACAAAGACTTAGTACTCAAGCTATTTTGGAGCATTCTCATGGGAGTTCTGGGACAACAACTCTGGCTTATGCTGCTCACAGCCAAGGACCCTTTATGTACTCTAAAAATCTGCAGTGTTTCTACTGCAAGGAGTATGCACACATTCTTGCTAATTATTCTAAGAAATTATGTTCCTATTGCAAGAAGAAGGGGCACATTATCAAAGAATGTCGTATCCGCCCTCAGAATCGTCAGGCCCAAGCACTCCAGACTTCTCTTATCATTCTTCCAGCCGCAAGGTCTGATGCACATGCCTCTTCTTTAGGTGCTTTCTCTGCCCTTGCACCTCCGGCAGGAAATTATTGTACACCAGAAATGGTACAACAAATGCTAATTTCAACATTATCTACAATGGGGATTCAAGGTAAAAATTCAACTAAACTTTGGTACGTAGACTCTAGGGCTAAAAATCACATGACGAATACTTCTACTACCCTATGTCATGTTCAACCCTATGATGGTCAATCGGCCATTCAGACAGCCAATGGCAGCTCCTTGCCCATCACTGCGTTGGTGATGCCTCTTCTTCATTTACTGATGTGGTCCTTACTCCTAAACTGCTGTTGGTGATGTTCATTTCTCTGGTACTGGTTGTGTTGTGCAGGACTAGGTAACGGGGAAGCTGATCGTGAGGGGACCTAAAGTGGGGCTCTTGTTTCCACTATTTTTACCTGTTCCAGCCTTTTTTTATTAAGTCTTTTGCGTGTAATAAAATTCCTACTCTTGGAATGGTGTGACATCGTCGTTTAGGTCATCCCAATACTCAGATTTTATCTCATGTATTGAACTCTGGTTTTCTTGGTAATAAAGAAAGTCCTTTATCTCTTGAGTGTGATTCTTGCAAAATTGGTAAAAGCAAAACTCTTCCATTTCCTTTGCATGGTAGTAGAGCTTCTCACTGCTTTTATCTTATTCATAGTGATGTTTGGGGACCTTCTCTCGTTGATTCACATGAAAAATTTAAATATTATGTGACATTCATTGATGATCATAGCAGATTTACTTGGGTCTATTGTCTTCACTCTAAATCTGAAGTCTTTCGTACCATTACACACAGATTCTGGTGGTGAATATATGTCTACTGAGTTTCATGCCTTCTTGGCTTCTAATGGTATTATTCACCAACGTTCCTGTCCCACTACTCCTCAACAAAATGGAGTAGCCGAATGAAAAAATCATCACCTTCTTGATGTGGTACGTACCCTCTTGCTAGAATCATTTGTTCCTACCATGTTCTGGGTTGAAGCTCTAAAAATTGCTACTCATTTGATTAATCGATTACCCTCTCAAGTCTTACACATGGAGTCTCCTTATTTCTGTTTATTTGCCAAACAACCTAGGTATGATAATCTTCGTGTTTTCAGTTGTATTTGTTTTGTTCATTTACCATCTAATGAGCGACATAAATTATCTGCTCAATCCATTAAATGTGCATTCTTGGGATATAATGTGTCAAAAAGGCTTTGTTTGCTATGATCCTACTTTACACCATACATGCATTTCTAGAAATGTTATTTTCTTTGAAAATCAACAATTCTTTCTAGTGTCTTCCGTGTCCTCTCCTTCTACTGTGATTCTTCCCTCCTTTGAGTCTCAATTATCTGATCTCCGTCTAGTGAGCTCTTGTTTTAAACCTGGTATTGTGTATACAAGACGTTCCCTCCCACAATCTCCTCCGATGGGTCACTCAATATCTGATCCTCCCACACTCTAGATTCAGTCAAATGACGCACAACCAAAGCCTCCGGTACATCACTCATCTCGAGTGTCTGTACCCTCGGATAGGTATAGGTTTCCCACTTCTAGATTTGGTAAATCTATTTTAGCTCTTACTGCTGCATTGTCTACTTTTGATATTCCCACAGGCTATTCACATGCTGTTAAGCATGATTGTTGGCGACAAGCTATGCAGGAAGAAATTATTGCTTTAGAGGCCAATCATACTTGGGACATTGAGCCTTGTCTTCCTACGATTGTTCCTCTAGATTGCAAATGGGTATACTCAGTTAAAGTCCGATCTGATGGTAGTTTGAACCGTTACAAGGCTCACCTTGTTGCACTTGGGAATAATCTGGAATATGGGGTCAATTATGAAGAGACATTTGGTCTAGTGGCTAAAATGACTATTGTTCATACGATATTGGCTCTTGCCGCTTCTAGTAATTGACAGTTACATCAAATGGATGTCAAGAATGCTTTTCTTCATGGGGATATGAAAGAATGTATTTATATGAAGCCTCCTCCATGATTATTTTCTTCTCCGACCTCCCATGTGTGTAAGCTTCGTCATTCTCTTTATGGTCTCAAACAGGCTCCGAGGTTCTTATTTGATAAATTTCGCACCACTATTACAGTTCTCATTCAAACAGAGCAAGCATGACACTTCCTTATTTCTTCAAAAATCAGTCGTGGGTATTGTTGTTCTTCTGGTTTATATTGACGATATTGTCATTGCGGGTTCTGATTTGGATCTCCTTGGTCAGCTCAAGACTCATCTCCGAGGCTTTTCATATGAAAGATCTTGGGTCTCTTATTTTCTTGGTCTTGAAGTGCATCGTAGCTCCTCGAGCATTTCCTTAACTCAACATAAGTATGCTAGTGACGTGGTGTCTATAGCTGGTCTCCTAGAGGCTACTTCAGTTGATACTCCCATTGAGGTCAATATCAAGCTTCGCAGAGAATAGGGTGACCTACTGATCCCAGTCTATACCGGAAATTGGTAGGCAACCTTGTTTATCTCACCATAACTAGACCGGACACCTCATTTGTCGTACAACAAGTCAGCCAATTTCTTCAGACTCCCCAACATCTTCATTTGGTTGTTGTCCATCGGATCATGCTATGTTCATGGCACCGTGGCTCGTGACTTATTTTTCTCTACGAACAATCCTCCTTGTCTTAATCCTCCTCGTCTTACTGTTTACAGTGATGCGGATTGGGTAGGTTATGCAGACACCCGTCAATCAGTCACGGGGTGGTGTATGTTTTTAGGAGATGCCTTGATCTCTTGGAAAAGTAAGAAGCAAGACAACGTTTCTATGTCCTCTACGGAATCTGAGTATAAGACAATGTCTCTGGTTTGTTTTGAAATCATTTGGCTTCGAGGTTGCTTGTTGGGCTAGATTTTTCTGTGATGATTCTACACCTCTCCATGTCAATAATATGAGTGCTATTCAGATCACGGCTAATCCCGTGTTTCATGAGCGCACGAAGCATATCGAGGTGGACTGTTACTCTATTCGTGAAGCCTATAACGCTCATGTTATCACTCTTCCTCATATTTCCACTGATCTACATATTGCTGATATCTTCACCAAGGCGCTCACACGTCATTGACATTGTTTTCTAAGTAGCAAATTGATGTTGGTTGATCATCCTGCATCAATTTGAGGGGGGCTATCAACGGAAAGCTTGCTCCCAGCAAGCTTTCCTATTTTATAAATCTACAATTATTTCTCTTTAATATATTTCCTATTTTGTATATATGACAACTTATAATTTACATATATACGACTAGAATTATGCTGATTTACTTTCCATGTATATATCATTATAATCTCTATATAAGTTATAGAAATCAAAGCCAAAGGCACAAATTCAAACAATCCTTTAAGCTATTTTGACATTATGTTCATCAAAGTTTAATTTTACTCTGGACCTACTTCTGAGTGAAGTCAGATGCTTAAAACCCACTGAAGTAACACAATATGAATATCTCCCTCTGCAGGTTAAAAGACTAGGAGATTGACTTTGATGATTTATCAACTTGGTGCAGAAAGGCTTCCGTTACAGGCAAAGATTTAATGATGCTAACGTGCCAAAGCTTTAGAGGTCTTTATGGCAACAAATGGTTAAAGCCTATCCAAAACATTTAAGAAAATAAAGGGATGAGTTTTAGTCCATGAACGGGAAGATGACAGATGAACGTAAGCACCTGGGAGAAAGGCAGCAACTTGTCGCTTTTGTGCCCAAGAAAAGCTGTAGAATGAATACAAAAACAGCATACATTGCATTATGTTTCATAGATTTTCAGAAAGCCAAATCCATAACTGTCACAGTACACTTTGGCAATTCTTAAGGTCAAGCAAATAGCCATGCACACATTATTAAATGCAAAACCCAAATAAATAAATAACTGTCAAACTTCACTTACAGGGCACCACCTCCTACAGGACCAAATGCTTTGAAGACAGACATTGCAGTCATGGAAATGCCATTAGCAGCCGCTTTCTGACTTTGGGGCTACAGCAACAACATCCAGAATTCAAGAGTGAGCCAGTAAATCATCCACAGAAAAAAAGAAAAAAGAACAGAGCAATCCAGGAGAAAAGGAATTGAAACAATGGGCCAAACAAAAGACTTGGAGCTTGCCACCGCGTTGTTCTGCAATATGAATAATCCAGTGACAAGAGTCATCTGCATGATATTGAACAAGTAAGCTTATAAAATTAGATGTGCCTGATCAGTTTCACAGTAAAATAAAAAACAAACAAGAAGATTATTTGTGGGAGAGAAGCGAGAAAGAGAGAGTTAAAAATTTCTATGCTTGTAATTTTATTGAAACCAAAATTACAATGAGCGTGAAAGGTTGTATTCTGTTGAGTTCAAAATTCAGTTGACAATGTTAGGAAAATATGAAAAATCACGAAAGAATTTCCAGGAAAAATTCACTTACAGATAGAGTATTCCGTAAGATAGATGCACAATTTATTACTAAATGCAGGGTTATTCCTGAGAGCATAGCTATATAAGGATAACTTGCTAGCAGTGGTATTGATACTGCCTGAAAAAAGAAAATGATCAATTAATTTTACATTAAATAGAATTACCAAAACAAAAGAGGCAAATGAAAGTTTACCGCTGAAATGCGTGTCACCGTTATAGGTCCGAGTTTTTTCTCGATTGGTGGATACAGTAAAAGCTGGAACAATAGAAGACCAAATCCTATATATATATATCAGCAAATGTCTTCAAAGACCCCCTTTGACATAAGAGGCCCACGCAGTATATCAAGCTGTAAAAATGTGATCAATTAAAGTATCTGTTCTGTCTTTGTTCTATGATTCTAGCTACCCTCAAGGAGTGTCCATTACCCATTAACTCAACTCATATATTTCAAGAGCTCTATAATTTTGCATCACACTCAGAATAACAAATATGTTTATGATGCTACTAGCTATGACATCAGACTAATCTACAAAATCTTATTATTTATTGGCATTATCATATTGAGATGTAGCACATGGTGATAAGACAACCATGAATGATACATGAGCGTGCTCACCAGAAATTGCCAAAACTTCACCAACATCTTGTGACGAAAAGCTCAGCCCTCCATACTTTTTGTCACTAACTGCCCAAAGTGAGAAAGTCTGTAGACAAAATCCAAGTGTCAAGTTAAACCAATTGTATAATGATACTATAAACAACTAACATTAGAAAACTAATAAAAGGCATCAATGTTTTATTGTGTACCTAAACACAGATTACTGTGGATTCGACAGTAAAATTACCATTTTACCCCAGGCCGAACAATTTAACCCTTGGAACTGAGGGCATTTTAGACATTTCTAGGGGACATGTTTGGTATTTTAATATTATTTAGGGTTTTCTGGTATTTTCCGTTTATAATTGCACAGTAAAACTACCATTTTACCCCTGTGAGCTGACAAAAAGATAAGGAACAGTGAGGTGTTTTCGGTTTTCACATATTCATGCACAGTACAACTACGAAAATACCCCCGAAAAGACAAAAACAAAGGCTTGCAGCTAAGGGCATTCTAGTACTTTCATGACCGGTTATTTTGTGGTTATCATTGAGTCAGGGGTGTATAGGTAATTTGGAAAAAAATTCTCAGAATTACTGCAGGCGCGTCGTACGGATGCGCCAACTGAGTTTCATGCTCACTCGCCTATCAGGTGGCACGTGCGGTGGCTATAGATCGCGTAAAATATTTGGTCGCCGTGTCAACAGGTGCGCCTCCATGTTCTCATCCTCCCGGTGCAGCGCGTGGCGGTGAAGCACTAGTGGATGGTTTTTGTTTCCCCCCCTTTTCTCTCTCCTGCTGTCAGCAACATACATGTTAGTCCTTCATGTTTGTGGTAGTTTTATTTCAGTCTCCTCTTTTGATTTCGGTTTTATCCCTGATTTCTTCAATGAAAATTTTGATTGTTTTCAATTGTACCCTTCAATTGAAACTGATTATATATGTTGGTTTTCATTTCAATATTTATTCTTTTGATTTTTGGTTTTTTTTGTTCCTTTAATTTTTCAGTCTGCAGGTTTTAATTGTTTTATTTTTGTCATCCAATTGAAATTGGTTATATATGCTACTTTTCATTTCGGTCCTTATTCTTTTAATTTTGTTTAGCAAAATTACACTGCAATTGTTTTAAAAAAATTCCTTTATTTGTTTTTTATCCCAAAGTTTTTATTTATTTTAATTTTGTCTTTCGATTGGATTTAATTATATATTTTATTATTCATTTCGACCCTTATTCTTTGAATTTTTTTATTTGGTATTAATTCCTTTGATTTTTTCGGTCCTTCTTGAACAAAGTTTAATTTTTACCCGTATTTATGTATCTATGCTTTTAGTTTTTTATTTTAATTTTTTTCATTTTATTTTTTGTTGGAGCTTTATTTTTTTTTTCTGTTGAGTCCTGAAATTTTAATTTATATTGATGATCATTTTAAAATTAATATTTCTCTCTTTTTCCCTTCTTTTTTTGGGTACTATTTTCTATTATTTTTATTTGTTCTTTAGATCATATTATTTTATGGTTTCATTATTTGCGCAATATAATGATAATTTTAGTGATTATTTATTTATTTATTTTTTAGAAAAATGTTTTGCTTTTTTTAATTCTTTGATGCAATTTAATGATTTTAATTGTTTGGTAGTAATATTGATAATAATTTTAACTGTTATAGTCATAATAATGATGATAATGTAGGCATGGATTTTCAATGATATTTTCTTCTTCTTTTAGATAGAAAATGAACTATTTATTTTTGTTATTTGGTTATTGCAAGTATTTTCATAATTTATATTTTGTTTATTGTTTTTAATTTAAATTGGATTATAAAATAAACTAATCCTAATATATTTTATAAGAAACTTGAACTCCACAAGAATGCTGTACAAATTTATTATTTTGCCCAAATTTATATTATAATAAAAGAAATCTCACACAATTAATATTTTTTTGCGTTGAAAAAAATATGGTTTCGGCCGCGACGAAGTGCGGGTAAGTAGCTAGTATTTTGGAAAAGATGTTGGTTTCTAGAATTTCTATGCATAAATCAAAAGAACCATAAAAGCCAGAGAAGTGTTTTAGGAGCCTGCTTAGTGGCGTCTAGATGGTAAACTCCTATGTCTCTGCATTGTAGATGAATACTTTTCCTCTCTTAATCTACGAGGAGCCATAAAGAATGAGGACATAGTTTTATGGTAGAAACTAGTGCTTCAGATTTTTTTCAATGATGTAAAGGGTAAATATGGTTCAAAATGCAAGGGTAATTTGCTTTGTCAATCTATGATAGAGACATGTGAAAGTTAACTGATAAGCCACCAAGAAGATCTGCTAGAGTTGCAGTTCCAAATCCAAAGTACCTGGAGTAATGACCACGCAAGGAGAGTCATTACTACGAATAAATTGCATTTAAATTCAATAAACTGTTGAAGGTAGTAATTGTGAGCCGTTACTGTCATCAATTACTGTCTTTCAATGAGCTTTCAATTTTGTAACGTGATTTTAATTATGTAACTGGCAGTAGAACAAACTTGTGAACTTCTGAGTTATAACTTCAGAAGTAGAATGCCAGCCGTTATTTCTATTGATGTATTTAAACCCTTGAAGAGAAATGAAAAGGGCAACTAAAATTTCTCACAAAAACAATTTGTGGTCATTCTCGCCCAAAGGAGAATTTCGTTACTTGTCACGCAGTAACTCTGTTACAGAGTTATTTCTCATTGTCTGATTGGGACCTACCATTGGTATCAGAGCATGGGAACAAATAAGGAACAGATTGAAATTCTAGAAGCTGGATTGGGTGGCTTGCAAAATAGCTTCAGTCGCATGGAGACTGGGGTTGCTGATAAACTACAGCACATTGAAGGCGTCCTCAACAAATTCTCAGAATTACCAGAAGGAGGAAGACCACTATTTTCTTCTAAATTAGCCAGCCTGGAGTTTCCTCGTTTTTCTGGGGATGATCCCACAGAATGGTTCACACGCGTGGATCAGTTTTTTGAATTTCAGGGCACCACTGAACACCAAAAAGTATCTCTCGCTTCATTCCATCTACAAGGTGAAGCCAATCAATGGTGGCAATGGTTACGCAGGTCTTATAAGGAAGAAGGAAGGGTCGTTACATGGGACACTTTTCAAGAAGAATTGTGGGCACGATTTGGTCCCACAGAATGTGAGGATTTTGATGAGGCACTGTCGAAAGTGAAGCAAGAGGGATCATTACGGGAATACCAAAAAGAGTTTGAATGATTGGGCAATCGGGTGCATGGCTGGCCACAAAAGGCGTTGGTAGGGACATTCATGGGTGGCCTCAAACCGGAGATAGCAGATGGAATAAGGATGTTCAAACCAAGATCACTGAAAGAAGCTAGTAGTTTGGCAAGAATGAGAGATGAACAATTAAACCACCAAAGAAGAGCCATTCGGTCTGTCAGTCGACCAAATGCAGACTATCAGCCGCAAGCAAAATTCAATCGCACACTTGCAGAATACCAGCCACAAAACAAATTCAAAACAGCCCCACCAATGAAACGATTGTCTTGGGAGGAAATGCAGAAAAGACGCGCGCAAGGGTTATGTTTTAATTGTGACGAGAAGTTTTAAGCAGGTCACAAATGCAGGGGACCACAACTCCTGTTATTGGAAGGTTACTGTGATTACTACGAGGATGAAAATCAGGAGGATTCAACAGATTTCCAACCGGAAATCTCACTTCATGCACTGTCAGGATGGACTACAAACAGAACCATGAGAATATTGGCGCAGATTGGTCCCTATGAGATGGTGGTTCTCATCGATAGTGGTTCGACCCATAACTTTATTAGCGAGAAGATGGCGAATATGTTGCAATTACCTGTGATTCCTACAGATTCATTCAATGTTAAGGTGGCGAATGGAGAGCCTTTGAAGTGTTGTGGAAGATTTGAAAGTGTGAACATCACACTCCAAGGTATTCCATTTACCCTCACATTATATGCCTTACCACTTGTTGGGTTGGACCTGGTTTTAGGAGTGCAATGGCTGGAACAATTGGGCACCGTGGAATGCAATTGGAAGAAGTTAACCATGAAATTCCAATGGGACAATCAGACGCACATGTTACAAGGCATGAATACGTCTCTTCAACAGACGTCCAGGAAAGAATTGGCTAAGAATTTGCGGCAAGGAGGAGCTTTGTTTGCTGTTTGCCTTCAATCAGAAATTACAACCACATCCAAGGGAGGTGAACCCGATATCAAGCAATTACTGGAAGAATTTGAAGATTTGTTTCAGGAGCCCAACCATCTTCCTCCCACTAGAGAAATTGATCACCGTATTATCTTGAAGGAAGGAACGGAGCCTATCAACATGCGACCCTATAGGTACGCTTACTTTCAAAAAGCTGAAATTGAAAAACAAGTTCATGACATGTTAAAATTGGGGCTAATAAAATCAAGTACAAGTCCTTTTTCATCTCCTGTATTGTTAGTTAAAAAAAAAGATGGGACATGGAGGTTTTGTACCGACTATAGAGCATTAAACACTGAAACCATTAAGGATCGATTTCCGATTTCTATAGTTGATGACATGTTAGATGAGCTTTAAGGAGCCACTTATTTTACCAAATTAGACTTACGGGCGGGATATCACCAAGTTAGAGTACACCCATCAGATACTCACAAAACTGCATTTCGTACACATAATGGGCATTACGAATACTTAGTAATGCCGTTTGGTCTTTGTAACGCCCCATCCACATTTCAAGCCATCATGAATTCTATATTTCGGCCATACCTTCGTAAATTCATACTTGTTTTTTTTTTTTATGATATATTGATTTATAGCCCCAATTGGACCATGCATATTGAACATGTGAAAACAGCTTTTGAATTTTTGCGTCAAAATCAATTCTTTGTCAAATTCAATAAATGTGCATTTGGATTGCAAGAATTGGAATATTTGGGACACATTGTGACTTGCCAAGGAGTCAAGGTCGATCAAAACAAGGTTATCACAATGCTGAATTGGCCCCGTCCTACTAATGTTTCAGAATTACGTGGCTTTTTAGGTCTTACAGGTTATTATCGCAAATTTGTCCGCAACATGGACTAATTGCTCGACCCCTCACCAATCTTCTCAAAAAAGGGAAATTTGGATGGCCAGACGAAGCAGAAAAGGCTTTCCAAGAGCTCAAAATAGCCATGACGACGACACCAACATTAGCCATGCCGAATTTCCAAGAACCCTTTACTATTGAATCAGATGCGTCGGGCAATGGAATTGGAGTAGTTTTGAGTCAAAGAGGGAAGCCTATCGCCTTCATGAGCCGCGCCTTGGGAGCTTCCAAACTGTCGTGGTCAGTATATGCAAAGGAGATGTTAGCTATTATCCATGCCATTCAAACGTGGAGACCATTTCTACTCGGAAGGAAATTCTACATACAAACTGATCAACGCAGCCTCAAATACTGGTTGGAACAACGAATCACAACACCAGAGCAACAAAAATGGGTGACAAAACTGTTGGGGTATGATTACGAGATCACTTATAAACCCGGTCGTGACAACAACGCAGCTGATGCATTGTCCCGAGTTCCAGGCAGCCCTCGGTTGGACTCATTATTTGTCTCTCATACTACCCTATGGGATACCATCAAGACCGAAGCTGAAAAGGATCCTTACATGGTGAGAATTAAAGGTAGAGCAACAGCAAACCCAGGGGTTCCTTACAGTTGGCGCAATGGGTTAGTTTATTACAAGAATCGCGTGGTGATACCACCGCATTCCAACATTATTCCACAGATCCTACATGAGTTTCATGACTCTCCTAGTGGTGGGCATTCAGGGGTTTTGAGAACTTACAAGAGAATAGTTCCACAATTCTACTGGCCATCTATGTTCAAAACAGTGAAGAATTATGTGGCCTCCTGCGAAGTGTGTCAACGAAATAAAAGTGAGACTTTATCTCCTGCGGGTCTGTTACAGCCTCTCCCAATTCCTTGTCAAGTTTAGGATGATATCAGCCTAGACTTTATTGAGGGGCTTCCCCCTTCAAATGGAAAAACAACTATTCTGGTGGTTGTTGACAGGTTGAGTAAATCAGCCCACTTCTTAGCTCTCACTCACCCGTATACTGCCAAACAAGTTGCTGAAACCTTTGTCAATGGTATAGTCAAGCTCCATGGAATGCCACAATCAATTATCAGTGACCGTGACCCAGTATTTATTAGTCATTTCTGGCATGAATTCTTCAAAATGTCCGGTACCAGCTTGAAGATGAGCTCAGCATATCATCCACAAACGGATGGACAAACCGAAGTGGTCAATCGCTGTATTGAACAATATCTACGCTGCTTCGCTTCTCAGCAACCCCGTAAATGGCATTCATTCCTTCCCTGGGCTGAGTGTTGGTACAATACTACATATCATTCATCCACAGTAGGATGAAACAGCAGGCGGATTCTAAACGAAGGGATATTGATTTTCAAATCGGTGATATGGTTTTCTTGAGACTCCACCCATATCGGCAGCAGTCTGTGTTCAAAAGAGCTTATCAAAAGCTTGCCAGTAAATTTTTTAGGCCATTTCCAGTAGAGGAGAAAATTGGAAACGTAGCCTATAAACTCAAGCTGCCTGCTACTGCTCGCATACATCCAGTATTTCACGTGTCTCTTCTTAAAAAACACATTGGAGACCACATGACAGTGAGCATTGAATTACCGCCAATGGCAGATGCAGGGGAAATTGTCATGGAGCCGGATATGATATTAGATAACCGTTGGGTGAAGTGTGGGTCCAGATTTATTGAAGAACGCCTAGTGCAATGGAAACACCTACCTAAGGAAGATGCTACATGGGAAACTACCCAAGAATTGCAGGACAAGTTCATCAATTTCAACCTTGAGGACAAGGTTCATGTCGGAGAGGGCAGCATTGATAAGCCACCAAGAAGATCTACTAGAGTTGCAGTTCCAAATCCAAAGTACCTGGAGTAATGACCACGCAAGGAGAGTCATTACTACGAATAAATTGCATTTAAATTCAATAAACTATTGAAGGTAGTAATTGTGAGCCTTACTGTCATCAGTTACTGTCTTTCAATGAGCTTTCAATTTTGTAACGTGATTTTAATTATGTAACTGGCAGTAGAACAAACTTGTGAACTTCTGAGTTATAACTTCAGAAGTAGAATGCCAGCCGTTATTTCTATTGATGTATTTAAACCCTTGAAGAGAAATGAAAAGGGCAACTAAAATTTCTCACAAAAACAATCTGTGGTCATTCTCGCCCAAAGGAGAATTTCGTTACTTGTCACGTAGTAACTCTGTTACAGAGTTATTTCTCATTGTCTGATTGGGACCTACCATTAACATGCTTTGATAAGCTATGATGAAGACATCCAAGCATAAGATTAGCTGTAAATAATGAAAAAACATAGTCTTGAGGGAAAATAAGAGCTTTAAACCAGAGTTTTAAGGCCCTATCAGACTTTTCAGAGATAAAAAGGTCAAAGAACTATCAACATGTGCATTCATCCAAATGTTCAATATAATAAAGCAAAGTTAAACTGAAAGGAAACCAACTTACCTCAGCATAAGCTATCTCTTGAAGAGAGAAAACACAATACACAATGATGACAGACATTAAGGGCCAATTCCTCAACAGATTTGCATTCTTGGATATTTTTCTTTCCTTGACTTCAATAACATATTCCTTCTCATCAGATTCCTCTGAAGAAGCTTCCAACACATCAAATGAGTCGCATCTTTCGCTCACCTTTTTGTCATGCATGTGCAGTGTCTCCTGCATTCACACATATTCTGTTAGGTACTATATGAAGAAACTATGCTGCTGCTATCAACATCCATGTGGACATAATGCTTGTACCAAGGTTGTAAAACAGCCAGAAATATAATGCTCTGCAGATAAGATATCATCTTCTTTTTTTAACCAGAGATTGAATGTAAGAGATTATTTTAGCTACATAAACAACCATCTAGATTGAACAGATAACATTAGCAAATACAACATCATGTTTTTTTTTTCATAGAGATACTACACATTGTGGAACAGACTTTTTGGCATAAGTGATGAACAGTGGATGTCTAGGAAGATTGGAGTATTCGTCAGTGGCATAACATGTGCGATGTGGGAGGAGATACGATCGCAACTCTTGAAGGTGTTCTACGTTTGTAATGATGAAAATGTGGATGAAAACCTTGGTCCTCCTCTATTTGTTTTCTTCCTTTTAGTTCAATCAAACAAAACTATTCCAAAAGATGTCAGGGGCTGCTGCTCGAGAAAGCTCAAAAGCACTAAATATCAGTCGAATGATGAAAGATAATGGTCAGGTGCTTATTGAAACTTACAGGAAGCCACCAACAAGCTGCCAAAACTCCCACATCATAAACTGATATTACAAGGCAGGGTAAGAAGTAGGGAAACCTGCAATATGCATGCATATGTCAAAACTAAAAATCAACCTAGAAACAAAGAATGGAATCTTCGTGAAATGAAAAGCCGTGGAATTAAAAAAACAGTAATTGACTACCTCCCAAAAATTGAGCTTTCAGCAAATAGATTTGGAAATTTCTCCGCAGGCTGATACCATCAATACACCCCCACAAAATAAGTAAGGAACCTTAAAGAATCTAAAAAGAAGGAAATGTCCACACCTGAGCAAGAAAACCTCCAATAGCAGGGCCAATAATCATCCCTATGCCTCGCGACGTACTGACCTGGAATCGGTAGTCCAGTTTAGAATTTATACTTTAAATGATGCATCCAAAACCATAAAATACTGCCAAAGAAAAATTCTTACAACTGATAGAGCCACAGATCGATACTCCTCTCTACAGACTTCAGAAGCATATGCCTAGAATGCCAACAAGTAAAGGTTACTGAGCACAGAAACAGAATAATTAAAACTTTCTCATATACCACAAAAACTTTGAGGCACATTTTTCTACGAAATATGTTTCACGTGTCTGAACGTATGTACATGAGTGCAGCATTTGCAAAGCGAATACCCTAATTGTGCCAAGTAGACTATTGAAACATCCAAGAAGAAATCTCATAGAAAGTGCCATCCACAAGCTTGTACTGAGGCCAAACAGAGCATTAAACAAAACCCTGAGACAAAAAATATTATCAAAACAAACACAACAGTTTCAGATGAATAAGATTTGAGAATGCAAAAGAGTAATTTCTTCAATGATAGAACTCTGAATAGTGAAGTTTTGAAACTGCTTACACTGAAGAGGTCCCTATCAATATAATAGGTTTTCGACCATATCGATCAGCTAATCACCCCCAAAAGAATGATGTTAATGCTCTTCCAATCATAAATGAAGATCCTAGAGGAAAAAAAAAGTAGGGGAGACAAACCAATATTTAGCCAGTACTCTCATAATAAACACTAGCTGTTAAGGCATGAAATAGCAGCAAACATTACCCACAAATCCTGCATAGAAACCAATATCCTCCTCTATCTCAGCAATATGAAAGTCCCTTATCTGCCAAAAACTCAAAAAAAAGAAGAAGGAAGCAAATAACTTCAGATAATGAAAATGCCTTGAAGCTTTACGAGGACACAGCAAAAGGTTCCTAATCATGACATGAATTTGTTTGAAAAGGTAAGTGAGACTATATTTTGAAAAGGCTAGTCCTGTACATCATGAAGATCAATTCAGATGTTACATAAGAGACATAAGCATGAATTTTAACTGATATATAACATACCATGAAGTAAATGAATGGGAACAGTGATGATATTGGCAAAGCTGACAAATAAAAGATAGCAGTGTTATAGAGGTTAATTGACAAATATTTGGCATGGCAACCCCAAGAGATTACCTTAAAAAATAACAAGAACAGAAATTTGGAATAAAGATTTTTAAGAATAGGGATCGCTTAAAAATCCATAATAGACATCGACAGAAGAAATTAATCCCTGTTAACTTCACAGGACAGTATCAATAGTAAACGGTGATAAGGAATTGAGTACGCTGCAGAAACAATGTCGGGAAAAGGGACCAGTCAAGTCCCAAGGGAAAACAACTACAAAAGCAAAAAGCAATCTCTATTTCTTGAAGAATTTATTACCAGGAATAGAGAAATTTATTAAATTTTCCAATTTGAATTAAGAAATAATGAGAAAGGTATGATCATATACTTGTACAGTTGTACTAGTTCAGGTTCAACTCTTCAAAAGATGAAACCCTGAGAGGCAACGTTATTATGATTCTTTGGGAGTTCATGTTATTCCCAAGACTCTTTTTTTTATTGCTTTTCCTGATTAAATCATTGAATGTATTCCATATGCCATCTGCCCACATACCACAAGCCAAGTGATCTACTGCTAAATTGTTAAACACCAATAAACTGATAGGAACGGGATGTCAGAAAGCAAATTGAAAAGCCGTTTCAGTTTGTTAGTAAGTTTGTTAGTAGCCACGTGGCCAAGTCAGTTAATAATTGTTACAGTTGTATCTCGCGTGTTGGCTTTATAAGCAGCCAGAGAAGCCATTTGGAAGCATGTTGAATATAGACAGAATTACGTTCTTGAATTTTCCTCTGTTTTTTGGTTATAATCCTAAGGTGGAAAGATAGAGTTCTATCATTGGTATCAGAGCCATTGATCCTCTAAGCTGTTCCTTTAGTGTATGACCCGTGCTCACATTCGTACCCGATCGACAACAATGGAAGCTCGTGTGGCTGCGCTTGAAGCTGCTAATTCCAAAACTCATCTCCTTCTGGAAGCAATTCAGCGTCTCCTTGAGGATAAGTTTGCTTCCATCGACAAACGCTTTGATGCAATTGAATCTCGACGTAAGAGTTCTGATCAGACTTGTCCACCTCCATCTGAGGAATACGAAGGTGACAGTTGCAGGCGGCAAGGTGAGAGGAGCCATCGAGAGAAGGAAAAAGGGCTGCCTCACGGGAATCGCATGCCCTTCGTTAAGATGGATTTCTCTCGGTTTAACGATGGTGATATACCAGCAGCTACCACAGAAGATGTGGAGATTGCAGTTGAAGCTGCTAAGAAAGCATTTTCTAGGAACAAGGGCAAAGTTTGGTCCTCCGTTTCTGGTGCTTATCGTGCCAAGTATTGGCGTGCTATTGCTGCTAAGATAACAAAGAGGAAATCAGAATTAGGAAAACTTGAAGCAATTGATAGTGGAAACCATTTTGATTTTTTCATATGGGAAGACTTTGTGAAGATATTTTGCAGAGACTTTGGCTCTCATGGGTTTGAGGATTATTACGAGAGATACTCAAGCTTATTTTTACGGGATTCCTTCCCTGTGTTATCTTACACAGGAACTTCTCAAGCTTCAAATCGCCATAGGGGAGCACGGTTTGTAGTCAGAGAGGATAGTGATTTCTATTCTGTACTTGGGGTGTCAAAGAATTCGAGTAAATCTGAAATTAAAAGTGCTTATCGAAAGCTTGCTAGGAGTTACCATCCAGTTGTGAACAAAGAACCTGATGCAGAATAGAAGTTTAAGGAAATTAGCAATGCATATGACGACCTATCAGATGATGAGAAGCGATCTTTATATGACAGGTATGGAGAGGCTGGACTTAAAGGTGCTGGTATGGGTCACAATGAAGTTCCAGAGGAATTAAGCTGCGTTCTCTTAGCTATAATAATATCGTCCTGTTGTCGTTGCTATAAGTTTCCAATTCTTGTAAACTTAGTTTTAAAGGGGTGGGTAATGATAGGAACGGGAAGTCAGAAGGCAAATTGAAAAGCCGTTTCAGTTTGTTAGTAAGTTTGTTAGTAGCCACGTGGCCAAGTCAGTTAATAATTGTTACAGTTGTATCTCGCGTGTTGGCTTTATAAGCAGCCAAAGAAGCCATTTGGAAGCATGTTGAATATAGACAGAATTACGTTCTTGAATTTTCCTCTATTTTTTGGTTATAATCCTAAGGTAGAAAGATAGAGTTCTATCATAAACACAAAGCAAAACCCATATTGATTGAAGATTAAAATGACTAAACTGAGCGCAGAAATTGGAAGAAAACAGCTGATTACAAGCAACATGGAGCAGAGTGAAGGGGGATCTGAAAAATTGCACAAGTAAACAAGGAAAAAGTAAAAAAATAACATGTTGAAAATAAACGAAAGGAGGTGCATGGATGGATGCACCTGTGCAGAGAGAGACAGTCCAGATATAGGACAGGTTTCTGTAAGGGACACCTCTTTGCTCTTCATTGAGACGATCAATCTTACAACCTGGGCAATTCTCATAGTATTCTTTCTTCTTCTCTAATAAAGCACTATTCTCAGTCCTAGCCATCATTCCGAACTCTGTTTCTAGTATTTTTAAAAAAACTTTTTTGATGGATGACTATATATCTCGACTTTTTAACTCAGTTTTTATTTTAATGGCAGGTTGGAAGTTAGAAGAGAATTTGAAGAGTCAACCTTGCTGGCATTTTGAGTTTAGGAGGTGGGTGATACAGAACCAAGTTTTGATTTTTGAGTGTGGCTGACTATTTACTTGGCTTTTTGTTTGTGTACTTTGTGTAAGAGGTTACCCAGGCTTTGACGGCTGCCTCTTTTGTCCATTACTCATATTGTATGAATGAAAGAAAAAAAATCTTCTTCCCTGACATCCAAGGTAATCAAACTCGCGAGTCAACTCGTAAATTCGTACGAGTTTGCGAGTTTGCTCAGCAAACCTGGTTGAACCGGAAAGAAAAATCGAAACCGGTCAAACTCGGTCAAACTCGATCAAAATCGGGTTGACTCGTAAAATCGGACCGAATCGGTCCGATTTTACGAGTTCATGGTGTTCGGGCATCGGGGCTTTCAATTTCATTTTTTCATTCTCAATTCTACATTCGAAGCTCAACTGCTCAAATTCTTCTCTGCTCTTCTCAGCCCCAAATCCCCCAAATCATCAGCACAAAATCCACAAAATCTTCTCAGCCTCTCACCCCCAAAATCATTTTAATATACTAATATAAAAAATAACTCTGGATTTGCCTGAAGATTGATCGCCAACAACAACAATGGTCGGAAGCTGTATGCCTTCTTTCATTACCTGGAACCTCAACCTGATCTTGAAAAATAGCATCATATTCAACAAGAACTTCTGCATTGACCGATGATTGGGACTCAACTCCATATTCTTCAGCTCCTTTCCCTTTTGAAGAAGGCTTGCCTCCACCCATTTTCTCTAGAAAAGATCAGACAGGGAGAGAAGATGAGAGTTTTTTTTTTGTGTGGAAAGAGTTTGAAGATTGGTATGGTCTTGGAAAGAAAAAGATGGAAGAGAAGATATATTTTATAGGAGAGGAGGCTTTCGCTTGACTCAAAAGTTAACACACTTGCACAGTTACGATAGAGATATTTTCAATATAGTTCTCAAATTAGGTTTTTATCATTTAGGTCCCTAAAGAAGAAGCATTATCCATTCTTCCATTAGGCAAATCGAATAACATCCAACAAAAGAAAAGTATAAAAAATTACCGAAAAAAGAGTAAATCGAATAACCTCCAACAAAATAAAAGTATATATAAGAAAGAAAAAGGAGTAAATCGAATAACCTCCAACAAAATAAAAGTATATATAAGAAAGAAAAAGGAGTAAATCGAATAACCTCCAACAAAATAAAAGTATAAGAAGAAAACAGAGTAAAACAAGAGTAAGTATTTGTTTAGCACTACGTTTCAAAAATATTTTTGAAAAAAATTAAGATTTTTATTTTTTCAAAAGTATTTGTCCATAATTATGCTATTTTGTATTCAGAAATATTTTACATACGATTTTACGATTTTTCTTTTCACACGATTTTAGCTGTGATTTTATGATTTTTGTACGGACAAATTCGGGTACGATCTTATGATTTTACGATCCGATCTTACGATCCGATTTTTCGAAACCCCTTCCGATTCGTGTCAAAATCGCGATTTTGACAACCTTGGTGACATCAAGTCATTATTAATAAGTATTTTTTATTTAAAAATATATTATTTTTTTCATCTCATCAAAATAATTTAAACATATAAAAATATTAATTTTAAATCTCAAACTTTTAAATGGAGAGAGATCCATCACACACTTGATTGTCTTAGTCAATGTACAATCAAATTGTCTCGGACATCCATATTAATAAAAAAATATCTTAGAACAAAAACCATTTGTTGTATAGAAACTAGAGCAGCATTGCAAAGCAGAAATATACTACTTGCAATGATCAACTATCACAAATAACAAAAAAGAGTTGTCTATTACATCTACATGTTTTTGTTGGACAGTGCCAGCCATGGCTGTCAATTCCGTGTTGTTCCGCCCGGAATGGCCAGAACGTGCCATGCCGGTGAGAAAACCGGGACGAAACGACGTCGTTTTCGTCCCGGTTTTCATTCCGGCCGGAACGCCTCGGTTCCGTTCCGGGCGTTCTGTTCCGGGTTCAAAATCAAAACGACGCCGTTTAATGTATCCTTACCTCTCCGATTTAAATCAAACATACAGCCGCGGCACCCAAAAATTCTTCCCCAAATCAATTTTCCATAATTCTTCCATCAGCTCACCTCGAATCTCACCTCAAATCTCAACTTCTCAAATCTCAATCCCTAATCCAATAACCCTCACCTCAAAATCGCAGCCCTAATCCCTAACTCAAAATCACAAACCTTAACTTGTTCTTCCACACGGTGGCACCACCCTCATCAGGTCTTCACTTCTTCCCCAAATCTTCTCACGGAAGACAGCACCCCCATCGTTTCGTCTTCCATGGCATTAACTGAAAGGTACACATTCCAAATGCTCCTGTTGAGTTCTTCAAGCTTTGATGCATAAAAGTGCTCTCTTTTAGTTATCATATATCAATAATTGTTTATCGTAGCTTAGTTATGAAGATACCACTGTGGGTTAACTGTTGGGAAAATCTGGAGTAATATTTCAACATGAATAATTTTGTCACCTTGAAGTCACGTGCAGGTTATGAATCTGAAAGATTTTGTCAAATTTGCACTGCCTTTATAAAGTTAAACTTGTGAAGTTGATTGGAACATTCAGAAGTGATGATAAATCACGTTAATTTGCACAAGCATTATTATGTTAGGTGAAGATTTCATCAAAAAGACGGTATCATTTTATAGCATATATACATGCATATATCCAAGCAAGTAATGGATCAATCATCTTTTAATGTAGTCATTTTGATAAGGATCTTGCAGGAAAAACATGAATTGACGCATTTTAAAACTTTTATCATTTATCTAAATTGTCTGTCACCGTGTCTGCTTTTGCTGCATTTTCAGTCATCTCTGTTTTTTGTGATTGCAAACCTAGTTACCGATTTCATTGAATAGAAGCAGAAACAATTATGATAAGGCTCTCAACTTGTTAATATATTGATGCTCATTGTATTATGGATGTCCTTTGCAAGAGACAATGCTTATTAATATACTGATGCTCATTGTATTAGTAAAGGAATATGAACAATTATTAATTTCTAACTTGTGATATTTTTTTCTTCAGATAAAATGACATGGCTGAAAACTCATCTAGTGGTGGGACTTCCATAGCTTCAGCTCCAGCAAGATCAGATGATCCAGCATGGGCTCCTGGACAAGTGGTTGTTGGTGCAAAGAACGCAAGTATATGTATTTATTGTAACAAACGAATCAATGGTGGTGGTATTACTCATTTGAAATATCACCTTTTTGGTATTAAAGGCCAGGTAGAACCTTGTAAAAGGGTCCCTACAGATGTTAAATGGCAAATGAACCAATTGATAGAGGACTTGACAGTGGAGAAAGATAAAAGAAAGAGAGTTAGAACTGATATTGGAAATTCTCAATCAGTTTCCAATGATGAAGTTGAAGAGGGTGATGATGTAAATCCTCATTTAGGTGATATGAGTTCACAAACAAATAGAAGAGGGACAATGCAAGGAATAAGTACAACTAGAAAGAAGATGTCTTTATTTGCTCCATGAACTACTCCAGGTTCACAACCTAGTATTAGAAGTGCAATGGCTTCTAAGGAGAAGGAACACAATGCAAGAAAAGCTGTAGCAACATGGTGGTTTGATGCTAATATACCGTTTAATGGTGCTAAGTCATATTATCATCAGCCAATGATAGATGCCGTAACATCAATGGGACCTGGTTTTAAAGGACCATCATATCATGATTTAAGAGGATCACTTTTGAAAGATGTAGTTCATGATGTCCATGAATACATTTTAGGAATCAAGGCTAATTGGAAACTTTATGGATGCTCTATTATGGCAGACGGGTGATCAAATAGGAGGAATGTACCAATTGTGAATTTCCTTGCTTATTCTCCGAGAGGCACCGTATTCTTGAAGTCAGTTGACACTTCAGGACTTCAAAAAGATAAAGAGACATTGCTTGAGATGTTTGATGAAGTTGTCAAAGAAGTTGGACAAGAAAATATTGTCTAATTTGTTAGTGATAATGAGGCTTCATTTAAGGCTGCTGGGAAAGCTTTGCAGCAAAGGTATGGCACCTTTTTTTGGTCTCCTTGTGCTGCCCATTGCATTGATTTAATGCTAGAAAATATTTGTGATCCAAGATATTTTTCGATCATTGATCAAACCATTAAAAATGCAAGAAATATAACCAAGTTTATATATAATCATGCATGGGTTTTAGCTTTGATGAGGAAAGAATTCACAAATGGAAATGATTTATGTCGTCCTGGCATAACAAGGTTTGCTACCCATTTTTTAAGCATCCAATGTTTACTGAAGTTTAAGAATGAGCTTCGACAGATGTTTACTTGCACAAAATGGGTTGAATCAAGTATGGCAAAAGTCGGGTTGGAAAGGAAATTGCTGCTATAGTTTTAGAAGATAAAGACTTTTGGCCGAGATGTGCACATATAGTCAACGTCAGCGAGCCTTTAGTACGAGTTCTAAGGTTAGCAGACAGTGAAGAAAAACCATCAATGAGATATTTATATGAGGCAATGGATAAAGCAAAAGAAGCCATCAAAACAAGGTTGAAAAATAGAATATCTCAATATGGACCATATATTCGGGTAATTGATGCTAGATGGGATAAGCAACTTCATAGTCCATTACATGCAGCAGGATGTTTTCTTAATCCTGGAATATTTTTTAGGCCTTCTTTTTCAAAATAAAAGGAGGTAACTCGAGGTTTGCTTAGCACAATTACTAGATTGGTTCCTGATTGTGATATTCAAGATATCATTTGTGGCCAAATTGAGGAGTATAAGAAAACAACTGGTGATTTTGGCATGTCCCTAGCTATTCGTCAAAGAGAAAAGTTAAATCCAGGTAATAACTTTTATTTTTTAAAATATAATGTATTTTTTATCTATAATATTTGATTTATTCAAATTTTCTTATCTAGTTGCATGGTGGGAGCAATTCGGCAATGATACTGAAGAACTTCTAAAGTTTGCAATTTGAGTTCTTAGTCAATGTTGTAGTGCAACTGGGTGCGAAAGAAATTGGAGTGTATTTGAATTCATCCATTCCAAAAGGCGAAATAGGCTTAAGCACAAGAGATTAAATGATTTAGTATTCGTTTGTTATAATCTAAAAATTCAACAGAGGTAAAATATCAATACTATTATATTAATAATTATTTTCTATTACATTGATATTATTTTTTAATTTCTTTCATGTTTATTCTTTGTAGGAATTTGAGCAAAACAAGAGATGATTTAGATCCCATTAGCCTTGATAACATTGATCTATTAAATGAATGGATTTGTGAAGAACCTGATCTTCTTGATGGAGAGGATATAAGTTGGGAGAGTATCGAAGCACCTTTGTCTACTTTAAATTTAGATGATGAAGAGACATGTTTTAATGATGAGAATGAGCTTGGTGGAAATGAGCAACTATTGGAATGTCTAGTTGATGACTTTCCTTATATTCCACTACAAGATCAAGATCCTTATTTTTATATTAATGATGTAGAAGATGTTTGATTTATATTTCTTTTATTTTCGAACATTTTACTTTCATAATATTTTGGAATTTTAGAGATGTTTTTAATTTTGAGATTATGTTTGTTTGACTTTGTGTTTATATTGTATAATTTAAAGTTAATTTATCTTGAATTTTAATTATGCTTGTTAAATTAATATTTTATTTTTTTCATATATATATATATATATAATTATATATGAACAGTATGGCGACCGGAACGGCACGCCGGAACGCTCCGAAACCGGAACGTTCCGTTCCAATCGAAAAACCGGAACGGCGATCGGAACGGTATTGACAGCTATGGTGCCAGCACCAGCACCAAGATCAATAAATAAAATTTTCAAAGCTCCTCATCTACACTTAATGTTTTGGCCAAGACACCATTTATGAGAGCTTGGTAATGATATGTGTGTCTTTCTTTTGATTATTTGTGGTAAAACATACTTTTGTTTTAGGGACAAATATTATATATTCAATCAATCAAAGATTAATTGACTTCAATTGGTATGAGAGCTTAGAATTTCATTCATATACTTTAGAATTTTTGGTATAAGGTTATCTATGAGTCTTGTTTATTCCAATATCTTTGTTTTTTTGGTAGAGGGTTGCCTATGAGTTAGGGTTCTATCAAATCTAATGTTTTAGCTTAACCACGCGATCAAGAGGTTCACATCAATTGGTATGAGAGCTAGGCTCTAAAATCACATTATATCCCTTTATTTTGCTTGTTTTTTGTTTTGGTTATTCCTAAAACTTCGTGTCTTTTATTTTGTTATTGATTTTTTTCACATCTAGCACTAGGTTAAACTTTTGCTATGCAGTTTTGGGATTTTCTAGGTTGATAGTCATCATATAAATATTGCTTTAGGTCATTAGTTTTCATGTCTTTTTGATAAATTATTGATTGTTACACATGCATTTTTATCTTATTGAACATTAATATAGAATCTTGCGGGTTGTGAAAAAAATACTAAAATCATGGCATTGATCTTCATTTTTTTATTCACAAAAAAATCAAAAAATCATGATAATAGGTTTATTATCATGTTAATCCAACCCCAAAATCTTGTTTGTATGTTGCTTTTACATGTATTGGCGCTTTCGGTTGATATGGTCTGGTCTGAAATGAGATTCACACTGTTAGGTTATTCAATGTGTTCTTCATGAATTATAGAAAAAACCTATTCTTTGATCTTCATTTGATTTGTTTCTATTTACAGGTTAATTTATGAGCTTAGTCCTTAGGCTAGAAAGCCCAACCCATATGGTTGGGCTAAGACCATTCTATATTGTGCTTTTAGGTTTGGGTCTCGGGCTAGGAAGCCTAGACCACATAGTTGAGTTAAGTCTATCCCAACTATAAAAGCGTGTTTAGCATGCCCGATTTTTACCAAAGTGTTTTTTCTTATTGTTAAGATGTATTTGCCAAACACAACCTAATACATTTTCTATGTCTTTTGTTTTGGGTAAGGGCATGTACATGTCAAAAAAGCTTTAAGTAATTTTCAAAACTTTTGAAATAAATTAAGGAACATTTTAAAATTATTTGTGGGTCACTTGCAAGTTTTCCCAATAATTTCAATTAATATTAAGGTTATAAACTTACATTGTAAGATACTAACCAAATATTAAAAATACTCGTTTTTCTTGAAAATCTAAAAAAATCCATATTAAAAAATTTGTGTGTGGCTAAATTCTATAAGTTTTTTAATACAAATTTTATTAAAGAACAAAATTTGTATTTGCATGCTTTGAAAAAAAAATAGATATAATAACTAGTTTATGATTATCCATTAGAGTTTGACCAAAATTTCAAAAACATTATTTTTTTAATTAATATTCGGGGTATGAGTTTTACAATATAATGCACATTACTAATATTAAATCAAATGAATTAACAAGATTAAATGTTATGAATGATATGTAGATCTTAATATTTTAGGATATAAATTAAATTGTAAGGTATATTCTAATGTATTGAAAGTGCAAAGTAGGAAATAAATATGACATTAAAGTTTTAGGTCTTAAAATGGTTAAGATCTAGGTTGATAAGGTAAAGACCTCTTTACGATGAGGTATATGTCTTAAACTTTAACAGACCAACAAATAAATATATATTTGAAAAAAAATCAATCAATAATACAACTTAACATAGATATGGTGTTTTAGATGTGATGTATTTTTTCATTACACAACTATTCTCCTTAACTAGATTTTTAAAAACCTTTAAGTTTTGCTAGTAACCATAATACTAGGTGAAGACTCTTGAACCTTTCAAATCATAATTTTATAATTTATCCCAACACATTCAAAAACCTCTTTGATTTAGGAGGCAAATCTACCATTTAATGTCATACACGTCATAACATTATGAATCGCCTCAAATATTTAAGTGAAGCATGAGAGAAGTATAACATATGTAAGGTAATGAGTGAGGAATATATATTTCTTGTCAAATAATTAGTTTTTCACATTCAAAGATGTTTGATTTAAGGAATAATATAGAGGAGAATGAAATTGTAACTTAGTTATGAATTATAAATTTACAAATGGATTAGATGACCAATGAACTTGGAGATAGTTTGGAGAAAAAACATGATAATGATCATGGTAGGGTTTAAAAGAGGCATGAACAAAGAGAATGTAATGTTAGAATGGTTGTTAAACAAGTTAACATCAATATGAATTAGTTTATAGCTGATAATGTAGGCATGAATAATGTTGCTTTTGATTATGTATCCATGGACAATATGGAATGGTTTGGACAATAGTGGTATCATTAATATATAGGGGATAAATATGATGATAATTTATAACATAAGGGTAATTATATTTCTAGTGACCATATGCTAAGTTTTGGTGGAGATTTAGCTAAAATTAAGCTTAAAATATTGGCTTTTAGGGAAATAATACTCTGGAAGTATATTTAAAATTGAGGAATAAGTTGAAGTGAGTTTTTTAATGTCATAATTATCTAGAGCTCAAGAAAATCAAGTTTGTTGTAATTGTTCTTACTAATTATACCATTGTGTGGTGGGATTAGATATTTATAAATCGTAGAATGAATTATGAGAGGTATATTGATATTTGGGATGAGATGAGATCCATTATGATGATGATATTTGTGCCTAATGATTACTATAAAGAGTTGTATCAAAGGTTATAGTGTTTGAGCCAAGGTAAAAAAATGTTTTGAAGAATATTGAAAGGAGATGAAACATTTTATGATTCAGGCTAATATTGAAAAAGATAGAGAAACTACTTTGTCTAGATTTATGAAAGTAATTAATTTTGATTTAACTCATATTGTGAAATTCGAGGAGATCATGCATATTGTTATGAAGGTGAAGAATAGCTTAAATAGAATGGTACTATTAAGCAAAGCCAACCGTTAGACCTTTTAACACCTTGAAAACTTAATTAAAAGGCTAACACAGGGGTTAGTCCATCACAATCATTGTTACCTATTCCAAAAAATAATGGAAAAAATGTTAATTGTGACTTAAGTATCAATTAAAGGTCTAATTAAAAAAAAAAGATGGTTTTTGGAGGATTTAAGTGTTAATTAAAACAAAATAAGTATAAATTAAAGACCACATTAAGAATTTGAAAATATATATTGATGAAATTAAAAATGAGAGAAATGATAAGAAAATACCCTAGATGTGAAGGTTTACGAGCCTAACATAAGGGTTTTTTCATCTTTGAAAGGATAACAAGTTTGTGAAAACAAGACTTTATAAAGGAAAGAAAAGAAGGGCAATAATTGTTCTACGAGGCGTCAAGGTATATTTCCTAACTTAAAAATGGAGTCTATGTAGCCTGTTTGAGTTGATTTTGATTGTCATTTGGTTTGTATTTATGTTTACAAGCATGAAAATGTCATTTGATTGTCATTTGGTTTGTATTGTATTTATTTTTGCAAGCATGGAAATGTCATTTGATTGTCATTTGAAGGTGGCTTGATGTTGTTCTTTAAAGCATTCTTTAGTACATATTTGATATTTTTGATGTAATAAAAGCTTTCTACTTAATTTAGGTTTTGATAAAGTAGTATTTTTTTTCTTAGTTTTGTAATAATGAATTAATAAGTCATGTTGTTAATCCTTGGTTTATGAGGCTTTATTCATGACAACAATATGTTTTGAAAATAAATTTTGAATCCAGATTGCATGGATAAACTAGCTATTTTTATTTGCCAATTTTGGGAAATGGGATTTCATGCATATTTTCTATGATTTGTTTTTTTTTACTATGACAATGTGGTTTATGTGAACCAAAAACATTTGGTTTTGAGGCTTGATATGAATTTATAGGTTTGGAAGTAGGTTGATGCATTTCTAAGCAAAATCTAGGTTGGTGTTCTTTCATATTGTTTCCAAGAACATTGTCTTGGCTATGAATTTTTAACCTGTTTTCTTTCATTTCTTCACATCTCACATGCTCAGGAAATCACTAGACAATATTATATGGTCTTCATGCACCAATTTTTTTTTCATTTTATGATTTTAATATCAGGGTTTTGGTTTTGGTACCAAGATGTTTTTGGCCAAATCAAGATTAGTAAGTGTTAATTATTGAGTTTGTTGCTTTATTATTGATCCTTGCATGATTTACAACCTTTTTATTCCTTTTATTTCATGAAATTGGTCTGGTATAGAGTTTGTGTTGTTGGAATCACTGTGAATGCTCATCAGTGTTCTTCGTGTTTGTTGTTTTTTTAGGTTTTCATTTGTTTTGATAAAAAAAATTATTTTTTTAAATGTTTTTTACAAGTTTAATTTGTTTTTGCTTGTTTTTGGGTAAACCAATGTTTTTGGTTCAGTTTATGGTCGAACTATAGATTTCAGGTCAATCTAGTCAAGCCACCTAGTCGGATAAACCGGATCGGGTCAAAATAGGGTCAATAAATAAGGCCTTGTTTGGCTAGCTATGTTTTTGCTAAAGGTTTTGTTTTGGTAAGGGCGCGTTTAATACACAATCCTTAGGCATATTTTAGGAAGTTTTATTTTAAAAAATGAGATTTTTTTTTCTTACAAAGATTTAATAAAAAACAATATAAATTATAAATTATTTTAGTATTTTAAAAAAAAACATATCTAGAATACTTTGGCATGTTTTTTTTTTAAAAAAAATATTACATGTATTTTACAATAGGTTTGGTAAATTCCAAAGGCTTTTGACCTATATTTCAATAATTCTAAAAAAATTAATTCATGAAAATTAATGGTCAATATTCTGGTGTAAATGTTGGACCTATTAGTAGGCTGATCTTTAAATATCAGAAGTTGATTAGAAGATTCTAAGAATTATTCTGGACATTAACTGATTTTAAATCAATATATTTTTCACCACAATATACTAGTTGTAAGCAATATATAGACAATTAGTTAGGACCTATCAACACTTTTAAACCATATTTAGAACACACATGTAACGCCCCTACTCTGGGGGACAACCAAAAAATCTTATTAATGCATATTCACAAAAAAAATGTAATATTTTTTTTTATCTCAATAACAAGCGAGCCGTAACATAACCCTAAACAGTAACGGATCCCAAAACCGTAACAGCTCTCAAACAATAACAGATCTCAAAACAGTAACATGTCCCGAAACGGTAACATGTCCCAAAAAAGTAACATGTCTCAAACAATAACAGGTCTCAAAACAGTAACATGTCTCAAAACAGTAACATGTCCCGAAACAATAACATGTCCCGAAACAATAACATGTCCCGAAACAATAACAAATCTCAAACAATAACAGGTCTCAAAAAGTAACATGTCCCAAAACAATAACAAGTCCCAAAACAATAACAGATCTCAAACAATAACAGGTCTCAAAATAGTAACATGTCCCGAAATAGTAACATGTCCCGAAACAATAACAGGTCTCAAACAATAACAGGTGGGCAATAACATAACCCTTAATTCAATCTTGACCCATTCATCCTGGGTCTACAAAACCATAAACATAATCCTCATCACAACCATAATTGATAAAACATACATTTAACATCATTCAACCATTTACACTAGAGTTGATATAAATCCAGTCACATTTAATAAAATACGACAAAACGAGTTAATTTTCTTACATTCCAATATTTTTTCAAAAATAGTGAACATACATATCATTTTGCCAACATTTAATTTATACAAATTACTATTGGATACAAAAACTAAGAAACGATAGCTTTACTTTTGACGTGAAGATGATGGACCTGAAATAGAGATACAAGATAATCTCATAAAGAAAATTCTAAAAAGAATTATATTAAAGTTATTAAACCCACGATATGTCATCATGTATAATTGAAATAATCAACATAGCTATTTGAAAACCAAACTATCTTCCCCATTTACGTATTGTCTATACTAAATATAACCGATACTAAGCATTGCCAATACTAAGCATTTTCGATACTCTTATCACCCTACCGACATTAGAAATCGGAGAAGACCCCTTCCCGGGTCCGTAACATACCTCATACATTTTTATTTTACTCTTGAAAGTTCAACATACATGAATGTGTGTTTAAGCATTGCACCACAATCCCTTTATCAAGGATCCTAACATACACTAAAATGTATGTTAGCCATTTTCTTTGGTGATCCCTTATCCATGATCCTGGCATACACTGAATGTATGATAGTTATTCATGATGATCCCCTTATCTGGGATCCTAATATACACTAAATGTATGTTAGCCATTTTTAACGATCCCTTTATCCGGGATCTTAGCATACACTAAATGTATGCTAGCTATTCTTGCCTATCCCTTTATTTGGGATCCTAGCATACACTAACTGTATGCTAGCCACCGCCATGTTTTGTTCATGACATTTCCAAACTTCCTTGATACACATGCCTTAAAATATTCTTATTGATACATCATATCTTCTCAAACTTCCACCAAAACTTAAGCATAAATCACACATTTTCACTATGAAAATTAAATTAGAAACATAGGCATGAATCACCTACCTGTTGTGGATGGTCTGCTCGTGGTCCCTTGTTGCTGCTGTGGCACCACACTTATGTTCCCTTCAAGAGAGATTTAAGATCCTAATAGCTTGTGAAATCACAATATCCTCCTCTTCTCTTTCTCTTCCTACTGCTGCCAGCCCAAATACTCTTTTTCTTCCACTTTCTTCTTCCAATAATGCTTCAAATCTTTGGGTTTTTGATGTTTGAATGTTTTTGTAACCCTTAATCTCACTTTCTCTTCGAAATTCTTCTTCAATTGAGCAAGAGGATATCAAAATCTCGCTCCCTTTCTCCCCCTCATTTTTTTTGCTAGAAATGAGAGAAAAGAGGGGGTATTTATGCTCCTCAATTTCTCTTATTGCACTTAAACCCCCCATTTCCTTTAAATGTTTTCTTTTTACCCCACCTCTTCTCTTCTTATAATTTAAATCATAATCTTTTCATTTATTTCAATTTCACCCCCTCTCAACTTATTTTATTTCTCTTTTAATTCATTCCTTTAATTTTAACACTTACATTTATTTCCCGGGGCTTACATTCTCCCCTCATATTAGAAATTTCATCCTCGAAATTAAATCTATGTACCTATTTCAGTAAATAAATGTGGATACTTCTCCTTTATCTCAGACTCTCTTTCCCACGTTTCCTCCTCTATTTTTGAGCTTCTCCACAATACTCTCACCAATGGAACTCTCTTATTCCTTAACACCTTTACATCTCGATCTAAAATCTTGACGGGTTTAACTTCCAAGGTTAAATCCTCTTTAACCTTCATGGGTACTTGTGGCAATACTCGGGAGGGGTCTATTTCGGCCTTTCGCAACAATGATATATGGAACACATTGTCAATCTTGTCCAAATGTGCCGGCAATTTCAATCGATAAGCAACTGGTCCGATTCTTTCCAAGATCTCAAAAGGGCCAATATATGGTGGAGCTAATTTCCCCTGTACTCCAAATCGAATGTTACCTTTCCAAGGTGCTACCTTCAAGAACACTTTATCTCCCCCATGGAATTCCAATGGCCTCTTTTGGTTATCAGCATAACTCTTTTGCCTATCCTTGGCTTCTTTCATCCTCTTTCTAATCACCTGTACCTTCTCAGTTGCCTGTCGCACCATTTTTGGTCCTAAGAGCTTCCTTTCCCCTATTTCATCCCAACAAATTAGGGTACGACACTTCCGCCTGTAGAAGGCTTCATATGGAGCCATACCAATAGTAGTTTGATAACTATTATTATAAGTAAATTCTACCAATGACAAGTGATCCTCCTAATTTCCCCCAAAGTCCAATACACAAGACCTTAGAAGGTCCTCAAGAGTTTGAATGGTCCTCTCCGACTGCCCATCCGTCTGTGGATGAAATGCTATGCTTAGATTTAACTTTATTCCTAATGCCTGTTGTAAACTAGGCCATAGTCTTGATGTGAACCTTAGATCTCGATCAGATACAATCGATACCGGTACCCCATGAGTCTAACCAATTCATTTATGTACAATTTTGCTAGTTTATCCACTGAGTCTGTCGTTCTCACAGGAAAAAACAAAACAGACTTGTCAGTCGATCCACAATCACCATATGGTATCAGTACCTTTCTTTCCCTTGGGTAATTATATCACAAAGTCCATAGAGATATCCTCCCATTTCCATTCTGGAACCGATAACGGCTGCAACTTCCTTGTAGGTTTCTGGTGTTCTATCTTCACTTGTTGACAAACCCCACAATTTGACACAAATTCTGCTATTTCTCTCTTCATATTTGGCCACTAATAATATTCCTTTAAATCCCTATACATCTTCTTACATCCAGGATGGGTAGCAAAACAGGATTCATGGGCTTCTCTTAATACCTCATCCTTCAAGATCTCATCATTGGGCAAATAAATTTGTCTTCCCATAGCTATTAGTCCATCAGATAACACCTAAAAGGACTTTTCTATACCCTAGTTCACATTCGCCTTGATCTTCCTTACCTTCTCATCTACTTGTTGAGCCTCCAAAACTTTATCTCGAAGTACATATTGGATTTTTAACTAGGCTAACAATGACCCTTCAGAACCAACACTTAGCCACAAACCCATTTTTCTCATTTCCACTATACTTCCTTGTCTCTTAATCTCTATGTTATTCATAATTGCTTTACCCTTTCTGCTTAAAGCGTGTGCTACGATATTAGCCTTACCAGGATGGTAGTCAATCACACAATCAGAATCTTCTATTAACTCCGCCCATCTCCTTTGGCGCATGTTTAACTACTTCTGCAACATCAAATACTTTAAACTCTTATGATCTAAGATTTGCATTTATGACCCATACAAATAATGTCTCCATATTCTTAGGGAAAACACTACCGCTACAAGTTCTAGGTCATGAACTGGGTAATTCTCTTTATGTGGCTTTAATTGTCTAGAAGCATAAGCAATTACATAACCATGTTGTATCAGTACACACCCCAGACCTCTTTTTGAAATATCGTGGTATACCACAAACCCTTCTGTTCGTGATGGAAGGGCCAACACAGGAGCAAAAGTGAGCCTTTCCTTTAGGTTCTTGAAAACTCCCTTCACACTCCTCCGACCAAACAAATTTGACCTCCTTGCAGGTTAGTCTGGTAAAAGGCGATGCTATGGTGGAGAACCCCTCAATAAACCTCAGGTAATATCCTGCAAGACAAAAAAAACTTTGAATTTCCATCACATTAGGAGGCCTCTCCCATTTCAACACAACCTCTACCTTTCTTGGATCCACGAATATTCCTTCTACAGAAATTACTTGGCCCAAAAAAAATACCACTTCCTTGAACCAAAACTCACACTTATCCAGCTTCGCATACAATTTATTTTCCCTTAACGTCTGCAACATGACCCGTAGATGTTGTTCATGCTCTGAATATGAGCTAGAATATACCAAGATGTCATCGATAAATACCACCATGTATTGATCCAAGTAAGGTCAGAATACTCTATTCATCATATCCATGAACATTATCGGTGCATTGGTCAACCAAAAAGGCATCACTAAGAACTTGTAATGTCCATAACAGGTTCTGAATGTTGTCTTCTGAATATCTTGTTCTTTAATTCTCAATTGATGATACCCCGACCTCAAATCTATCTTTGAGAATACCGTAGCACCCTTCAACTGATCAAACAAATCATCTATCCGTGGAAGTGGATACTTGTTCTTCACCGTCACCTTATTCAATTGTCGATAATCAATGCATAGTCGAAGGGTACCATCCTTCTTCTTTACAAACAATATTAGATCTCCCCAAGGTGAGTTACTTGGCCGGATGAATCCTTTATCTATTTACTCCTGAAGTTGGACCTTTAGTTCAACCAATACTGTAGGTGCCATCCCATAGGGAGACTGAGCTATTGGGGAAATTCCGGGGATATTTTCTATGGAAACTTCGGTTTCTCAAACTGGAGGTAATCCCGGTAACTTTTCGGGAAATACATCCTGGAATTCCATAACAATGGAAATACTAGTCAAGTCCACACTGCCCATTTTTGTCTCCTTACATGAGCTAACCAAGTAGGACAACCATTTCTCATTAACCTTTTAGCCCTTAAGACTGAAATCATACAGTTTGGAAGAACTTTTCTCTCTCCTTTAAATACAACATTTCTATTTCCTACTCCCTGGATAGTCACTGTTTTGGTAAAGCAGTCCACTTGTGCCCTATGTTTGCCTAACCAATACATGACCAAAATCAAGTCAAGGTCATATAATTCTAATGGCATAAGGTCTACACTCAATTCTAACCCTCCAATATATAGTTCCACTCCTTTACAGATATCATCAATATTTATGTTTTCTCCTAAAGGGGTATTGATTGTCACCCCTATCCTTAACTTGTGAGGCACCACATGCAATCTTTCCATAATTCTACATGATACAAATGAATGACTAGCTCCAGGATCAATCAAAGTATAAACTTGTATTATATTTATCTGTATTGTACCTACCACAACATCAGGCATAGCTCCCACATCCTCATGAGTCATATGATATACCCGACCTTGAACTCTTTTCTCTTGAGACCTGGACCTCCCTCGAGTAGCACTTATCCCTGACGAGGTAGGTCTAGCGGGTCGATCAATCATAACCGACTGTTGCTGACTCTGAACATCGGTCCTCTGACTTTGGTTTCCCTCAGTAGCCCTACGAGGACAATCCTTCTTCCGATGACTTGTGTCCCCACAATAATAGCAGCCTCTACCCACATGCGAGCACTCCTTCCATCGATGCTCCTCTCCTTTGCAGATATAGCATCATCCTGGCGTCGTAAAACAATCCCCCGAGTGTCTTTGCTCACACCTCTGACACAAAGGATACACGGGTCCCCTCTGCTCTGTAGGCCCCTAAGTAGTCACGACTCCCTATCTGACCTGTCCTCCCTAGGATCCTGTTCTACCAGTCTGTTTGAATCCTCCTGAACTACTTTTATGGGTGAAACTCCCACCTCTCTTCTGAAACTGCCCCGACATCTATGCATTCTTTCCCCCTTTTTTTTTGAAAAAAATGTCTCTTAGATAAAATCTCTTCTCTTAAACCCTGTTGTCTGTCCCTGCTCAACAACTGGCTTTGCAGTATCCCTCATCACCCTCTCCATACCCTAAGCAGCTGTACCAAATCCCGCATAGAGTGAAATTGCATAGCTATCAATATCATTCTTAGTTCTTGTCTTAGTCCATCACGAAACCTGTCTACTCTGTGGCGCTTTGTGGGAAAATAGGTGGAGACAAAAGGTGTTAAATTCTAAAACCTCCTCTCTTGAGAATGTTCCACAACCTATTTCCCGTTTACCTTTTATCCATTTACTATTATAACGACCCTCTCTAATCTAGGAGCTACACTGAAAAGTTCAGAATTAAATTTCATCAATGGCTGCCGAAATTTAGCTAACACGAGTTTAAATAGTCTTTTAAAAACTAACCCTAATGGACCCCTTGTGTGGACTTAAATGAGGTCCACTCAAAACTGACCCAAAACTCTAAGTTGGGAAGCCCGTGACTTAATCCAAACAAGCCTTGGATCCTAGCTGAAAACAAAGTCTTAATGAAGCCCAAACAAGCCTTGGGCTATAGCTATCAAAATTAAATAAAGATCATAAGTCTTATTTATAGCCTTCCATCCAGCCCCTTAATCCTAGAAACAAAAGGAAAAGGCGGCCCATAAGTCCTTGTTGGTGTTTCTGGGCTGGTTCGCATCATCCCCTCTCTCCTCGAAAGGATTCGACCTCGAATCAAAATCATTATGTAGTTGATGGCTCGACAATCAACACACATCCTCCATGTTCCATCCTTCTTAGGCATGAGAAGCACGGGTACAGCACGCGGGCTTATACTCTTACGAATATATCCCTTATCTATTAGCTCATAAACTTGCCTTTGAAGCCCTGTCGTCTCCTCTGGATTGCTTTATATAGGCTGGTCGGTTAGGAATTGAAGCTCCGTGTACAAAACTAATCTGATGCTCTATCCCCCGCAATGGTGGTAATCCGCTTGGAGTATCGTCGGGGAAGAAATCATCAAACTCCTGCAACAAAGAAATAGCAGCACCAGGCACCATATGATCATTAGCATTAAAATAAGCCTCCTTGTACACAAGTAAAATCATTGGCTTGTTACTGAAATATGCAGATCTGACCTCACCCTCCCTAGCATAAAAATTAGGCTGTCTCTTTAGTTTTTCCACACAATTCTCATCACTCTTCCTGACTCTCTTCTCTCCTCTTGTCTTACCTCCACTCTCGGCCAGATTTGGGTGTTTTCGAGCAGCGGCTGAATGGCCTGATTTGTTTGAAGTGTTGGCCGAATATTTGTTTGTGTTTGGATGGGTGGCTGAATGGGTTGTAGATGTTTGGGTTCTGGTCGAATCTGATGTTCCTCACCTTGGTTTTCTCTCCCCATCGCCTCATGCTCACTTTTTAGCTTTATTTGATCCCCATACACCTGTTTGGGTGTAAGAGGTACAAGAGCGATGCTTTCACCATCTTTTACAATGGTATATCTATTTTTAGCCCCATCATGAATTGCCTTCCTGTCATATTGCCATGGTCTCCCCGACACGATGTGACTTGCTTGCATCGGTACCACATCGCACAGAACTTCATCAACATATTTCCCAATTGAAAATGGGACCACAACCTGCTTAGTCACTTTCGCTTCACCACTATCATTCAGCCATTGCAATCTATATGGGTTCGCATGCTTTTCAAATTCAGTTTACTAACAAGGGTGGTACTGCAAACATTAACACAGCTCCCACTATCAATAATTAAACCACACACCTTGCTATGCACATAACAGCGCGTATGGAAGATATTCTCTCTTTGTTGATTAGATTCATCTTCCTTGACCTGAACCTGAAGTGCGCGTCCTATAACCAAGGACTCCGCAACTGGTAATGCTAACTCATCCACATCACAATCCTCCAATGGTGGCATCCTTCGCAATCAGATATGTCACTTTCCGATTCCGTATCTCCATCACCTCTAATTATCATTGTTCTCTCGTTTGGACACTCCGAAGCATAGTGTCCATGCCCTTGACACCTGAAACATTTAACATCACGGGTGCGTTTAGGCTGAGTTTCAGATTTACCTTTGGCACCGGTAGGGACATCAACTTTAGCCGTTGATGGTTCAGTTTTAGAAGGAACAAAGGATCGTGGCTGGACAGTATCCTCTCTCTTCAGATTCGTCTTCCAAGATGATGAAGAACCCGAATTAAACCCTGGCCGAACATGTCCCTTCCCGAGTTGTCTCTCCACCTTCGTAGCCATGTGAACCATGTCCTCTAGCTCCACATAGTGCTGTAGCATTGGCAATGTCCCGATTCAACCCATTAAGAAATCTAGCCATGGTGGCTTCTCTATCCTCAACAACATTGGCCCGAATCATTGCTATCTCCATCTCTTTGTGATATTCATCTACTGTCTTGTAGCCTTGATTCAGACCTTGGAGCTTCAGGTATAAGTCTCTGTAATAGTGGTTTGGCACAAATCGTCTCCTCATTAACACTTTCATCTCACCCCAAGTCTGAACAGGTCGCTCCCCATTCCTCCTCCTACTGACTACAATCTGATCCCACCAAATCGTTGCGTACTCTATAAGCTCAATCATCACCAATTTCACTTTTTTTTTTGTTCAGAATAGCTATGACAATCAAAAATCCAATCTACCTTTTTCTCCCACTCCAAGTAAGCCTCGGGGTCATTTTTACCTTGAAAGTTCGGAATTTTCAGTTTGACGGTGTCCCCATCCATATCTTCATAATTCCCTATGCCACGGAAATTCACATTCCTCCTACCTCTGTTCGGTCCAGACCCGAGTCCTTGGCCAACAGATGCAAAATCAAAGTCATCCTCGCCCACATCTGCGTTTTCATCAACATACTCTTCAAAACCAGATCTGTTATTCCGTACGGCCATACGGACCGTATTTCCTCGGCGATCAGCCCCACTATTCTGTTTCTTTATCGAATTCACCTCGTCTTTCAGATCTTTGTATGTCCTAGACAACAACTCAAGTTGCTGACCCATGGCTCGTAATTGGAACGCTACGTCAGCGTTTTGTGTCGCTGATTCGTTGTTTTCAGACATCCTTTGAATCTGCAAAATTTGGTCAGTAGCAAAAAATATATCCTCACAACTCCCGTGTATCACACAAAAAATAATCAAGGCTTTTCACTCTAATGAGCTCACCACGCCTTTTACCTCACAACTTGCTTTCTTTTGGTTCTTTCAGAACTAAAATCAACAAATCAAAGGCAGTAGCCTTCGCAGCGCACTCTAATAATTTTCAGACTCAAGAAGCAATAAAAATACTGAAAACAAAGCAAAACAAAACTACGATTACGATTTCGCGAGTAGCAATGCAAATTCGTACGAATTGTGGACGATACGAAGACACGAAATAAAACAGAAGCAAATACTAGGGAAAACAATTACTTGAGATAACTGAAAATAGAATAATAACAGAGAATTAGACAAAACTAAACAGTAAGGATCACGTTTTGAGACTTGAGCAGAATATAACCCAGACCAAACGACCTTGAAATCACCTCAAATTCAATATTTTGTATTCTAATACTAAAGTAAAAACAACACTCAAATTATAGGTCGTTCTCGTACTTCTAGGTACTCAAACCCTTGTGTGAACAATTTGCGGCAGAAATGAACCTCCAATTGAAACCTCTAGTAGACGATATCTAAATAAGCCCCAATTTAAAATATCATGCGATATCAACCCCAAGACACGGAATGTAAAGTTTCAATTGATTCTAAACTGTTTTTATATGGGTTCACTAAGGTAGTGTTTCTGCGGCAGAAATGAATCTCGAAAAACCCCCTCAAGAAATCAATATTAGAATAAGCCCAAATTTGACATATGATCCTATCTCAACCCCAATAGACGGAATATGAATTTTCAATCGATTCCGATGTGGTTTTCTTATGCTTCCCCAGAGCAGTGTTTTCTTCGGCAAGATTTCAATGATTCTTCAAATTTCAACTAATGCCACTATCTCTCTCTCTTTTTTTCTGTTTTCTTTTCTCTCTCTCTTAATATACTGAAATGAAGAGACAGAAAACGATGAGATATAACCTCTCTCTTTTTTTTATTAGATGACGCTGACACGAAGAACAAGGAGATGAACACAAACACTGGAAAACTTCATGGAACACTAAAAAAAAGCACGAAAATAACAGAATGATATGACCTTGTTTCGGAGCCTAGCTCTGATGCCACCTGATGAGAACCTCGTGATCACGCAACCCACAACCAAGATTGAGATCTGATCCCGGAAAGCCGAAAGAGGTCTGGTAGGAGTGTGACACAATGGAAACATGCCCCAAGGCACCAGCACTATTGGAATGAGTAGAATGACGCCACGAAGCCAGTTAATCTTCGATAAGTCGGATTCAGTTCGTTCAAGAACTAAAGAATGCAAGAATCACTCTCACACATAAACTGAAAAGTTCAGAATTAAATTTCATCAATGGCTGCCGAAATTTAGCTAACACGAGTTTAAATAGTCTTTTAAAAACTAACCCTAATGGACCCCGTGTGTGGACTTAAATGAGGTCCACTCAAAACTGACCCAAAACTCTAAGTTGGGAAGCCCGTGACTTAATCCAAACAAGCCTTGGATCCTAGCTGAAAACAAAGTCTTAATGAAGCCCAAACAAGCCTTGGGCTATAGCTATCAAAATTAAATAAAGATCATAAGTCTTATTTATAGCCTTCCATCCAGCCCCTTAATCCTAGAAACAAAAGGAAAAGGCGGCCCATAAGTCCTTGTTGGTGTTTCTGGGCTGGTTCGCATCATCCCCTCTCTCCTCGAAAGGATTCGACCTCGAATCAAAATCATTATGTAGTTGATGGCTCGACAATCAACACACATCCTCCATGTTCCATCCTTCTTAGGCATGAGAAGCACGGGTACAGCACGCGGGCTTATACTCTTACGAATATATCCCTTATCTATTAGCTCATAAACTTGCCTTTGAAGCCTTGTCGTCTCCTCTGGATTGCTTTATATAGGCTGGTCGGTTAGGAATTGAAGCTCCGTGTACAAAACTAATCTGATGCTCTATCCCCCGCAATGGTGGTAATCCGCTTGGAGTATCGTCGGGGAAGAAATCATCAAACTCCTGCAACAAAGAAATAGCAGCACCAGGCACCATATGATCATTAGCATTAAAATAAGCCTCCTTGTACACAAGTAAAATCATTGGCTTGTTACTGAAATATGCAGATCTGACCTCACCCTCCCTAGCATAAAAATTAGGCTGTCTCTTTAGTTTTTCCACACAATTCTCATCACTCTTCCTGACTCTCTTCTCTCCTCTTGTCTTACCTCCACTCTCGGCCAGATTTGGGTGTTTTCGAGCAGCGGCTGAATGGCCTGATTTGTTTGAAGTGTTGGCCGAATATTTGTTTGTGTTTGGATGGGTGGCTGAATGGGTTGTAGATGTTTGGGTTCTGGTCGAATCTGATGTTCCTCACCTTGGTTTTCTCTCCCCATCGCCTCATGCTCACTTTTTAGCTTTATTTGATCACCATACACCTGTTTGGGTGTAAGAGGTACAAGAGCGATGCTTTCACCATCTTTTACAATGGTATATCTATTTTTAGCCCCATCATGAATTGCCTTCCTGTCATATTGCCATGGTCTCCCCGACACGATGTGACTTGCTTGCATCGGTACCACATCGCACAGAACTTCATCAACATATTTCCCAATTGAAAATGGGACCACAACCTGCTTAGTCACTTTCGCTTCACCACTATCATTCAGCCATTGCAATCTATATGGGTTCGCATGCTTTTCAAATTCAGTTTACTAACAAGGGTGGTACTGCAAACATTAACACAGCTCCCACTATCAATAATTAAACCACACACCTTGCTATGCACATAACAGCGCGTATGGAAGATATTCTCTCTTTGTTGATTAGATTCATCTTCCTTGACCTGAACCTGAAGTGCGCGTCCTATAACCAAGGACTCCGCAACTGGTAATGCTAACTCATCCACATCACAATCCTCCAATGGTGGCATCCTTCGCAATCAGATCTGTCACTTTCCGATTCCGTATCTCCATCACCTCTAATTATCATTGTTCTCTCGTTTGGACACTCCGAAGCATAGTGTCCATGCCCTTGACACCTGAAACATTTAACATCACGGGTGCGTTTAGGCTGAGTTTCAGATTTACCTTTGGCACCGGTAGGGACATCAACTTTAGCCGTTGATGGTTCAGTTTTAGAAGGAACAAAGGATCGTGGCTGGACAGTATCCTCTCTCTTCAGATTCGTCTTCCAAGATGATGAAGAACCCGAATTAAACCCTGGCCGAACATGTCCCTTCCCGAGTTGTCTCTCCACCTTCGTAGCCATGTGAACCATGTCCTCTAGCTCCACATAGTGCTGTAGCATTGGCAATGTCCCGATTCAACCCATTAAGAAATCTAGCCATGGTGGCTTCTCTATCCTCAACAACATTGGCCCGAATCATTGCTATCTCCATCTCTTTGTGATATTCATCTACTGTCTTGTAGCCTTGATTCAGACCTTGGAGCTTCAGGTATAAGTCTCTGTAATAGTGGTTTGGCACAAATCGTCTCCTCATTAACACTTTCATCTCACCCCAAGTCTGAACAGGTCGCTCCCCATTCCTCCTCCTACTGACTACAATCTGATCCCACCAAATCGTTGCGTACTCTATAAGCTCAATCATCACCAATTTCACTTTTTTTTTTGTTCAGAATAGCTATGACAATCAAAAATCCAATCTACCTTTTTCTCCCACTCCAAGTAAGCCTCGGGGTCATTTTTACCTTGAAAGTTCGGAATTTTCAGTTTGACGGTGTCCCCATCCATATCTTCATAATTCCCTATGCCACGGAAATTCACATTCCTCCTACCTCTGTTCGGTCCAGACCCGAGTCCTTGGCCAACAGATGCAAAATCAAAGTCATCCTCGCCCACATCTGCGTTTTCATCAACATACTCTTCAAAACCAGATCTGTTATTCCGTACGGCCATACGGACCGTATTTCCTCGGCGATCAGCCCCACTATTCTGTTTCTTTATCGAATTCACCTCGTCTTTCAGATCTTTGTATGTCCTAGACAACAACTCAAGTTGCTGACCCATGGCTCGTAATTGGAACGCTACGTCAGCGTTTTGTGTCGCTGATTCGTTGTTTTCAGACATCCTTTGAATCTGCAAAATTTGGTCAGTAGCAAAAAATATATCCTCACAACTCCCGTGTATCACACAAAAAATAATCAAGGCTTTTCACTCTAATGAGCTCACCACGCCTTTTACCTCACAACTTGCTTTCTTTTGGTTCTTTCAGAACTAAAATCAACAAATCAAAGGCAGTAGCCTTCGCAGCGCACTCTAATAATTTTCAGACTCAAGAAGCAATAAAAATACTGAAAACAAAGCAAAACAAAACTACGATTACGATTTCGCGAGTAGCAATGCAAATTCGTACGAATTGTGGACGATACGAAGACACGAAATAAAACAGAAGCAAATACTAGGGAAAACAATTACTTGAGATAACTGAAAATAGAATAATAACAGAGAATTAGACAAAACTAAACAGTAAGGATCACGTTTTGAGACTTGAGCAGAATATAACCCAGACCAAACGACCTTGAAATCACCTCAAATTCAATATTTTGTATTCTAATACTAAAGTAAAAACAACACTCAAATTATAGGTCGTTCTCGTACTTCTAGGTACTCAAACCCTTGTGTGAACAATTTGCGGCAGAAATGAACCTCCAATTGAAACCTCTAGTAGACGATATCTAAATAAGCCCCAATTTAAAATATCATGCGATATCAACCCCAAGACACGGAATGTAAAGTTTCAATTGATTCTAAACTGTTTTTATATGGGTTCACTAAGGTAGTGTTTCTGCGGCAGAAATGAATCTCGAAAAACCCCCTCAAGAAATCAATATTAGAATAAGCCCAAATTTGACATATGATCCTATCTCAACCCCAATAGACGGAATATGAATTTTCAATCGATTCCGATGTGGTTTTCTTATGCTTCCCCAGAGCAGTGTTTTCTTCGGCAAGATTTCAATGATTCTTCAAATTTCAACTAATGCCACTATCTCTCTCTCTTTTTTTCTGTTTTCTTTTCTCTCTCTCTTAATATACTGAAATGAAGAGACAGAAAACGATGAGATATAACCTCTCTCTTTTTTTTTATTAGATGACGCTGACACGAAGAACAAGGAGATGAACACAAACACTGGAAAACTTCATGGAACACTAAAAAAAAGCACGAAAATAACAGAATGATATGACCTTGTTTCGGAGCCTAGCTCTGATGCCACCTGATGAGAACCTCGTGATCACGCAACCCACAACCAAGATTGAGATCTGATCCCGGAAAGCCGAAAGAGGTCTGGTAGGAGTGTGACACAATGGAAACATGCCCCAAGGCACCAGCACTATTGGAATGAGTAGAATGACGCCACGAAGCCAGTTAATCTTCGATAAGTCGGATTCAGTTCGTTCAAGAACTAAAGAATGCAAGAATCACTCTCACACATAAACTGAAAAGTTCAGAATTAAATTTCATCAATGGCTGCCGAAATTTAGCTAACACGAGTTTAAATAGTCTTTTAAAAACTAACCCTAATGGACCCCTTGTGTGGACTTAAATGAGGTCCACTCAAAACTGACCCAAAACTCTAAGTTGGGAAGCCCGTGACTTAATCCAAACAAGCCTTGGATCCTAGCTGAAAACAAAGTCTTAATGAAGCCCAAACAAGCCTTGGGCTATAGCTATCAAAATTAAATAAAGATCATAAGTCTTATTTATAGCCTTCCATCCAGCCCCTTAATCCTAGAAACAAAAGGAAAAGGCGGCCCATAAGTCCTTGTTGGTGTTTCTGGGCTGGTTCGCATCATCCCCTCTCTCCTCGAAAGGATTCGACCTCGAATCAAAATCATTATGTAGTTGATGGCTCGACAATCAACACACATCCTCCATGTTCCATCCTTCTTAGGCATGAGAAGCACGGGTACAGCACGCGGGCTTATACTCTTACGAATATATCCCTTATCTATTAGCTCATAAACTTGCCTTTCAAGCCCTGTCGTCTCCTCTGGATTGCTTTATATAGGCTGGTCGGTTAGGAATTGAAGCTCCGTGTACAAAACTAATCTGATGCTCTATCCCCCGCAATGGTGGTAATCCGCTTGGAGTATCGTCGGGGAAGAAATCATCAAACTCCTGCAACAAAGAAATAGCAGCACCAGGCACCATATGATCATTAGCATTAAAATAAGCCTCCTTGTACACAAGTAAAATCATTGGCTTGTTACTGAAATATGCAGATCTGACCTCACCCTCCCTAGCATAAAAATTAGGCTGTCTCTTTAGTTTTTCCACACAATTCTCATCACTCTTCCTGACTCTCTTCTCTCCTCTTGTCTTACCTCCACTCTCGGCCAGATTTGGGTGTTTTCGAGCAGCGGCTGAATGGCCTGATTTGTTTGAAGTGTTGGCCGAATATTTGTTTGTGTTTGGATGGGTGGCTGAATGGGTTGTAGATGTTTGGGTTCTGGTCGAATCTGATGTTCCTCACCTTGGTTTTCTCTCCCCATCGCCTCATGCTCACTTTTTAGCTTTATTTGATCACCATACACCTGTTTGGGTGTAAGAGGTACAAGAGCGATGGTTTCACCATCTTTTACAATGGTATATCTATTTTTAGCCCCATCATGAATTGCCTTCCTGTCATATTGCCATGGTCTCCCCGACACGATGTGACTTGCTTGCATCGGTACCACATCGCACAGAACTTCATCAACATATTTCCCAATTGAAAATGGGACCACAACCTGCTTAGTCACTTTCGCTTCACCACTATCATTCAGCCATTGCAATCTATATGGGTTCGCATGCTTTTCAAATTCAGTTTACTAACAAGGGTGGTACTGCAAACATTAACACAGCTCCCACTATCAATAATTAAACCACACACCTTGCTATGCACATAACAGCGCGTATGGAAGATATTCTCTCTTTGTTGATTAGATTCATCTTCCTTGACCTGAACCTGAAGTGCGCGTCCTATAACCAAGGACTCCGCAACTGGTAATGCTAACTCATCCACATCACAATCCTCCAATGGTGGCATGCCTTCGCAATCAGATCTGTCACTTTCCGATTCCGTATCTCCATCACCTCTAATTATCATTGTTCTCTCGTTTGGACACTCCGAAGCATAGTGTCCATGCCCTTGACACCTGAAACATTTAACATCACGGGTGCGTTTAGGCTGAGTTTCAGATTTACCTTTGGCACCGGTAGGGACATCAACTTTAGCCGTTGATGGTTCAGTTTTAGAAGGAACAAAGGATCGTGGCTGGACAGTAGCCTCTCTCTTCAGATTCGTCTTCCAAGATGATGAAGAACCCGAATTAAACCCTGGCCGAACATGTCCCTTCCCGAGTTGTCTCTCCACCTTCGTAGCCATGTGAACCATGTCCTCTAGCTCCACATAGTGCTGTAGCATTGGCAATGTCCCGATTCAACCCATTAAGAAATCTAGCCATGGTGGCTTCTCTATCCTCAACAACATTGGCCCGAATCATTGCTATCTCCATCTCTTTGTGATATTCATCTACTGTCTTGTAGCCTTGATTCAGACCTTGGAGCTTCAGGTATAAGTCTCTGTAATAGTGGTTTGGCACAAATCGTCTCCTCATTAACACTTTCATCTCACCCCAAGTCTGAACAGGTCGCTCCCCATTCCTCCTCCTACTGACTACAATCTGATCCCACCAAATCGTTGCGTACTCTATAAGCTCAATCATCACCAATTTCACTTTTTTTTTTGTTCAGAATAGCTATGACAATCAAAAATCCAATCTACCTTTTTCTCCCACTCCAAGTAAGCCTCGGGGTCATTTTTACCTTGAAAGTTCGGAATTTTCAGTTTGACGGTGTCCCCATCCATATCTTCATAATTCCCTATGCCACGGAAATTCACATTCCTCCTACCTCTGTTCGGTCCAGACCCGAGTCCTTGGCCAACAGATGCAAAATCAAAGTCATCCTCGCCCACATCTGCGTTTTCATCAACATACCCTTCAAAACCAGATCTGTTATTCCGTACGGCCATACGGACCGTATTTCCTCGGCGATCATCCCCACTATTCTGTTTCTTTATCGAATTCACCTCGTCTTTCAGATCTTTGTATGTCCTAGACAACAACTCAAGTTGCTGACCCATGGCTCGTAATTGGAACGCTACGTCAGCGTTTTGTGTCGCTGATTCGTTGTTTTCAGACATCCTTTGAATCTGCAAAATTTGGTCAGTAGCAAAAAATATATCCTCACAACTCCCGTGTATCACACAAAAAATAATCAAGGCTTTTCACTCTAATAAGCTCACCACGCCTTTTACCTCACAACATGCTTTCTTTTGGTTCTTTCAGAACTAAAATCAACAAATCAAAGGCAGTAGCCTTCGCAGCGCACTCTAATAATTTTCAGACTCAAGAAGCAATAAAAATACTGAAAACAAAGCAAAACAAAACTACGATTACGATTTCGCGAGTAGCAATGCAAATTCGTACGAATTGTGGACGATACGAAGACACGAAATAAAACAGAAGCAAATACTAGGGAAAACAATTACTTGAGATAACTGAAAATAGAATAAAAACAGAGAATTAGACAAAACTAAACAGTAAGGATCACGTTTTGAGACTTGAGCAGAATATAACCCAGGCCAAACGACCTTGAAATCACCTCAAATTCAATATTTTGTATTCTAATACTAAAGTAAAAACAACACTCAAATTATAGGTCGTTCTCGTACTTCTAGGTACTCAAACCCTTGTGTGAACAATTTGCGGCAGAAATGAACCTTCAATTGAAACCTCTAGTAGACGATATCTAAATAAGCCCCAATTTAAAATATCATGCGATATCAACCCCAAGACACGGAATGTAAAGTTTCAATTGATTCTAAACTGTTTTTATATGGGTTCACTAAGGTAGTGTTTCTGCGGCAGAAATGAATCTCGAAAAACCTCCTCAAGAAATCAATGTTAGAATAAGCCCAAATTTGACATATGATCCTATCTCAACCCCAATAGACGGAATATGAATTTTCAATCGATTCCGATGTGGTTTTCTTATGCTTCCCCAGAGCAGTGTTTTCTTCGGCAAGATTTCAATGATTCTTCAAATTTCAACTAATGCCACTATCTCTCTCTCTTTTTTTCTGTTTTCTTTTCTCTCTCTCTTAATATACTGAAATGAAGAGACAGAAAACGATGAGATATAACCTCTCTCTTTTTTTTTATTAGATGACGCTGACACGAAGAACAAGGAGATGAACACAAACACTGGAAAACTTCATGGAACACTAAAAAAAAGCACGAAAATAACAGAATGATATGACCTTGTTTCGGAGCCTAGCTCTGATGCCACCTGATGAGAGCCTCGTGATCACGCAACCCACAACCAAGATTGAGATCTGATCCCGGAAAGCCGAAAGAGGTCTGGTAGGAGTGTGACACAATGGAAACATGCCCCAAGGCACCAGCACTATTGGAATGAGTAGAATGACGCCACGAAGCCAGTTAATCTTCGATAAGTCGGATTCAGTTCGTTCAAGAACTAAAGAATGCGAGAATCACCCTCACACATAAACTGAAAAGTTCAGAATTAAATTTCATCAATGGCTGCCGAAATTTAGCTAACACGAGTTTAAATAGTCTTTTAAAAACTAACCCTAATGGACCCCTTGTGTGGACTTAAATGAGGTCCACTCAAAACTGACCCAAAACTCTAAGTTGGGAAGCCCGTGACTTAATCCAAACAAGCCTTGGATCCTAGCTGAAAACAAAGTCTTAATGAAGCCCAAACAAGCCTTGGGCTATAGCTATCAAAATTAAATAAAGATCATAAGTCTTATTTATAGCCTTCCATCCAGCCCCTTAATCCTAGAAACAAAAGGAAAAGGTGGCCCACAAGTCCTTGTTGGTGTTTCTGCGCTGGTTCGCATCATCCCCTCTCTCCTCGAAAGGATTCGACCTCGAATCAAAATCATTATGTAGTTGATGGCTCGACAATCAACACACATCCTCCATGTTCCATCCTTCTTAGGCATGAGCAGCACGGGTACAGCACGCGGGCTTATACTCTTACGAATATATCCCTTATCTATTAGCTCATAAACTTGCCTTTCAAGCCCTGTTGTCTCCTCTGGATTGCTTTATATAGGCTGGTCGGTTAGGAATTGAAGCTCCGTGTACAAAACTAATCTGATGCTCTATCCCTCGCAATGGTGGTAATCCGCTTGGAGTATCGTCGGGGAAGAAATCATCAAACTCCTGCAACAAAGAAATAGCAGCACCAGGCACCATATGATCATTAGCATTAAAATAAGCCTCCTTGTACACAAGTAAAATCATTGGCTTGTTACTGAAATATGCAGATCTGACCTCACCCTCCCTTGCATAAAAATTAGGCTGTCTCTTTAGTTTTTCCACACAATTCTCATCACTCTTCCTGACTCTCTTCTCTCCTCTTGTCTTACCTCCACTCTCGGCCAGATTTGGGTGTTTTCGAGCAGCGGCTGAATGGCCTGATTTGTTTGAAGTGTTGGCCGAATATTTGTTTGTGTTTGGATGGGTGGCTGAATGGGTTGTAGATGTTTGGGTTCTGGTCGAATCTGATGTTCCTCACCTTGGTTTTCTCTCCCCATCGCCTCATGCTCACTTTTTAGCTTTATTTGATCACCATACACCTGTTTGGGTGTAAGAGGTACAAGAGCGATGGTTTCACCATCTTTTACAATGGTATATCTATTTTTAGCCCCATCATGAATTGCCTTCCTGTCATATTGCCATGGTCTCCCCGACACGATGTGACTTGCTTGCATCGGTACCACATCGCACAGAACTTCATCAACATATTTCCCAATTGAAAATGGGACCACAACCTGCTTAGTCACTTTCGCTTCACCACTATCATTCAGCCATTGCAATCTATATGGGTTCGCATGCTTTTCAAATTCAGTTTACTAACAAGGGTGGTACTGCAAACATTAACACAGCTCCCACTATCAATAAGTAAACCACACACCTTGCTATGCACATAACAGCGCGTATGGAAGATATTCTCTCTTTGTTGATTAGATTCATCTTCCTTGACCTGAACCTGAAGTGCGCGTCCTATAACCAAGGACTCCGCAACTGGTAATGCTAACTCATCCACATCACAATCCTCCAATGGTGGCATGCCTTCGCAATCAGATCTGTCACTTTCCGATTCCGTATCTCCATCACCTCTAATTATCATTGTTCTCTCGTTTGGACACTCCGAAGCATAGTGTCCATGCCCTTGACACCTGAAACATTTAACATCACGGGTGCGTTTAGGCTGAGTTTCAGATTTACCTTTGGCACCGGTAGGGACATCAACTTTAGCCGTTGATGGTTCATGTCATCACCCAATTTTTGGGTGACTCCCCAAAATAAAATAAAAATAACAAAAATAAAATAAAAGGGGTTTGGTGTCGGTAGAAAATCATAGTGGAAATTTTGAATATTTTCTGAGCCGAATCATATCTCTTTTATGCCCAAAAATAAGAGAAAATACAAATTCAAGGTAAAAATTAAGTCAAAAATCATAATTATATTTTTGATAAGCCAATTTGATTTAATCATGGGCTAATTCAAAATATTATTATGTTTGAGAATTAATTTAGGGTCCAATTGAAGAATTTAATTAAGTGCAAGGACTTAATTATGCTTTAAATTGATCAAATTAATTTTATTAAGGGCTTAGTTGACAAAAAATCAAATTCTTGAATTTAATTCGGGTTCAATTGAGAAGATTGGAATTTTTGGAGACCCAATTGAATTTTTCCAAGCTAATTGTGCAAAATTAGGGGTCAAATTGAAGACAATTGAGAGTTTAATGCTCAATTGAGGGCCGAATTGCATAAATCGGAAGTAAGGGACCATAATAAAAAGGGCGCGCAAATTTAAGGCTATTGTTGAAATTTTGACGGGGATATAATTGCACAAATTACAAGTTTAAATTCAATTGAGGGTGCAATTAGAGCAATTATAAATTGGAGGACCAAAATGTATTTTCACCTTTAACAATTTCAACGACCAGCCTACCGATCAGCCTCCCGACAGCCGCCTGAACACCACCGCCGACAGCCCACCTGCAGGCCACCATCCAGCCGAAAGCAAGTCACCACGCCGACGTCAACCACAGTATTCCAGCCACCGTGGCAGGCCAAGCTTCTATAAAAGGCAGCCATGAACGCTGCAGAAGGAGGAGGAAAAATTTACAGAGGAGAGTTTGAAAATAGAAGAGAGGAATTTACGTAGAATGTCAGCTTAGGTTTAAAATTAAAAGCACAGAAACCTTCTTCTTCACGAGACCCGCGCGGAGCCATCGTTCTCCCTCTCTCCCTCTCAGCCGAGCCCCTCTCTCTCTAAAACCAGACGCCGGCGTTTCTCTCTCTCCTCCTGCAAAAGCTCTCGGCGAGCACAGCAGCGGAGAGCACCTCCACCTTGACCTGCAACATACCATCCTTCTTCTCCGACGACGAGCAACGCAGCACAGGTCAGCGACTTCAGACCCTCATTCCGGCCGCCACAGACCTCCGTTTCCAACGCCACAACGACAGGAAGGTCCACCTTGATCCCCTCTACCCAACGGTATCAACACTTTCCCCTTTCGTCACACTCAAAAATCTGCCAATCTACTGTTCATTCTCTTCTTGCATGCGCGGGGAAGTGAAATTAATTCACTTCCCCGCAGGTCTGTTGGGCCGGGCTTTGTGCCCGGCCCGATCTTTGGAAGCCCATCCATACCTTTCTGGGCTTCCAGCCCGTGAGGGCTGGAAGCCCAGCCCACTCAGGGTGGGCTGTCAGCCCATTGTGGCTGACAGCCCAGCCCAAAAAAAAAAAGAGAAAAATTAAAAATTAAAAAAAATACAAATTGACAAAAAAAAAAGTATTTTTATTTTTTTTTACTACTATTATTATAAAAAATTTCAAAAATATAAAATGTATTTGTTTTTGTGCATACGGCCGAATTCCAAAGCTTTTCTCATTGTGTTTTTTTTGTAAAAAATATGTTGCATATTTTTCCATATTTTTAAAACGAAAATTCGGATATTGTAAGCGGTTTGCGATTATCCATTGGTATTCGGCCAAAATGTCATAAATAATTTAACAACTTTTCGGTTTTAGCTTTTTTTTGGTGTAAATTTACATTGTAAAATACACCCGCAAATAAAAAATATTTTTTACTACGGTGTAAAATTACATTGTATAATACATCCGTAGATTAAAATAATTTTAACTACGGTGTAAAATTACATTGTAAAGTACATCCATAGATAAGAAAAAAGATTTTTAACTGTGGTGTAAAATTACATCGTAAAGTACACCCGCAGACAAAAAAAATGTTTTTTTAATGCAGTGTAAAAAATAAACTTAGAAAAAAACAATCAAACAACAATGCAGCTTACCTTAGGTAGGATGCACTGGGGGTGATGCGTCTTCCCCTTGCACAACAAGTCCCCTTACCCAAGACTCTCGCAGACCAATAGGTTCCTAGTGACCTTAATACTAGGTGGCGACTCCTTAGAATTATAGTCGTAAATTTTACGGCTATATATTACCCCATTTTCACCGCGCGCCGTTGTCTCTCTAGAGAGGGATGGCGGGGCGCGAAGCGCGTCAAAAATCGCCGTCGCGACAGATGGCGACTCCGCTGGGGACATCGCTGGACTGAGCTTTGTTGTTTGATTGTTTATTCTTTAGTCCTTTTTTTTCATGCATTTTTACTGCTTTAGCATGCATTTTACTTTCAATTCATGCATAACATATGGTTTGAATTAATTTCATCATGCATTTTAATTTCTGGAGTAAGCCCAATTTTAAGTTAGGTGGGGATTAGCGGTCTGCCTCATGACTTTCAGTCGGGGTTCAGATTCGTGAAACATCCAACTATGAACTGAGTGTTTACTTGATAATGGCGGTCATACTATGCCCCAACCATTTCTTGTAAACCCCTATACCACCTTCACGTGAGGCGGTCACTGGGTAGTTCATAGACCTTTTGAGACCAGATAGAAAACTTACCCCTCATGTAATGACTTAGGACTTGTCTTTCTGTATAAACTCGCTGATAATTTTTCTAATGTGTATATACATGCATTTGCATCCACATGCATCCATCACTATGCATAACATATCATCAACAGGTCAAAATATAGGTCCCCGAAGAGCTCCTACCACTCGACTCCAACAGAGAAATATGGAGGATGAAGAACGTGCACACCGTAATGCTCATTTTCAAGAAGAATTGGATTCTCTGAAAGCTAGCGTGGCCAGTCTTACCAGCTTACTCGAGCAAGCACTAAGGAATGTCTCTGGCGAGGGTCCTTCAACTAGACCCACAACAGCTGCTCAAACACAAGAAATGAACCACCATGAAGAGGTGATAGCAGAAAGGGTTCAGGATCCGCAACAAAACCCAGCTTTCGTACAATCAGCAGTGCCGACACCTGCGCCAACCCCAACAGTTATAGAAGCATCAGAGGGTATCGGCCAAGATAAGATGGCGACGCTAGAAGCCAGGATAAGATCCATTGAAAGGGTAAATTTATATGACCCAGTACAAGCTGCAGAAATGTGTCTAGTCCCAAATGTTGGAATACCAAAGAAGTTTCGTGTCCCCGAATTTATCAAATACACTGGGACACAATGCCCTGTCACTCACCTAAAATCATACTGTAACAAAATGGCGGAAGTAGTGCATGATGAAAAACCACTAATGCATTTTTTCCAAGATAGTTTGAGTGGGGCAGCTTTGAATTGGTATATGAGACTAGACAACACCAGGATCCGTAGTTGGAAAAATCTGGTAGATGCTTTCGTCAAGCAATATAAGTACAATATGGACATCGCTCCCGACAGAACAAATTTGTCCAATCTGGAGAAGAAGGACAAAGAAAGCATAAGGGAATATGCTCAAAGATGGAGAGATCTCGCTGCACAGGTACATCCCCCGCTTCTAGATAAAGAGATGGTGACATTGTTCGCCAACACGCTAAGAGCGCCCTATTACGAACATGTGATGGGCAGTTCAGCACAACAATTCACGGATGCTGTAGCCGTGGCAGAGCGAATAGAGCAGGGAATCCAAAGTGGGAGAATCCTCGCACCTGTGGAGACAAATGACTTTGAAGGGAAAAGAAAAGATGCCAAACATTTTGGAGATGACTATAAGGGTAGGAACAACCAATTCCAAAACTACCATTACCCTTCATCTCAAATCGCCAATATCAATCTTCAAGCCAAAGATCCATCTAAAAATCTCCCGAAAAGAAATTACCAGAAAACCCAAGAACAGCTACCTCCGCTACCATTGCCTTTGAACGAGATATATCAAAATTTGGTAAGCACTGGGAAAATAGCTCCTGAACCTCAGACACCTTTGCAGCCACCTTACCCTGATTGGTACAAACCCGACCTCACCTGCGAGTACCATGCTGGTGCTGTGGGACATAGCATTCACACTTGTGGTGCCTTCAAAAAGAGGCTCATGCAATTGATCAAAGCAGGGTGGATAACATCCGAAGAAAATCCAGGTCATGCGCCCAATTAAGCTTCACGAAGATGAGATACCAAGTGTCTGCACCATTTAAAGTGAAATCGGCAAAAGCTTTTAAAAAGGGAGTGTGCCGATATCGGAAGATGAAGTCTGCTTCCATGATTTCTTTTTGTTTTAGGTCATGTCCGCACATTATGTTCCTATTTTGACTTGTCGGCAATCTTGCTCGTAATGCCATGGACCTTTTTGTTGTTAAGCAAACCTTCCTTTTCAATGATCATGTATTTTCTTGTGTTTATGATATGTTCTTGCTTATTGTTTAGATAACACAAGTGTGCCTTCAAATCCTTTCATCCAAATTATACATGATCCCATAATTTCATCAAGATTTTTGGCAAATCAAATTCTAGTACGAAAAGAAATGCCAATTTGATTTTTGTTTAACAGATGTGTTCTGGGAATTCAAGAGATTTCATTGAAAGGTGATCTCATACCACCAAAACCCACATAATAAAGCTAACCTTTTAGCCAAACAAATAATCCAAAAAAATAAAAACTTTTTTCGCATGGAAAAGCAAAGCTTAGTGATTCAGATTGCATGTTTTTGAAATGAGGAAAGGCCATCTTTGATATGCCATCACAAAGTCTCAAATATCCCTTGCAGTCCTTATTTGAGCCTAATAATCTTTTCTTGATAATTAACCCCGACAAGGATCACACCCTACACTGGGGGGCAAGTGCGAAAAAACTATCAATCTACAAAGTAGTTCTCAATGACAAAACACGTCTGAACAAAGCTGGGAGGCATAAACATAAAAAAGGTTTTAGTACACTACAACAAATCAATTCAACATTTTGGCAGTACTAAAAACCCAACATAAAAATCCCAAATAAAATACTAGGGGCGTGTCACGATAAAAGCCCAAATAAAATACTGGGGGGCATGTCGCGATAAAAACACAAACAAAATACTTTGGGGGACATGTCCAGTTAGCATAATGTTAGTGTCAAAAACCAATGAAAAAAGCCCAAACAAAATACTTGGGGGGCATGTCAAGTCAGCACAACGTTAGTGCCAAATACCAATGAAAAAAACCAAACAAACACTGGGGGGCATGCTAGGTCACTATGAAAATCAATAATGAGGGCTAAATGAAGTTCTAAGAGTAAGCACTAAGTGATCCTTAGTATAAAAAACCCTTAAACACTTTTTGAGCCTACAAATATCTTTTTTTCGTAGCCAGTAACCTAAGCCTACATTACAAGCTTAATAAAGCCCTTTCTGATCAAATACGAGTTATCTGGATCAATAAGAAATGCTTTTCCATTGGAAACAATCCTTACAAATGTTTCACACGACCTGATCAAAGCCTTTCTGGCATACAAGACATGCAAATATCATTTCATATTCTTGTCAAATCAACATAAAACCTGACAATGAGATCACTTGAATTCTTTTGAGAACAAATTTGTCAAACAAACATCAAAATGGTTTTTGTGCTTGGAATGACTTTGAAATTCCAAAAGTTTTACATGAAAACAATTTTTGCAAATAACCATCACTTTCCTGCAAACACTCGAAGCCCAAAACACTTTTGGGGCATGACCAAACTGGGGGCAATCTAAAATTGCAATTGAAGTGGGCTCCATCATTCCTTTTCAAAGAATCTGGATCAAACTCGGGGGGGCATGTTGATATGAAAGATCTATCATCTTCAGTGGTCAAAATCATGAAGCTGACTCCATAATTCTTTTTCAAAGAATCTGGATCAAAACTCAGGGGGGCATGTTGATATGGAAAATCTATCATCTCCAGTGGTCAAAATCACAAATTGCGGCTCGAGTAAGCAGAAGCGAGAAGCCGTCAAAATCAGAGATCCAAACCCTAGGAAAGGAAGGCCAGGAAGAAGAAAGGGGGACCTATAATTCTCAGGTAAGTATCCATGCATCATCATGCATTGCACCCCCATTAAGAATTTAGGAAATGTTTTGGAGGGATCGTAATTTACGAACCTTCATTCATCATTTTTGTGCATGCTTTCAAGCTCCCACCTTTTCCATTTCCTTGAGCATGCTTTTCAGCTTTATCTCTTTCCTGATTTTGGGTTTCATCATGCATTTCTCCCCACTGATAATCTAGGAAATGTTTTGAAGGGATTGTAATTTACAAACCTTCGTCATTTTTATGTGCGCCTTTGAGCCCCCATCATTTTCACTTCCCTGAGTGCGCTTACGAGCCTCTCGTTTACCATAGATAGAGCGTTTTTCAACCCTATCTCTTCCTTTATTTGAGTGCGCTTTCTAGCCATCTACCAACTCAGATAGTGCACATTTAAGTCCTATCTCTTTCCAGAACTGGGTGAGCTTTTTAGCGACCATCAATTAAAATAGTGCGCTTTCCAGCCCTATTTTCCCCTCATCTTCGAGTGCGTTTTCAGACCCTCGACCATCAATTAAAATAGTGCGCTTTCCAACCCTATTTTTCCTCATCTTCGAGTGCGTTTTCCAACCCTCGACCATCAATTTAAAATAGTGCGCTTTCCAGCCCTATTTTCCCCTCATCTTCGAGTGCGTTTTCAGACCCTCGACCATCGATTAAAATAGTGCGCTTTCCAGCCCTATTTTCCCTTCATCTTCGAGTGCGTTTTCCAACCCTCGATCCATCAATTAAAATAGTGCGCTTTCCAGCCCTATTTTCCCTTCATCTTTGAGTGTGTTTTCTAACCCTCAATCATCAACTAAGATAGTGCGCTTTCTAGCCCTATCTTCAATCCCATGAAATCTTCATCATCTTTCACCCGGGTAGGTCACCCGTTACAATGAGACCCTCTCTATCATTTTCACCTGGGTAGGTCACCCATTACAATGAGACCACCTTCACCATTTCCTGGGCAGGTCACCCATTACAATGAGACCATCTTTACCATTTTTCACCGGGTAGGTCACCCATTACAATAAGACCCTCTTCACCATCTTCATCTTTCTGACCCGGGTAGGTCACCCATTACAATGAGACCATCTTCACCATTTTTCGCCTGGGTAGGTCACCCATTACAATGAGACTACTTTCCTGTATCATTCACAAACATCACCATCTTCCATCCTTTTTGAGTGTCCTTCTTAGGCCCCAATTCCTTGGTAGTGCGCTTTCTAGCCCTATCTTATCATTCCTTACTGAGTGCGCTTCATAGCCCTCATTCTCATTTTTTTCTTTACAACGCTTACTATCTTAAGTCTTTTACAAGACTTTAGTCGTAAGCATTGTAAAGAGGGGGGCAACTGTCATCACCCAATTTTTGGGTGACTCCCCAAAATAAAATAAAAATAACAAAAATAAAATAAAAGGGGTTTGGTGTCGGTAGAAAATCATAGTTGAAATTTTGAAAATGGGACCACAACCTGCTTAGTCACTTTCGCTTCACCACTATCATTCAGCCATTGCAATCTATATGGGTTCGCATGCTTTTCAAATTCAGTTTACTAACAAGGGTGGTACTGCAAACATTAACACAACTCCCACTATCAATAATTAAACCACACACCTTGCTATGCACATAACAGCGCGTATGGAAGATATTCTCTCTTTGTTGATTAGATTCATCTTCCTTGACCTGAACCTGAAGTGCGCGTCCTATAACCAAGGACTCCGCAACTGGTAATGCTAACTCATCCACATCACAATCCTCCAATGGTGGCATGCCTTCGCAATCAGATCTGTCACTTTCCGATTCCGTATCTCCATCACCTCTAATTATCATTGTTCTCTCGTTTGGACACTCCGAAGCATAGTGTCCATGCCCTTGACACCTGAAACATTTAACATCACGGGTGCGTTTAGGCTGAGTTTCAGATTTACCTTTGGCACCGGTAGGGACATCAACTTTAGCCGTTGATGGTTCATGTCATCACCCAATTTTTGGGTGACTCCCCAAAATAAAATAAAAATAACAAAAATAAAATAAAAGGGGTTTGGTGTCGGTAGAAAATCATAGTGGAAATTTTGAATATTTTCTGAGCCGAATCATCTCTTTTATGCCCAAAAATAAGAGAAAATACAAATTCAAGGTAAAAATTAAGTCAAAAATCATAATTATATTTTTGATAAGCCAATTTGATTTAATCATGGGCTAATTCAAAATATTATTATGTTTGAGAATTAATTTAGGGTCCAATTGAAGAATTTAATTAAGTGCAAGGACTTAATTATGCTTTAAATTGATCAAATTAATTTTATTAAGGGCTTAGTTGACAAAAAATCAAATTCTTGAATTTAATTCGGGTTCAATTGAGAAGATTGGAATTTTTGGAGACCCAATTGAATTTTTCCAAGCTAATTGTGCAAAATTAGGGGTCAAATTGAAGACAATTGAGAGTTTAATGCTCAATTGAGGGCCGAATTGCATAAATCGGAAGTAAGGGACCATAATAAAAAGGGCGCGCAAATTTAAGGCTATTGTTGAAATTTTGACGGGGATATAATTGCACAAATTACAAGTTTAAATTCAATTGAGGGTGCAATTAGAGCAATTATAAATTGGAGGACCAAAATGTATTTTCACCTTTAACAATTTCAACGACCAGCCTACCGACCAGCCTCCCGACAGCCGCCTGAACACCACCGCCGACAGCCCACCTGCAGGCCACCATCCAGCCGAAAGCAAGTCACCACGCCGACGTCAACCACAGTATTCCAGCCACCGTGGCAGGCCAAGCTTCTATAAAAGGCAGCCATGAACGCTGCAGAAGGAGGAGGAAAAATTTACAGAGGAGAGTTTGAAAATAGAAGAGAGGAATTTACGTAGAATGTCAGCTTAGGTTTAAAATTAAAAGCACAGAAACCTTCTTCTTCACGAGACCCGCGCGGAGCCATCGTTCTCCCTCTCTCCCTCTCAGCCGAGCCCCTCTCTCTCTAAAACCAGACGCCGGCGTTTCTCTCTCTCCTCCTGCAAAAGCTCTCGGCGAGCACAGCAGCGGCGAGCACCTCCACCTTGACCTGCAACATACCATCCTTCTTCTCCGACGACGAGCAACGCAGCAGCAGCCACGAACGCAGCACAGGTCAGCGACTTCAGACCCTCATTCCGGCCGCCACAGACCTCCGTTTCCAACGCCACAACGACAGGAAGGTCCACCTTGATCCCCTCTACCCAACGGTATCAACACTTTCCCCTTTCGTCACACTCAAAAATCTGCCAATCTACTGTTCATTCTTTTCTTGCATGCGCGGGGAAGTGAAATTAATTCACTTCCCCGCAGGTCTGTTGGGCCGGGCTTTGTGCCCGGCCCGATCTTTGGAAGCCCATCCATACCTTTCTGGGCTTCCAGCCCGTGAGGGCTGGAAGCCCAGCCCACTCAGGGTGGGCTGTCAGCCCATTGTGGCTGACAGCCCAGCCCAAAAAAAAAAAAGAGAAAAATTAAAAATTAAAAAAAATACAAATTGACAAAAAAAAAAGTATTTTTATTTTTTTTTACTACTATTATTATAAAAAATTTCAAAAATAAAAAATGTATTTGTTTTTGTGCATACGGCCGAATTCCAAAGCTTTTCTCATTGTGTTTTTTTTGTAAAAAATATGTTGCATATTTTTCCATATTTTTAAAACGAAAATTCGGATATTGTAACCGGTTTGCGATTATCCATTGGTATTCGGCCAAAATGTCATAAATAATTTAACAACTTTTCGGTTTTAGCTTTTTTTTGGTGTAAATTTACATTGTAAAATACACCCGCAAATAAAAAATATTTTTTACTACGGTGTAAAATTACATTGTATAATACATCCGTAGATTAAAATAATTTTAACTACGGTGTAAAATTACATTGTAAAGTACATCCATAGATAAGAAAAAAGATTTTTAACTGTGGTGTAAAATTACATCGTAAAGTACACCCGCAGACAAAAAAAATGTTTTTTTAATGCAGTGTAAAAAATAAACTTAGAAAAAAACAATCAAACAACAATGCAGCTTACCTTAGGTAGGATGCACTGGGGGTGATGCGTCTTCCCCTTGCACAACAAGTCCCCTTACCCAAGACTCTCGCAGACCAATAGGTTCCTAGTGACCTTAATACTAGGTGGCGACTCCTTAGAATTATAGTCGTAAATTTTACGGCTATATATTACCCCATTTTCACCGCGCGCCGTTGTCTCTCTAGAGAGGGATGGCGGGGCGCGAAGCGCGTCAAAAATCGCCAGCCCACTCAGGGTGGGCTGTCAGCCCATTGTGGCTGACAGCCCAGCCCAAAAAAAAAAAAAAGAGAAAAATTAAAAATTAAAAAAATACAAATTGACAAAAAAAAAGTATTTTTATTTTTTTTTACTACTATTATTATAAAAAAATTTCAAAAATAAAAAATGTATTTGTTTTTGTGCATACGGCCGAATTCCAAAGCTTTTCTCATTGTGTTTTTTTTGTAAAAAATATGTTGCATATTTTTCCATATTTTTAAAACGAAAATTCGGATATTGTAACCGGTTTGCGATTATCCATTGGTATTCGGCCAAAATGTCATAAATAATTTAACAACTTTTCGGTTTTAGCTTTTTTTTGGTGTAAATTTACATTGTAAAATACACCCGCAAATAAAAAATATTTTTTACTACGGTGTAAAATTACATTGTATAATACATCCGTAGATTAAAATAATTTTAACTACGGTGTAAAATTACATTGTAAAGTACATCCATAGATAAGAAAAAAGATTTTTAACTGTGGTGTAACATTACATCGTAAAGTACACCCGCAGACAAAAAAAATGTTTCTTTAATGCAGTGTAAAAAATAAACTTAGAAAAAAACAATCAAACAACAATGCAGCTTACCTTAGGTAGGATGCACTGGGGGTGATGCGTCTTCCCCTTGCACAACAAGTCCCCTTACCCAAGACTCTCGCAGACCAATAGGTTCCTAGTGACCTTAATACTAGGTGGCGACTCCTTAGAATTATAGTCGTAAATTTTACGGCTATATATTACCCCATTTTCACCGCGCGCCGTTGTCTCTCTAGAGAGGGATGGCGGGGCGCGAAGCGCGTCAAAAATCGCCGTCGCGACAGTTCAGTTTTAGAAGGAACAAAGGATCGTGGTTGGACAGTATCCTCTCTCTTCAGATTCGTCTTCCAAGATGATGAAGAACCCGAATTAAACCCTAGCCGAACATGTCCCTTCCCGAGTTGTCTCTCCACCTTCGTAGCCATGTGAACCATGTCCTCTAGCTCCACATAGTGCTGTAGCATTGGCAATGTCCCGATTCAACCCATTAAGAAATCTAGCCATGGTGGCTTCTCTATCCTCAACAACATTGGCCCGAATCATTGCTATCTCCATCTCTTTGTGATATTCATCTACTGTCTTGTAGCCTTGATTCAGACCTTGGAGCTTCAGGTATAAGTCTCTGTAATAGTGGTTTGGCACAAATCGTCTCCTCATTAACACTTTCATCTCACCCCAAGTCTGAACAGGTCGCTCCCCATTCCTCCTCCTACTGACTACAATCTGATCCCACCAAATCGTTGCGTACTCTATAAGCTCAATCATCACCAATTTCACTTTTTTTTTTGTTCAGAATAGCTATGACAATCAAAAATCCAATCTACCTTTTTCTCCCACTCCAAGTAAGCCTCGGGGTCATTTTTACCTTGAAAGTTCGGAATTTTCAGTTTGACGGTGTCCCCATCCATATCTTCATAATTCCCTACGCCACGGAAATTCACATTCCTCCTACCTCTGTTCGGTCCAGACCCGAGTCCTTGGCCAACAGATGCAAAATCAACGTCATCCTCGCCCACATCTGCGTTTTCATCAACATACTCTTCAAAACCAGATCTGTTATTCCGTGCGGCCATACGGACCGTATTTCCTCGGCGATCAGCCCCACTATTCTGTTTCTTTATCGAATTCACCTCTTCTTTCAGATCTTTGTATGTCCTAGACAACAACTCAAGTTGCTGACCCATGGCTCGTAATTGGAACGCTACGTCAGCGTTTTGTGTCGCTGATTCGTTGTTTTCAGATATCCTTTGAATCTGCAAAATTTGGTCAGTAGCAAAAAATATATCCTCACAACTCTCGTGTATCACACAAAAAATAATCAAGGCTTTTCACTCTAATAAGCTCACCACGCCTTTTACCTCACAACTTGCTTTCTTTTGGTTCTTTCAGAACTAAAATCAACAAATCAAAGGCAGTAGCCTTCGCAGCGCACTCTAATAATTTTCAGACTCAAGAAGCAATAAAAATACTGAAAACAAAGCAAAACAAAACCACGATTACGATTTCGCGAGTAGCAATGCAAATTCGTACGAATTGTGGACGATACGAAGACACGAAATAAAACAGAAGCAAATACTAGGGAAAACAATTACTTGAGATAACTGAAAATAGAATAAAAACAGAGAATTAGACAAAACTAAACAGTAAGGATCACGTTTTGAGACTTGAGCAGAATATAACCCAGACCAAACGACCTTGAAATCACCTCAAATTCAATATTTTGTATTCTAATACTAAAGTAAAAACAACACTCAAATTATAGGTCGTTCTCGTACTTCTAGGTACTCAAACCCTTGTGTGAACAATTTGCGGCAGAAATGAACCTCCAATTGAAACCTCTAGTAGACGATATCTAAATAAGCCCCAATTTAAAATATCATGCGATATCAACCCCAAGACACGGAATGTAAAGTTTCAATTGATTCTAAACTGTTTTTATATGGGTTCACTAAGGTAGTGTTTCTGCGGCAGAAATGAATCTCGAAAAACCCCCTCAAGAAATCAATATTAGAATAAGCCCAAATTTGACATGTGATCCTATCTCAACCCCAATAGACGGAATATGAATTTTCAATCGATTCCGATGTGGTTTTCTTATGCTTCCCCAGAGCAGTGTTTTCTTCGGCAAGATTTCAATGATTCTTCAAATTTCAACTAATGCCACTATCTCTCTCTCTTTTTTTCTGTTTTCTTTTCTCTCTCTCTTAATATACTGAAATGAAGAGACAGAAAACGATGAGATATAACCTCTCTCTTTTTTTTTATTAGATGACGCTGACACGAAGAACAAGGAGATGAACACAAACACTAGAAAACTTCATGGAACACTAAAAAAAAGCACGAAAATAACAGAATGATATGACCTTGTTTCGGAGCCTAGCTCTGATGCCACCTGATGAGAGCCTCGTGATCACGCAACCCACAACCAAGATTGAGATCTGATCCCGGAAAGCCGAAAGAGGTCTGGTAGGAGTGTGACACAATGGAAACATGCCCCAAGGCACCAGCACTATTGGAATGAGTAGAATGACGCCACGAAGCCAGTTAATCTTCGATAAGTCGGATTCAGTTCGTTCAAGAACTAAAGAATGCAAGAATCACTCTCACACATAAACTGAAAAGTTCAGAATTAAATTTCATCAATGGCTGCCGAAATTTAGCTAACACGAGTTTAAATAGTCTTTTAAAAACTAACCCTAATGGACCCCTTGTGTGGACTTAAATGAGGTCCACTCAAAACTGACCCAAAACTCTAAGTTGGGAAGCCCGTGACTTAATCCAAACAAGCCTTGGATCCTAGCTGAAAACAAAGTCTTAATGAAGCCCAAACAAGCCTTGGGCTATAGCTATCAAAATTAAATAAAGATCATAAGTCTTATTTATAGCCTTCCATCCAGCCCCTTAATCCTAGAAACAAAAGGAAAAGGCGGCCCATAAGTCCTTGTTGGTGTTTCTGGGCTGGTTCGCATCATCCCCTCTCTCCTCGAAAGGATTCGACCTCGAATCAAAATCATTATGTAGTTGATGGCTCGACAATCAACACACATCCTCCATGTTCCATCCTTCTTAGGCATGAGAAGCACGGGTACAGCACGCGGGCTTATACTCTTACGAATATATCCCTTATCTATTAGCTCATAAACTTGCCTTTGAAGCCCTGTCGTCTCCTCTGGATTGCTTTATATAGGCTGGTCGGTTAGGAATTGAAGCTCCGTGTACAAAACTAATCTGATGCTCTATCCCCCGCAATGGTGGTAATCCGCTTGGAGTATCGTCGGGGAAGAAATCATCAAACTCCTGCAACAAAGAAATAGCAGCACCAGGCACCATATGATCATTAGCATTAAAATAAGCCTCCTTGTACACAAGTAAAATCATTGGCTTGTTACTGAAATATGCAGATCTGACCTCACCCTCCCTAGCATAAAAATTAGGCTGTCTCTTTAGTTTTTCCACACAATTCTCATCACTCTTCCTGACTCTCTTCTCTCCTCTTGTCTTACCTCCACTCTCGGCCAGATTTGGGTGTTTTCGAGCAGCGGCTGAATGGCCTGATTTGTTTGAAGTGTTGGCCGAATATTTGTTTGTGTTTGGATGGGTGGCTGAATGGGTTGTAGATGTTTGGGTTCTGGTCGAATCTGATGTTCCTCACCCTGGTTTTCTCTCCCCATCGCCTCATGCTCACTTTTTAGCTTTATTTGATCACCATACACCTGTTTGGGTGTAAGAGGTACAAGAGCGATGGTTTCACCATCTTTTACAATGGTATATCTATTTTTAGCCCCATCATGAATTGCCTTCCTGTCATATTGCCATGGTCTCCCCGACACGATGTGACTTGCTTGCATCGGTACCACATCGCACAGAACTTCATCAACATATTTCCCAATTGAAAATGGGACCACAACCTGCTTAGTCACTTTCGCTTCACCACTATCATTCAGCCATTGCAATCTATATGGGTTCGCATGCTTTTCAAATTCAGTTTACTAACAAGGGTGGTACTGCAAACATTAACACAGCTCCCACTATCAATAATTAAACCACACACCTTGCTATGCACATAACAGCGCGTATGGAAGATATTCTCTCTTTGTTGATTAGATTCATCTTCCTTGACCTGAACCTGAAGTGCGCGTCCTATAACCAAGGACTCCGCAACTGGTAATGCTAACTCATCCACATCACAATCCTCCAATGGTGGCATGCCTTCGCAATCAGATCTGTCACTTTCCGATTCCGTATCTCCATCACCTCTAATTATCATTGTTCTCTCGTTTGGACACTCCGAAGCATAGTGTCCATGCCCTTGACACCTGAAACATTTAACATCACGGGTGCGTTTAGGCTGAGTTTCAGATTTACCTTTGGCACCGGTAGGGACATCAACTTTAGCCGTTGATGGTTCAGTTTTAGAAGGAACAAAGGATCGTGGCTGGACAGTATCCTCTCTCTTCAGATTCGTCTTCCAAGATGATGAAGAACCCGAATTAAACCCTGGCCGAACATGTCCCTTCCCGAGTTGTCTCTCCACCTTCGTAGCCATGTGAACCATGTCCTCTAGCTCCACATAGTGCTGTAGCATTGGCAATGTCCCGATTCAACCCATTAAGAAATCTAGCCATGGTGGCTTCTCTATCCTCAACAACATTGGCCCGAATCATTGCTATCTCCATCTCTTTGTGATATTCATCTACTGTCTTGTAGCCTTGATTCAGACCTTGGAGCTTCAGGTATAAGTCTCTGTAATAGTGGTTTGGCACAAATCGTCTCCTCATTAACACTTTCATCTCACCCCAAGTCTGAACAGGTCGCTCCCCATTCCTCCTCCTACTGACTACAATCTGATCCCACCAAATCGTTGCGTACTCTATAAGCTCAATCATCACCAATTTCACTTTTTTTTTTGTTCAGAATAGCTATGACAATCAAAAATCCAATCTACCTTTTTCTCCCACTCCAAGTAAGCCTCGGGGTCATTTTTACCTTGAAAGTTCAGAATTTTCAGTTTGACGGTGTCCCCATCCATATCTTCATAATTCCCTACGCCACGGAAATTCACATTCCTCCTACCTCTGTTCGGTCCAGACCCGAGTCCTTGGCCAACAGATGCAAAATCAACGTCATCCTCGCCCACATCTGCGTTTTCATCAACATACTCTTCAAAACCAGATCTGTTATTCCGTGCGGCCATACGGACCGTATTTCCTCGGCGATCAGCCCCACTATTCTGTTTCTTTATCGAATTCACCTCGTCTTTCAGATCTTTGTATGTCCTAGACAACAACTCAAGTTGCTGACCCATGGCTCGTAATTGGAACGCTACGTCAGCGTTTTGTGTCGCTGATTCGTTGTTTTCAGACATCCTTTGAATCTGCAAAATTTGGTCAGTAGCAAAAAATATATCCTCACAACTCTCGTGTATCACACAAAAAATAATCAAGGCTTTTCACTCTAATAAGCTCACCACGCCTTTTACCTCACAACTTGCTTTCTTTTGGTTCTTTCAGAACTAAAATCAACAAATCAAAGGCAGTAGCCTTCGCAGCGCACTCTAATAATTTTCAGACTCAAGAAGCAATAAAAATACTGAAAACAAAGCAAAACAAAACTACGATTACGATTTCGCGAGTAGCAATGCAAATTCGTACGAATTGTGGACGATACGAAGACACGAAATAAAACAGAAGCAAATACTAGGGAAAACAATTACTTGAGATAACTGAAAATAGAATAAAAACAGAGAATTAGACAAAACTAAACAGTAAGGATCACGTTTTGAGACTTGAGCAGAATATAACCTAGACCAAACGACCTTGAAATCACCTCAAATTCAATATTTTGTATTCTAATACTAAAGTAAAAACAACACTCAAATTATAGGTCGTTCTCGTACTTCTAGGTACTCAAACCCTTGTGTGAACAATTTGCGGCAGAAATGAACCTCCAATTGAAACCTCTAGTAGACGATATCTAAATAAGCCCCAATTTAAAATATCATGCGATATCAACCCCAAGATTATATGAACTTCATCAACTATTGTGATGAAACCCAATAAGAATGATGGTTTAGAACCCCAAGATCATGTAGACAAGATTGGTTGAGCCTTGACCCGTCACCTAACAAGATGAAAACCAAGACTACGAAAGATTGAAACGCCACACCTAGAAAACCTGAGAATCTCTCAACAATTAAGGTGATAAGTTTGGTTGTTTGAACGCCACAAGATTAACTTGATAAGTTATAGGAGTTCTTTTAAGAACGAAGAGGAACACAAGACCTCACAAATATGATAATCTTCTGAAAACATAATTTGTTTATTCATCTCGAAATACCCATTTATATACTTGGAACAACCCTCCAAGAATAGGAAAAGTCATAACTAAAGCTTTAAAAGAGCTCAAATAGTAACATAAATAGAGGCTATCATAAATAGATAAATGACTAAATTCAATGTATTTAACATAACCATTTAAGACCAACTTCATTCCTCTAATTAATAACCTTGAAAGTCATCAAATTCATGCCCTTTGATGGTCAAATCATGCTGAAACGTTTTTGCATAATTATTACCCTCTTCAATTGCTTTGATGATGTGGACTAAGCCTTGATTATCATTTGATCCCATCTTGGTCTTTTTAGAATCAGCCCAAATCTCTTGGATTAGCCTATTTAGTGCTTCCTTGAAGCGTTTGGCTCTAAGTCTTGTAATTGGGCCACTTGGAAGTGACAAAGGGTCTTGTGCAAATTCAGATGCATTCCCGAGTGTATGATCAAGATGTCCAGCTCCTTGGTTTTCATCGTTCTCCCCCTCTTGAGAAGGATTTGTCCTCAAATCATCACCTACATCAAATGGAGATAAATCAGAAACGTTAAAGCTTGCACTAACACCATACTCACCTGGTAAGTCAAGCTTGTAGGCATTATCATTGATGCGTTCCACTACTTGAAATGGCCCGTCACCCCTAGGCAAGAGTTTTGAACGTCGTTTTTCAGGAAAACGTTCCTTCCTTAAGTGCAACCAAACCCAATCGCCTGGTTCAAACACTACCTTCTTGCGTCCCTTGTTGGCTTGTTGGACATATTGTTTAGTCCTCCTTTCAATGTTCAGTTGTGCCTTTTCACGAATCATCTTTACAAATTCTGCCTTCGTTTTGCCATCTAAGTTCACACGTTCACTCACAGGTAAAGAAGTTAAATCCAAAGGTGATAAAGGGTTAAAGCCATAAACCATTTCAAATGGTGAAAACTTAGTTGCAGAATGTATACTTCTATTATAAGCAAACTCAACATGTGGCAAACAATCTTCCCATGTTTTCAAGTTCTTTTTAATGATAGCACGTAACAAAGAAGACAAAGTTCTATTCACTACTTCAGTTTGACCATCCGTTTGTGGATGACAAGTAGTAGAAAACAATAATTTGGTTCCTAACTTTCCCCACAGTCTTCCAAAAGTAACTCAAAAACTTTGCATCCCTATTAGAAACAATGGTCCTAGGCATGCCATGTAACCTAACAACTTCTTTGAAGAACAAATCAGCTATATGTGATGCATCATCAGTTTTATGACAAGCAATAAAGTGTGCCATCTTCGAAAATCTATCTACCACCACAAAAACTGAATCTCTCCCTCTCTTAGTCCTAGGTAATCCCAAAACAAAATCCATTGAAATATCAGTCTAAGGTTCACTAGGTATTGGCAAAGGGGTGTACAAACCATGGGGTTTCAACTTAGACTTGGCTTGTTTACAAGTGATGCACTTCTCACAAAATCTTTCCACATCACGTTTCATATGAGGCAAAAAAAAATGATCATGCAAAATTCCTAATGTCTTAGCTACACCAAAATGACCCATCAAACCACCACCATGAGCTTCTCCCACAAACAATTCACGCAAAGAACATATAGGCACACATAGTTTATTTTCCCGAAACAAAAATCCTTCATGCCTATAAAACTTTCCAAATGCCAATTTCTCACATGCATTGAACACATCACCAAAATCAGAATCTTGTGCATACAAATCCTTAATGTATTCAAAGCCAAGCAATTTTGTATCTAAAATGGAAATTAAAGCATACCTTCGGGACAATGCATCAGCTACCACATTTTCCTTACCTTGCTTGTATCTGATCACATAAGGAAATATTTCAATGAATTCCACCCACTTGGCATGGCGTCTGTTCAACATTTGTTGTCCTTTCAAATGTTTCAAAGACTCATGATCTGTGTGAATCACAAATTCCTTTGGCCATAGATAATGCTGCCAGTTTTCCAAAGCCCTTACCAAGGCATACATCTCCTTATCATAAGTAGGGTAATTTAGGGCTGCCCCACTCAACTTTTCACTAAAATAAGCAACTGGACGACCTTCTTGCATCAAAACAGCTCCAATACCTATTCCTGAAGCATCACACTCAATTTTAAAAGTTTTAGCAAAGTTAGGTAAAACAAGCAAAGGTGCATTAGTTAACTTTTCTTTGATCAGCTTAAATGCCTTTTGATGTGGACCAACCCAAAAACAACAGCAAGGACCCATTACATGTCCCAAATGGACCAATGACACGATCTAAGACAAAGACATTGAAAGAGGCAATGAATGCATTGGTTTTGAAGGTTTCAACCAGGTCAGAATTGCAAGGACCATTGGAGTATCAAGAGGAGACCCTAGTACATCTTATCCATGTGCAGGAAGGGTCCAATACAACCTTATTTGGGCCATGAAGTGAGGACACCAAATGAGCCAAAAGAATCCTACTACTACATGGGATTAATGGGCTTGAGGGAAGACTATAAAAGAAAAGCCTTATGGGCTTTATTTAATTTTGCTAGCTACAGCCCAAGGCTTGTTTGGGCTTAATTAAGACTTTGTTTTCAGCTAGGATCCAAGACTTGCTTGGATTAAGTTATGGGCTTTCAATTTAGGAGTTTTGGGTCAGTTTTGACTGGACCTCATTTAAGTCCACATAAGGGGTCCATTAGGGTTACTTTTAAGAACTATTTAAACTCATGTAACCCTAATTTCGGCAGCCATTGATTAATTTTAATTCTGAACTTTTCAGTTTATGTGTGAGAGTGATTCTTGCATTCCTTAGTTCTTGAAAGAACTGAATCCGACTTATCGAAGATTAACTGGCTTCGTGGCATCATTCTACTCATTCCAATAGTGCTGGTGCCTTGGGGCAGGTTTCCATTGTGTCACACTCCTATCAGACCTATTTCGGCTTTCCGGGATCAGATTTCAGTCTTTGTTGTGGGTTGCGTGACCACGTGATCACGAGGTTCGCATCAGGTGGTATCTGAGCTAGGCTCCGAAACAAGGTCATATCATTCTGTTATTTTCGTGCTTTTTTTTTAGTGTTCCTTGAAGTTTCCAGTGTTTGTGTTCATCTTCTTCTTCTTCGTGTCAGCGTCATCTAATCAAAAAAAAAAACAAGAGGTTCCATTTCATCGTTTTCTGTCGCTTCATTTCAGTATATTAAGACAAAAAAAACAGAAAAGAAAAGAAAAGACAGAGAGATAGAGGCATTAGTTGCAATTTGAAGAATCATTGAAATCTTGCCGCAGAAAACACTACTCTGGGATACATAAGCAAAGCACATCGGAATCAATTGAAAAATAATATTCCTTCTATTGGGGTTGAGATGATATCATAGGTCAAATTTGGGCTTATTCTAATATTGATTTCTTGAGGTTGTTTTTCGAGATTCATTTCTGCCGCAGAAACATTGCCTTAGTGAACCCTTAGACAAACACTTCAGAATCAATTGAAACTTTACATTCAGTGTCCTGGGGTTGATATCGCATGATATATTATATTTGAGCTTATTTCGATATCATATACTAGACTTTTCAATTGGAGGTTCATTTCTGCCGCAAATTGATCACACAAGGTGTTGAGTATCTAGAAGTACGACAATGACCTATAATTTGAGAGTTGTTTTTAGTGTGGTATTGAAATACTAAATATTGAATTTGAGGTTATTTCGAGGTCGTTTAGTCTGGGTTCCAATTCTGTTACGTAAAAATTGCGTAAGAGTTTAGATTCTGCTCAATTCTAAAAAAAAAAGTGATCCCTGCTGTTTATTTTTGTCCAATTCGTTTTTTTATTCTATTTTGGGAATCTAGGAGTCAAGTAATTGTTGTCGCTAATATTTTCTTCTGCTTTATTTCGTGTCTTCGTATCGTCTATAATTCCTACGAATTTGCATTGCTACTCGCGAAATCGTAATCGTAGTTTTGTTTTGCTTTGTTTTCAGTATTTTTATTGCTTCTTGAGTCTGAAAATCATAATTAGAGTGCGCTGGGAATGCTACTGACTTTGATTTGTTGATTTTAGTTCTGAAAGAACCAAAAGAAAGCAAGTTGTGAGGTAAAAGGCGTGGTGAACTTATTAGAGTGAAAAGCCTTGATTATTTTTTGTGTGATACACGAGAGATGTGAGGATATATTTTTTGCTACTGACCAAATTTTGCAGATTCAAAGGATGTCTGAAAACAACGAATCAGCGACACAAAACGCTGACGTAGCGTTCCAATTACGAGCCATGGGTCAGCAACTTGAGCTGTTGTCTAGGACATGCAAAGATCTGAAAGATGAGGTGAATTCGATAAAGCAACAGAATAGTGGGGCTGATCGCCGAGGAAATACGGTCCGTATGGCTGTACGGAATAACAAATCTGATTTTGAAGAGTATGTTGATGAAAATGCAGATGTGGACGAAGATGACTATGAATTTTGCATCTGTTGGCCAAGGAATCAGGTCTGGACCGAACAGAGCTAGGAGGAATGTGAATTTCCGTGGCATGGGGAATTATGAAGATATGGATGGGGACAAAATCAAACTGAAAATTCCTAACTTCGAAGGTAAAAATGATCCCGAGGCTTATTTGGAGTGGGAGAAAAAAGTAGATTGGATTTTTGATTGTCATAGCTGTCCTGAACAAAAAAAGGTGAAATTGGTGATGATTGAGTTTACAACGTATGCAATGATTTGGTGGGATCAGATTGTAATCAGTAGGAGGAATGGGGAGCGACCCGTTCAAAGTTGGGGGGAGATGAAAGTGTTAATGAGGAGACGATTTGTGCCAAACCACTATTATAAAGACCTATACCTGACAGTAGATGAATATCACAAAGAGATGGAGATAGCAATGATTCGGGCCAATGTTGTTGAGGATAGAGAAGCCACCATGGCTAGATTTCTTAATGGGTTGAATAGTGACATTGCCAATTTGGTTGAGCTACAGCCTTATGTGGAGCTAGAGGACATGGTTCACATGGCTATGAAGGTGGAGAGACAACTCAGGAAGGGACATGTTCGGCCAGGATTTAATTCGGGTTCTTCATCATCTTGGAAGACGAATCTAAAGAGAGAGGGTACTGTCCAGCCAAAACCCTTTGTTCCTTCTAAAACTGAACGAACAACGGCTAAAGTTGATGTCCCTACCGGTGCCAAAGGTAAATCTGAAACTCATCCTAAACGTACTCGTGATGTTAAATGTTTCAGGTGTCAAGGGCATGGACATTATGCTTCGGAGTGTCCAAACAAGAGAATAATGATGATTAGAGATGATGGTGATATGGAATCTGAAAGTGACCGATCTGATTGTGAAGGCATGCCATCATTGGAGGATATTGATGAGGATGAGTTAGCATTACCGGTCGCGCGGTCCTTGGTTATAAGGCGCACATTTCAGGTTCAAGTCAAGGAAGATGAATCTAATCAACAAAGAGAGAATATCTTCCATACTCGCTGTTACGTACAAAACAAGGTGTGTGGTTTAATTATTGATAGTGGAAGTTGCGTTAATGTTTGTAGTACCACACTTGTCAGTAAACTATATTTGAGTACTGTTAAACATGCGAAACCATATAGATTGCAATGGCTGAATGATAGTGGAGAAGTGAAAGTGACTAATCAGGTTGTGGTTCCATTTTCGATTGGAAAATATATTGATGAAGTTCTGTGCGATGTGGTACCGATGCAAGCAAGTCACATCTTGTTGGGGAGGCCTTGGCAATATGACAGGAAGGCAATTCATGATGGGGTTAAAAATAGGTATACCATTGTAAAAGATGGTAAAACCATCACTCTTGTACCTCTTACACCCAAACAGGTGTATGATGATCAGATAAAGCTAAAACGTGAGCATGAGGCAATGGGGAGTGAAGATCAAGGTGAGGACCAAGGAGAGAGAAGACCATCAGATTCGGCCAGAACCCAAACCACTACAACACAATCAGACACTAATCCAAACACAAAAAAACCACACCATTCGACCACAGCTCAAAAAGACCCAAATCTGGTCGAGAGTGGAGGTAAGACAAGAGGAGAGAAGAAAGTCAGGAAGAGTGATGAGAATTGTGTGGAAAAACTAAAGAAACAGCCTAATTTTTATGCTAGAGAGGGTGAGGTCAGATCTGCATATTTCACTAAGAAGCCAATGATTCTACTTGTGTACAAAGAGGCTTACTTTAATACTAATGATCTTGATCATATTGTGCCTAGTGTTGCTATTTCTTTGTTGCAGGAGTTTGATGATGTGTTTCCCGACGATACTCCAAGTGGATTACCACCATTGCGGGGGATAGAGCATCAGATTGATTTCGTACCCGGAGCTTCAATTCCTAACCGACCAGCATATAGAAGCAATCCCGAGGAGACGAAAGAGCTTCAAAGACAAGTTGATGAGCTGATGGAAAAGGGCTACATTCGGGAGAGTATGAACCCCTGTGCCGTACCCGTGCTATTTGTGCCGAAGAAGGATGGAACATGGAGGATGTGTGTTGATTGCCGAGCCATCAACAACATAACGGTAAAGTATAGACACCCTATTCCTAGGCTTGATGACATGTTAGATGAGTTACATGGATCTTGCATTTTCTCTAAAATTGACTTGAAAAGTGGGTACCATCAGATTAGGATGAAAGAGGGTGATGAGTGGAAAATTGCATTTAAGACTAAGTATGGTTTATATGAATGGTTAGTAATGCCGTTTGGCCTTACAAATGCACCAAGTACGTTTATGCATTTAATGAATCATGTGTTGCGTGCATTCATAGGTAAGTTTGTGGTTGTGTATTTTGATGACATTATGATCTATAGCAAGAACTTAACTAAGCATGTTGATCATTTGCGTAATGTACTTAGTGTGTTGCGTAGTGAGAAATTGTATGCTAATCTTAAAAAGTGTGCCTTCTACATGGAGAAAATTGTGTTTCTTGGCAATGTTGTAACTGCACAGGGTATCGAGATGGACGAGGAGAAAGTTAAGGCCATCCGGGATTGGCCTACACCCAAATCGGTAAGTGAGGTAAGGAGTTTTCATGGGTTAGCTAGTTTTTACAGGTGTTTTGTGAAAGATTTTAGTACAATAGCTGCACCCTTGAATGAAGTTGTTAAAAAGTCAGTTGGGTTTAAATGGGAGGAGGAACAAGAATTGGCTTTTGTTCTTTTGAAAGACAAATTATGTTCTGCACCAGTTTTGGCTTTACCTGACTTTACAAAAGCCTTTGAAATAGAGTGTGATGCATCTGGAATGGGAATAGGTGCTGTTTTGATGCAGGATCGGAGACCTATCGCGTATTTCAGTGAGAAGTTAAGTGGAGCGACCTTGAACTATCCCACTTACGACAAAGAACTCTATGCCTTGGTAAGAGCACTTGAGACATGGCAGCATTACTTGTGGCCAAAAGAGTTTGTAATCCATTCAGATCATGAGTCCTTGAAACATCTGAAAGGACAAGATAAGTTGAATAGAAGACATGCAAAATGGGTTGAATTCATTGAAACTTTTCCTTACGTGATCAAGTATAAGCAAGGCAAAGAGAACATCGTAGCCGATGCACTTTCTCGCAGGTATGTTCTCTTACACACCATGAATACTAGATTGCTAGGCTTTGAATACGTGAAGGAATTGTATGGAACGATTCTGACTTTGCTGAGATATATAATGCATGTGGAAATTCGGCTTTTGGTAAGTTTTATTTGATGGATGGTTATTTGTTCAAAGAGAATAGAATGTGTGTTCCTGCTAGTTCTTTACGTGAATTGCTTGTTCGTGAAGCACATGGGGGTGGTTTAATGGGTCACTTTGGGGTTGCAAAAACCTTGGATATATTGCATGAGCATTTCTATTGGCCAAAGATGAAAAGAGATGTGCAACGAATTTGTGAACAGTGCATCGCTTATCGAAGGCAAAATCTAAAGTACAACCACATGGTCTTTATACACCATTACCTGTTCCTACTGAACCTTGGGTAGATATCTCTATGGATTTTGTTTTAGGTTTACCTAGGTCAAATAAATGTAGAGACTCTATTTTTGTTGTGGTTGATAGGTTTTCAAAAATGGCGCATTTCATTGCATACCATAAAACAGATGATGCATCTCATGTCGCTGACTTGTTCTTTACGGAGATTGTACGTTTGCATGGCATTCCTAAGAGTATTGTGTCAGATCGTGATGTTAAGTTCCTTAGCTACTTTTGGAAGACCTTATGGGGAAAGTTGGGAACCAAACTTTTATTTTCGACAACATGCCATCCTCAAACAGATGGGCAAACTGAGGTAGTCAATAGAACATTATCTCAACTTTTGCGTGTTGTAATACAAAAGAATTTGAAAAGTTGGAAAGAATGTTTGCCTTTTGTTGAGTTTGCTTATAATAGAACTGTGCATTCGACCACTAGTTTTTCTCCTTTTGAAATTGTTTATGGTTTTAATCCACTAACTCCTATGGACTTAATTCCTTTACCATGTAAAGAAAGGGTAAGTTTAGATGGTGAACAGAAGGCAAAGATGGTGAGACAACTTCATGAAGGAGTTCGACTGCAAATAGAGAAAAAGAACAGACTTTACGCTTCTAAAGCAAATAAGGGACGTAAATTGGTTGTCTTCCACCCCGGTGATTGGGTTTGGGTGCACATGCGAAAGGAATGATTTCCTAACCAAAGGAAATCAAAATTACAGCCTCGTGGTGATGGTCCATTTCAAGTTTTGGAGAGAATAAATGACAACGCATACAAAATTGATCTTCCTGGTGAGTATAGTGTTAGTGCTACCTTTAATGTTGCTGATCTTACGTTGTTTGACACAGATATTGATTCGAGGTCGAATCCTTTCGAGGAGAGAGGGGATGATGCGGTCCAGCCCAAAAACAACAGCAAGGACCCATTACATGTCCAAATGGTCCAATGACGCGATCTAAGACAAAGGGATTGAAAGAGGCAATGAATGCATTGGTTTTGAAGGTTTCAACCAGGTCAGAATTGCAAGGACCATTGGAGTATCAAGAGGAGACCCTAGTACATCTTATCCATGTGCAGGAAGGGTCCAATACAACCTTATTTGGGCCATGAAGTGAGGACACCAAATGAGCCAAAAGAATCCTACTACTACATGGGATTAATGGGCTTGAGGGAAGACTATAAAAGAAAAGCCTTATGGGCTTTATTTAATTTTGCTAGCTACAGCCCAAGGCTTGTTTGGGCTTATTAAGACTTTGTTTTCAGCTAGGATCCAAGACTTGCTTGGATTAAGTTATGGGCTTTCAATTTAGGAGTTTTGGGTCAGTTTTGACTGGACCTCATTTAAGTCCACATAAGGGGTCCATTAGGGTTACTTTTAAGAACTATTTAAACTCATGTAACCCTAATTTCGGCAGCCATTGATTAATTTTAATTCTGAACTTTTCAGTTTATGTGTGAGAGTGATTCTTGCATTCTTCAGTTCTTGAACGAACTGAATCCGACTTATCGAAGATTAACTAGCTTCGTGGCGTCATTCTACTCATTCCAATAGTGCTGGTGCCTTGGGACAGGTTTCCATTGTGTCACACTCCTATCAAACCTATTTCGGCTTTGTTGTGGGTTGCGTGACCACGTGATCACGAGGTTCGCATCATCCCCACAACAATTACGGATTGAAAGAAACATAAAAAGCACACAAACCATATCAAACCAATTTCATAAGCATGAATCCGAAATCAATAGCTTAAATTCTGGACAAAGATAAATAAATACTTGAAAGTGTAAGGATTACAATGGAAATGCTACTTCTCACAACCAATAATGAAGATGGATGCTATCCCCTTTGAACCAAGAAAGTGAATCAGCTGCTCATGCCTTTTTGTTTGCTGCCGAATCTGAAAAATTGATGGAGAAAGAGTGAAGAGTCCCTTGTTTGCGTTTATCTTCCCTTTTATTCTGGAAGATTCCTAACCCTAATGTTGTTACTCAAGATAAAAAAATAGGAGATAAGTGTTGTAGAGAAAATCTCTCTAATCTTTGACAGATTAGGAAGCATATCCCGTCATCCAGCTTGCACCAGGATTTTCGTGCTGCAGATGATTTTTCCTGACTTTGTTCCCTTCATGAAAGTTGTATCCCTAAATGTGTATATGAATTTGGGCTTTTGAATCACTTGATTTCGACATTGTATGCTCCAGATATTCCCAGTTCAGTGTTGGTGCGCGAACAGAGTCAAGACTGACGCTGTTGTTCCAATTGGATGCCCAAATCTGCATTGAATTTCTGCCACAATACTTTTCCAGCAAGCTTGATAGCTATAATTCCAATTTTGAAACTCCTCTTTAGGAATTAAAACCTGAAACATGCAACAAAGGTCCAAAATATAAAGTGCAAAATTTCCTATTTTATAGCAAGTAATCCACAAAGTCTCTTAAACATGTCAAACCCATAAAATAACTTTCAATATGTTGAAATAAGCTTGAAAGATGTTAAAAAGCATAATGTAAAAGGAATACAAATAGATGTGTATTTTGCACTTGTCAAATTCCCCCACACTTAGCTTTTGCACGTCCTCGGGCAAGATTCAAATCTACTTTTTCGAAAGAAAATGCAATGCCATCAACTAAGAACAATCAAACTCTTAAATTACCATAATGTTTCATGAACAACAGTCTACACAACTTAAAAGAAATGCTTAGCAAGCATTTTTTATTTGAAAATAAAATAACCGAATGCATAGACCTCATAGAAATAATCACTCCATTATCACGTGTTTGATAGGTTAATGTTTCTCTCAAATTGGTTATGGCAGTGACGAAGCGGAGGGCAAGTGTCTTATATATTTTTTTATTGTAGATAATTTGGCCAAATTTTCCCACCCATTTTGTCTACGTGTGACTATATATATTTTCTATTTACGCAATATTAGATCTGAAATATCATACATAAAAAAGCAAAGGTTAATTTTGAACAAAAACAATATCGACCAATAAATTATTTCAATTATTATACTCATTGTTATTATCATGGTTGTTAAATTACCACAATTATTATAACTATTATTGTAAATAATTAATATTATGATTATTAATGGCAATGGCATCATTGCCACAATAATTATTGTTATAAAAAAAATCAATTTTTATTTTTTATTTTTTAAGATTTATTATTCATGTTATTATATTAAAAATATTTCAGAACATTGAGATTAAATTAAATTAATTTGAGATTAAATTAATTTGAGATTTGCTTAAAAAGAACTTAGTTCATTTTTTTATATATACATTTTAAGACGTTAATATTAAATAAATATCAAAATATATAATTAGTCTCACATATTTTTAAGAGAAAAAACAATACTTTAAAAAGTAATCGTTACTATTATTTTAAACACCTTATCTATAATAAATTGAATATATAAAAAACTAAATGATCAAAAGTTTTGTAAGTTGATTATTTTGCTTAAATATATAGCATAATAAAAAAATTTAGGACCATTAATATTTTTTTTACATGTTAAAAAATTTGGTTATGCCTGTGGCGAAGCGCAAGGCAAGTCGCTCGTATGTTTTTCTACTATAGATAATTTCATCCAATTTTTCCTCTCATTTTTTGTGCGTGTGACTTCGTATATTTTGTTAATGTTATATTAGATTTGAATATCATACATACTAAAGCCGCATAAGTTATTTTTTTAACAAAAACAACATAAAAACATCAATAAATAAATAAATAAATGACGAAACAAAAATAAATATTATTAGCTTAAAAAATCATCTGACTTGAAGAATAATTAGAAATAAAAAAGAAAAAAAAGAAAAAAGGGAAAAAATAAGAAATATTCTTATTTTTTCAAATGATCACAAACACAAAAAATGGAAAACTTTTTAAAAAAAGAAAGCAAGAAAAAAAAACTAAAAACTTTAACAAAATAGCTAACAAAAAAATAAAATAAATGACAAAATAAAAAGAAATATTATTAGCTTAAAAAATCATCTGACTTGAAGAATAATTAGAAATAAAAAAAAAACAAAGGGAAAAAAAGAAATATCAATTTTCAAATTATCACAAACACAAAAAATAGAAAACTTTAACCAAAGACAAAGCAAGAAAAAAACTAAAATTGTTATTATTATTTCGTAAATAATGGAAAAAACAAAATTAAATCAAAGAATACAAAAAACCTAAAAACTTTTACAAAAGAGCAAACAAAAAAATAAAATAAATGAAAAAAACAAAAATAAATATTATTAGCTTAAAAAAATCATCTTACTAAAAGAATAACTAGAAATTAAAAAAATAAAATTAAAAACAAGGGGGGGAAATAAGAAATATCAATTTTTAAATGATCACAAACAGAAAAAAATGAAAAAGTTTAACAAAAGAGAAAGCAAGAAAAACACTAAAATTGTTATTATTATTATGAAAATAATGGGAAAAACAAAATTAAATTAAAGAATTAAAAAACCCTAAAAACTTTAACAAAATAGCAAAATAAATAAATATTATTATCTTAAAAAATATCAATTGACTTGAAGATTAAATAAAAAAAACTAAAAGAAAGAAAATAGGGGGGAAAAAGAAATATCAATTTTCAAACTATCAAAAACAAATTAAAATTTAAGAACAATTTTTTTTAAAAAAATACCACCTTAAAAAAAGAAAAAATAATAAAAAATAAAAACTAAAACTTAGAGCATATATATATATATATATAAACATGGACAAAAATAGGGACTATTTCAAAAATATAAAAAAAATAAAGGAACTAAATAAAAAATTAAAAGTATAAGGGCTGAAATATATAATCAATTTTAATCGAAGGAAAAAAGTGAACAAATCAAAACTTTTGTGCCAAAAATATTAAGGGAATTAACACCAATCCAAAACTTAAAAGATTACGGACCAAAATGAAAACGAAATATATAATTTATTTCAATCGAAGGACAAAATTGAAACAAAACAAAACTTCTATAACAGAAATTGATGCGACCATATTATTTGATAGTTTCATTCATATTTACATAGTGTTTTACATATGTTTTGTGTATAAAATGCCTTGATATTTTTTGTTTTATGTTTTGAAGCTGAGGTAATTGAAACTGATTGACAGATTTGACTTTCAGTCGGTGTTTTGTGCAGAGCGGAAGCTCTAGAGATCGAAATAAAGTGATTCCAGTGACATTCAAAAGCTAACATCCATAACTTTCTGGAAAGCTAAGTCAAAATAAATAAAACAAGGAAGAGCATGGAAATCGTAGCCTTGAAAGTCAAATCTTGCAATCTGCCGATGTAGACCTTTATCCATTCCAACTTCAATATCTAGAGCTATAGAAATCCGATTGATGCAAACTCAATTTGCGTGGATTCATGACTCAAAGACCTATAAACGCTCCAAATTGAAGATCAAAATGATGTGTTATGAAGGTGATATGAATTTTACAAGGGACAACTAAATTCTGTCAACTCAAGGAAGGACTATTTTGTAAAATAAATACTAGGGTTTCTAAGCATATATAAAAGAAGAGAGGAGCAAGGAAGTTTTGGCCAACAACAAAGAAAACACAAATCTTCCTCCTCCAAACCCTAAATCATGTTTTCTTCCATCTTTTTATTTAGTTGTTCAATAAACATGCAAGGCTAGACTCTTTTGCTTGGTTGCAAGGACACAGAAACCTTCAGATTTCAAGAACTGTGAGATCTATTTTTACCTTAATTTTTCAGTTTATATGATGAATATGTTTGTTCTCCTATGCTTATTTTCCTATGATTGTTTGTTTAATTGCTAAGAGCGGACTCGAAGTTATTATTATAGACAATCGATTGCTAAGTTGGATATCAAAACCAGAGTTGTGGTATATGAACGTCATGACTTCCATGAACTTTAGCCTACAGGAGAGAGAAAAGGAGAAAAAAAAGTTCAACCGACCACTGTCACGTATCCGGCCATCTTAGAACATCACGCGCACCATATGCGGTGGAGGACATGATAGTGAATCTGGTGAGACACCATTTGAACATTTTTAACCACCAAAAGACATCGCACGCACCGCCCGAATGGGGCATGAGGCCGAAAATCGGCGGCGTGTCTAGAAGACTCGTCAATAGTATTTGGTAGAAAATAATAATAAAAAAGTGGTCAATTACTTAAACACCTTTAAAATCAATTCTTGGATTTTGTCTTTTATGGGGTATATCTGTATTTAAAGATTTTTGAAAATTATGAAATGCCTGAAACACCCCCATAGGCAACTCTTGTGTTTTGTCTTATTGAAGAGTAAAGGGGTTATTTTACTGTGCACTGAAAATGTGAAATTACCGTGAGACCCCAATGACAACTCTCGTATTTTTGTCTTATTTGAGGGTAATATGATTATTTTATTGTGCAAAAAATATAAAATTTCAAATATACCCCTGAGTCCAAGGCTAAAATTACTGTGCATTGAGAGGGAAAATAATAATTTAACTATTGCAATCCACATTAACCTATGTTTACTGCTACATTAATTTTTTTACAGTGAAAACATATAATAATGTAATATATATATATGGGCGCGCGCGCGTTGTTTATACCATAGTTGTCAATACCGTTCCGGTCGCCGTTCTGGTTTTCTATTGTCACGGAACGTTCTGGTTTCGGAGCGTTCCGGTGCACCGTTTCGGGGTTGTACTGTTGATATATAATTAATTATATATATGTGAAAAAAATTAAAAAACAAAATATAATTTTTATTTTTTATAAAATGAAAGTTGACGCAACAATTTTTTTTTATAATATATATTTTTTATTTTTATTTTTAATACATATATATATATATATATATAAAAGCTTACGGTTACAACTTACAAAGTTAAAGTTATAATTGATTTGTCCAGCGGACAAATCGCTGGATTGATTTGTCCAGCTGGACAAATCAATTATAACTTTAACTTTGTAAGTTGTAACCGTAAGCTTTTATATATATATATATATATATATAAAAGCTTACAGTTACAACTTACAAAGTTAAAGTTATAATTGATTTGTCCGTATATATATATAAAAGCTTACGGTTACAACTTACAAAGTTAAAGTTATAATTGATTTGTCCAGCGGACAAATCGCTGGATTGATTTGTCCAGCTGGACAAATCAATTGTATAATTACCGGCCGGAACACCTCGGAATCATTCCGGGCGTTTCGTTTCGGCCTTAAAATTCTTCTCAGGAATTTTAATTATACTTATTAAATTAATATTTTAACGATATTTCCGGAACGGGCCGGAATTAAAACCGAGATGAAAATGATGCCGTTTTATCTCGGTTTTTTTAATGACACGGACCGTTCTGGCCGTTCCGGCCGGAACGGAACGGTATTAACAACTATGGTTTATACCCTCCTCCGTTGATCCTATTGGCTTCTTCTTGTGGGATGTCTTTTTAATATTGTAGTACTGTAGTTGAGTAGTGTGTGTGTGTTGTTTATACCCTCCTCCGTTGTTCCTATTGGCTTCTTCTTGCGGGATGTCTATGTAATATTGTAGTACTGCAGTTGAGTTGTTGGTTGCAGTCCATTGACATTTATTTATCGTGGTTCAGGTTTAAAGTGGATGACTGAGTTGATACAGATCCTGATGTACAAGTGTATGAAGTGGACAAGATGATACAAATTAATTGTATACCCTAGGACAAATTGAAAATAATGAAAATTATGATGTAATGAAATAAAATTTAATAAAGAAGACAAGGAGTTAAAAATGAGAGAAAAAAGATTTATGGCCGGAAATGTCTATTTTTTAGTGTTGAAAACAGTCTAGTTGTTTTGAGAAACAACAACACAAATTTAATCAAATAGATTGATAGTTTTTCAAAATACCATCTTAAAACTGACGGAAGCATCTAAAGGAGGAAGGAACTTCTTTTCCCTTCTTTTCACTTTAAAGAGCTAGAAAGTGATTGTTACAAATGAAGAGAGAGGATTTTGAGAGATAAAAACACTTTCACATGGAAAATAAAAAAGAGAGAAGACTGAATTAGAAAGAGAAATTGAAGAGAGAAGAGAGAGAGAAGCTTTGAGAGAGTTCAACTTTCAAATTACATTCAACAACCGGATAAGATGTTCAAAAACCCTTTTATATCAAATTGAAACAAGAGTTTAGTGATTTGATGTATAAACAAATGTTATATATGAAGAGGAGAACTTGAACATCCCTGATTCACCACTTTCATTAGTTGCCAGTACTGAAGGCACCAAACAAGAGAAAGAGGCTTTAATACTTGTTTGGTTTCATTGTTAAATGGTAAAAGTAACCATATAGTTTAACCACTCAAAACAGCTAGCTTCAAGTTTCAGGATGGAAGGGAAATTTAACCATTAATATATCAAATAATGTATTTAACGTCTAAACCGGTTTGGTTAAAAAAAACCGTTCAATTCCAACCCGAAAATAATCTAGCAAAACGAAATTAGTTAGTAAATATTAATTCTCAAAGAAACAGAGAACGCAACTTGATTAGCAAGCAAAAAATAAGTATCTTGGCCCTTCAAAAGAAACCAACAAAAAACAATAATATATCAAACTCTCCTCAAGGAAAAATAAATAAACCCAAAATGATAAAAGAAAAACAAAAGGAAGAGGATGGGGGTTTGTAAATTTTACTACTAAATTAATAGTTAATGTTCCCTCAATAAAGTCTCAAATCAGTATCAATTACGTTATTTTCTGGAATTATGGACAAGTACTGATCACTAAAATATCCGTTACTCTTCACGCCATAATCTTCATAACACCAAGATTGATTAATGTACGGCCACGAGTCACCAAATAAAACAAACTCGGGAGATTCCTCGTATCTCGTTTCCAAACTCGGCAGCTCAACTATCTCACTCAGTTCCTCAGGAGTCGCCACGTCACTTGTCACCATTACTGTTGAAGATGAGGAGGAGGAGGAGGACGATGACGATTGTGTCATTTGTGAGGACAACGACCCATTACTATTACTGGTTGTACTGTTATTATTACTGTTGCTTTCGTCGTTGCAGGCATTGGTGGTGGCTGTAGTGAGAATGTTGAAGTCCATATAAGCGGCTTTAGCGGCGGCGGCTTGGACATCACGTGGAGAGTTAGAAGCGGGTCGGGGTAGGGTCCCGGCTAGTTCGGGGAAGTTGAGGATGTTGGATCATTAATCCAACGTTGGGCTTATATGAGAATAATTATGTGTTTGTGGACCGTCAAATAAGGTGAAGCCTAATTAAAAATGATCTGCTAAGTATTTTTTAGGCAATTGGGTTTTGGTGTATCTAATAGGGTGTGGACCTTTAATGTGTAGAGATTACGGGGTTATTCCTATTTTAGTGATAGACTAAAATAGGAATACCAAAGGGTGGGAATGCCAAAAGGCATGAATACCAAAATGCACTTGGTTGTCTATATATATGGTCATGGTCCCCAAATTACACGTACTCATTCATTCTCATACTAACATCCCAATATCAGAGAGAAAATAAGGCTAAGGTAAAGAGAGAATCAAAGGGCTCTCTAAGGTGAACGTGTTAATCTGGAAGGCCATCCGTACAACTCTAGATAGCGACTTCTGGATATGGATTCAGGTACGCTTCCGCTTTATAGTTTATGCAGTTTATGTGTTCTTGATAATTCGACATGAACATCATTTTTTTATGCTATGAAATGCTAGATATAACAAGTGGTATCAGAGCTATTTCATGTTGAATTATTAGGAAACTAAATAGAAAACTAGAATAGTTAAAGATAAACTGGCAGCCGGCTGTAGGCTGCCAGTGTTTGGCTATTGAAATTATCTGGCAGCCTACGGGCTGCCAATATACATAGGAAATTAACTGGCAGCCTGTGGCTGCTAGTATAAAGAAACATTAAACTGGCAGCCCGTAGGCTGCCAATGTTAATTACATGACCAGCGCTGGTGAAGGCACATAAAACTGGCAGCCCGTAGGCTGCCAGTGAAGATTAAAGAACCAGTGCTGGTGCAAGAAATCAACTGGCAGCCTACGGGCTGCTAGTGAAGATGAAGCAACCAGCGTTGGCAAGGCCACCGCTGGTGAAGGACAGTGAAGATAAGTAAGGCCAGCGCTGGTGAAAATGACACTGGCAGCCCGTAGGCTGCCAGTGTGAATGCAGTGTTAGAAAATAACCAGCATTGGTGAAGTTCACCTGCCGGTATAAGGAAATCCCAGTGGCCAGCCTGTGAAGATGAAGAATTAAAAAAAATTGAAACGATAAGGTGCAACAGTTGCCAAATTTGTAACAACTGCCAAACCTTAAGATAATAATTAGGTGTCTGCGAAGGGCTGCCATTACATAAATTAAATTGTTTTTGCAAGGGCTGCAAGCCGGTTACATAGAAGTGTAACGGCTGCACCAACCTTCGGGCCTGTGGCAATTTTTTTTGGGGCTGTGGGCTTCGGCCCACAACAAATAAATAAAAGTTGTGGGCTTTAGGCCCACATAAATTATTTTATATTATGGGCTTCAGCCCGTAGAAAATTTAAGCCCACAAATTATGGATTTAGTAGGCTGGTTTAGGATCTGAGTTAGGCGGACCCGGTCCAGCCGCAAGGTCAATATTTAAAGTACATGCATGTGCACATGTAGTAATTAACATGTGATAATTATTTGGTTTTACATGTGACTAATTAATCGACCCAAAGGCCGATTTATTTTTTGACATGTTTTTATTATCAATGTTTGATTACTACATTAAGATATCACTTACAAATTATTTTTTTATCCAAAGATAAATTGTTGGAGTGCCCGATATCTTAAGATGGGATTTACCTTTATTTGAATTATTTTTTGCTCTTAAGATAAGTCTTGTACATGAGCATGTTTCAATTGTTGTTGTTCTCTTTTCAGCGATTAATCCTGCTAATATAACTGCCAGTATCAACTCAATTCCTATGCTTAATGGCCCTAACTTCAAATCTTGGAAAGAGAATCTTTTGATTGTTCTTGGAGTTATGGATCTCGACCTTGTGTTAAGGACTAATTCTCCCCCACCACTTACGGATGAGAGTACCTCTGATGAAAAGAGGGATATGGAAAGGTGGGAGAAATCAAATCGCATGTGTATGATGATCATGAAGGGAGCCATTCCAGAAGCATTCAGGGGCACAATGTCTGATCAAATCACTACAGCTAAGGAATTCCTTGCCAATATTGAAAAGAGATTTGTCAAGAATGAAAAAGCTGAAATCGGTATGCTCTTGACAAGTCTCATATCAATGAAGTATAAAGGCAAAGGCAATGTAAGGGAGTACATTTTGGAGATGTCTCATCTTGCTTCCAAGCTCAAAGCACTTCAGCTTAAACTCTCTGAGGACTTGCTAGTGCATCTGGTTTTAATATCCCTTCCTGCACAATTTAACCAGTTTAAGGTGAGCTACAATTGTCAGAAAGAGACTTGGTCTCTGAATGAGCTCATCTCACACTGTGTTCAGGAAGAGGAAAGGCTTAAGCAAGATAGGACAGAGAGTGCTCACTTAGCCTCTGCCTTTAAAGACAAGGGAAGGAAAAGAAAGAACGTTAAGGAAGTCGCAGGTACAATACCTCAAAAGAAACAATTAACGAAATCACATGATTCCGTTGGTACTAGTTGTTTCTTTTGTGGTGCTGAAGGCATTAAAAGAAGCAATGCACCAACTATCTCACTTGGCGTGCTAAGAAAGGTATGCTTCTTGCTTTGGTTTGTTCTGAAGTTAATTTAACTTCGGTACCCAGACACACGTGGTGGTTAGATTCTGGTGCAACAACTCACATCAGTGTGTCTATGCAGGGTTGCTTGAGTTGCCGAAAGCCAAATGATGTTGAAAGATACATCTATGTAGGCGATGGCAAGACGGTTGAAGTTGAGGCAATTGGAAAATTTAGATTATTGATAAAGTCCAAACTTTATTTGGATCTTAACGAAATTTTTATTGTACCGTCTTTTAGACGGAATTTGATTTCTATTTCTGCTTTGGACAAATCCGGCTATTCTTGTTCATTCGGAAATGGAAAATTTAGTTTGTTTTATGATTCCAAATTATCTGGTTTCGGTTCTTTATCTGGTTATGATAATCTTTATTTGATTGATACAATTGCTTCATTTAATGAATCCTTGCAATTAAGTACACGAGGTACCAAGAGAAAATTAACTACCGAGAATTCAGGTATATTATGGCACAAACGATTAGGTCATATCTCTAAAAAAGAGAATAGAGAGACTTGTGTCAGGTGAAATTCTCGATCCCTTAGATTTTACAAATTTTGACATTTGTGTTAATTGTATTAAGGGTAAACAAACCAATACAAGGAGATTTGTAGCCAACAAGACTATGGACATCTTAGAACTCGTACATATGGATATTTGTGGGCCATTTCCTACGGTCGCTTGGAATGGTCAACAATATTTTATAACGTTCATAGATGATTTTTCCAGATATGGCTACGTATATCTCATAAGTGAAAAATCACAGCCACTGGATGTGTTCAAAAGTTATAAAGCTGAAGTTGAAAATCAACTCAATAAAAAGATTAAAAGCGTCAAATCTGACTGTGGTGGTGAGTACTATGGTAGATATGATGATTCAGGAGAACAACGTCAAGGACCATTTGCTAAATTCCTAGATGAATGCGGTATCGTCCCACAGTACACTATGTCGGGTTCGCCTAATATGAATGGTGTTGCTGAAAGACGAAATAGAACGCTTAAGGACATGGTAAGCAGTATGATTAGTCATTCTACCTTACCATAATCACTCTGGAGAGAAGCATTTAAGACTGCAGCATATATCCTTAATCGAGTACCCACTAAAGCCACTACCAAAACCCCTTATGAACTTTGGACAGGTAAGAAACCTAGTCTAAACCACTTGCATGTTTGGGGATGTCCAGCTGAGGCAAGGCCTTTATAGGCCTAATGAAAAGAAACTGGACTCTAGGACTGTAAGTTGCTATTTTATTGGATACTCGGAAAGATCTAGGGGGTACAAATTTTATGATCCCACAACAAAGTAGATTTTTGAGATGGGAAATGCCAGATTTTTTGAGGATGTCAGTTTACGGGAGGTGATAAATGTCGCACCCCAAAAAAAAAAAACAAAAAACGAAGCGCGGCGTCGTGACGACTCTTCCCCGTGTACGGGGAAATATCATGTGTCGGAGGGATTATCTATTTTCGTAAAAAAGGGAGTCGCCACCTAGTATTAACGGTTACTAGGAAACCTAAAACTGGTCTTTCAGAGATTCTAGGGTAAGGGACTGGTTGTGTAAAGGGAAGGTTTTAGCACCCCTGGTACGCCCTACCTAAGGTAAGCTGCTTGACGTTTGGCTTGTTTATATTTTTCTATGGCTTTGAGCTAAAAAAATGTTAATTAAATGACAAATGGGATATCATTCCCGCCGAATATTTTGGATATCAACCCCTTAGGATTTATTTATCCAAACACCGACAGTGAATAATAGCATATTATTCCCACCGAATATTTTGGATATTAACCCCTTTAGGATTTATTTATCCAAATACCGATGGTGAATAATAGCATATCATTCCCGCCGAATATTTTGGATATTAACCCCTTAGGATTTATTTATCCAAATACCGATGGTGAATAATAAACTCCAAAAAAAATAAGATTTTGTATATTTTTTGATATATTGGCCAATACCCTTTGGATTTTACAAACATGTTGTAAAATCTCAAAATGCAAGAAATGATTTTTTCTTTGCGAAATCCATGCTAAAACTCATTTTTCTTCAAAAACCTAAGAAGATATATATTTTTGAAACAAAAGAACGATTTTTTAAAATATGCTAGTGTATTGGCCGTATGCAAGAAAACAACATATTTTTTTTATAAAAATATTTTTTGGAAAAAATTGTATTTTTATTTATTTTATTATTATTTTATTTTTTAGGGTGGGCTGGCTGTGAGCCCATTTACTGGGCTGCCAGCCCACTCTCTAAAAATCGGGCTGGGCTGTCAGCCCACCCAAATCAGGCTGGGCTGTCAGCCCACTCCCAACAGGCTAGGCTTCCAGCCAGAAGGGCTGGAGCCTTTCAAAGATTAGGCCGGGCACAAGCCCGGCCCAGCTGACCTGCGGGGGAGTGAATTAAATCACTTCCCCGCATGCAGCAAAGAAGAAAATGAACAGTACAAATGACAACTTTTCGAGTGTGATGAAAGGCTTACCTGTTAACACCTTTGGGTAGAGGATTCCGAGGTGGTTCTTTTGGTCGTGGTGGCGTCGGATATGGTGGCCTGAGGTGGCCGGAAACTGCGTCAGAATGGAGACGGTTCACGTTGCAGATGAAAGACTTGTGCTGCCAAATTCTTGCTTGAGATACTGTCTGGTTTTCTGGGGAGGCAGGGAGAGTCTGTGGCGATGGACTGGGGTGAGGTGGCTAGGATTGGTTGCCGGAGTCGTTGGACCGAGAGGGAGAGAGAGACAGTGATCGAGTTTTAGGGAGAGAGAGGCAGAGGATGTCGAGATTATCATGCAGGGATGATAGAACATGCAGGGGAGATGCAAGAATTGCCTCAAAGTTTTTATCTAAGTGGCTATGCCATTCTCCCTCTCTCTGCGTTCCTCACTGTTTTTCGAGGATTTCCCTCTCCGTCCCCTTCTGTTTACCTTCCTTCTTCTCCTCTCTCTCCCTCCTGTTTTCTCTTCCCCGTGTACTGCTATTTATAGCAGTGCAGAACAAAGCCGAGGAAGGTAAGAATCTGGAAGAGGTGCTGATGGAGGTAAATTAGGAAGAAAATCACGTTTGATTAGGGACAAATAAAATTTGATCTGTTTGCCGTGGCCCGAGATGAATTAGGAAGAAAATCAATTTGAAAAAGGAAGAAAATGATCTGCTGGCCGTGGTGGAGCTGAATGGGGAAGAAAATTAAATCGAAAAAGGAAGAAAATTTGATTGATCTGCTGTGATCAATATGGCGCGCCTGGAAATTCAATGCACGCCAGTGCATGTTTCCTTCCTTTTTTTTTTTAAATGCAGATTTCGAAATTTTTAGGAAAGGAAAAAAATGATTTGGTCCTCTAAAAATTCTATAATTGCACCCACTTGGATTTAAACTTGACTTTATGCAATTAAATCCCATCAAAAATTCAATCTCAACCTTTGCTTCGCGCAACTTTCTAAACTGGCCCTCGGCTCCTGATTTTCGCGATTTAACCCCCAATCGACCACTAAACTCCCAAAATGCTCATTTTCTCCCTTGAACAAAAATCTATTTTTGAAATATATTTTTTTTCGAAACATAAAAAAATAAAGAGTCAAAAATTGGGTAGCAACAATAAAGATAAAGACTTTGTCTTTGAAGAGGAATATATTGATATTCCCACAGGTGTCATTAGCATTGGTCAAGATTCTAATTTTGACCATGTTGAAGACACAACGAATCAATGTCGAAGCACCTCCTATTCAATAAATTGTTCCAGAAGAACAACCTCGAGCACCTCAAGAATCTATGCCATTAAGAAAATCCACCAGAGAGAAAAGAAGTGCAATATCAAATGATTACATTGTATTTCTCCAAGAACATGAGGTTGATATTGAAGTGATGGAAGATGATCCTATCAACTTTCATCAAGCCATTGAAAGTTCTAATTCTCAAAAGTGGATTTATGCTATGAATGAGGAGATTAAGTCAATGAAAGACAACATGTGGATCTTGTCCCATTACCTGAAGGTGTGAAACCCATTAGTTGCAAATGGATATTTAAGACCAAAAGGGATTCGAAAGGTGATGTGGAGAAGTACAAGGCACGTCTTGTTGCAAAGGGCTTTACACAGAAAGAAGGTATCAATTATAAAGAGACTTTCTCTCCGGTATCTTCGTAAAACTCTTTCAGAATTATAATGGCATTGGTGGCACATTTCAATCATGAGTTACATCAGATGGATGTAAAGACAGCGTTTCTTTGTGAGACGATCTATATGTTGCAACCAGAAAACTTTCTGTCTGGAGACCCAAAGAATATGGTTTGCAAACTTAAGAAATCCATCTATAGGACTCAAACAAGCATCTCGACAATGATATTTCAAGTTTCATCAAGTGATCATCTCGTTTGGTTTTAAGATTAATTTGGTCGATGATTGTATATACCATAAGATCTGTGGGAGTAAATATATTTTCCTGGTTTTGTATGTCGATGACATCTTGCTTGCCAGCAGCGATATAGGTTTATTGCACGAAACCAAGAAATTACTAGCTAAGAATTTTGAGATGAAAGATCTTGGTGAAGCCTCTTTTATATTAGGCATTCAGATACACCGAGATCGCTCTCGAGGTATTCTTGGATTATCACAAAAGAGCTATATCAAAAAGGTTCTTAAGAAATATGGCATGCAAGACTTTAGACCAGGAGATACCCCTGTGGCTAAGGGAGACAAATTTAGTCTCAATCAGTGCCCTAAGAATGATTTTGAGAAAAGAGAAATACAGAAGATTTCTTATGCTTCAGTAGTAGGGAGTCTAATGTATGCTCAAGTTTGTACGCGTCCGGATATTGCGTACATTACTGGGATACTGGGCAGATATTTAAGCAATCCAGGAATAGACCATTGGAAAGCAGCTAAACGAGTCTTACGGTACTTACAGAGAACAAAAGACTACATGCTCACATATCGGAGTTTGGCTAATCTAGAGGTCATTGGGTATAGCGACTCCGATTTTGCTAGATGACAAGATAGTATGAAATCTACATCATGCTATATTTATATGCTAGCTGGAGGTGTTGTCTCCTGGAAGAGTGCTAAACAGTCACTTATAGCCTTTTCCACGATGGCAGCTGAGTTCATAGCATGTTATGAGGCATCCAATCATGGAGTATGGCTGCAGAATTTTGTCACGGGGCTGCTCATAGTGGATGATATTGAAAGACCACTAAAATTATTTTGTGACAATGAGTCGGCAGTTTTATATTCCAATAACAATAGGAGCTCATCGAAGTCGAAACACATAGACATCAAGTTCCTAGTTGTTAAAGAAAGAGTTCAGAGTGAACAGTTGTCTATAGAGCATATCGGTACAAACTCCATGGTTGTGGATCCGCTTACTAAGGGATTGCCACCCAAAATGTTTCATGAGCATACTGCTCGTATGGGTGTTTTGGCAATTGATAGTATTGAGTTTTAAAGGGAGTTTGTAATTTCAGATGCTTTTATAATATAGAAAAATTTTCAATTTATGGATATTTATGAGGTTATTTTCTGCAGAAATAAAGTTTTTGGTTTAATTTACACTCTGATTTTAGTATGGTTTGATCTCACTAAGGTTTAAGGGTGGACCAGTTGGAAATAGGCATGTTAAGATCATATTGCATGAAATTTCCATGCTACACATCCACATCATGATCCATGTCATTTAATTGTATTGGCATACGTGACCTTTGATAGGTTGAGTTACGATAATTGTAACGAAAACCGCTTAGATCCTATGTTGGTATGATTACTGGACCGGATTGGTAATAGATACATTTGTTAATGACAGCAAAGATTGAGCTCATTTGGTTATTTTTGCAAAACATAATTATAAGGTTATACATATAGCCCAAGTGGGAGATTGTTGGATCATTAATCCAACGTTGGGCTTATATGAGAATAATTATGTGTTTGTGGACTGTCAAATAAGGTGAAGCCTAATTTAAAATGATCTGCTAAGTATTTTTTAGGCAATTGGGTTTTGTTCTTCTTTCTGGGTTCCCGGATCTCCGACACCCATTTTCCCCATGTCCGCATTCTTACCCCCCTGAACACCGGGTGCTTGCTGTTGTTGCTACTGTTACTTTCCCTTGGCCTCTTTGGTTTTCTCTGGTTTTTCTCCGGTTGGGTTTTGATACCGGGTTTGATGATAACCCGAATGAAAATGTTGAAGATAGGGTTGGGGAAGAGGAGTAGGAGTAAATGCTTGAGGATTTTTTCTTGGAGTTGGAGTTCGAAGTCGGAGGATCAGTCATAGTTTTTGGTGTTCAAGCTTGTGGTCTTTTTTTTTTAGTTTTGACTTAATAATAAGCACCCAAGTATTTATGGCTGGTATATAAAGGGGGAGAGGATAGTTATTAATGTCACAGATGGAGGAAAAAGAGGCCGATAAAAATAAAAGAAAGGGAAGTAGAGGTAGGAGGGTCAGGGTCAGGGTCAGGATCAGGGAAGAGAACCTTCTAGGTAATGAGTGTGTTTGGTATTGTTTTTGCTTTTATGGTTGAGGTTTTAAAAAAACAGTTTCATGAAAAACATTTTAGTTGCGATTCAAAATAATTTTTATAGTATTTGGTCAAAATTGTGGTTGAGTTTGAGGTTAATGAAAAACAGTTTCAAGTATTTGGTTACCAAGTTTTTCATATTGCTTTCAACTTGTGAAATTACTTTAAAGTGTGTATATATATATATTATTTTTTAAATATTTAATAATTATAATAATAAAATGTAATTAATAATTCAAGTAAATTAGACACTTGTTGTTATTCTCCCATCAAACTACTTGTAATTTCATCACGAACTATAAATCCATACGTGAAGGTCTCTGCGATCCCGGAACAACATATAGTAAAATACCATCTGAAACAAAATTAGGATTGCGAGGCAAAAATTATATTGTGATCTCCTTCTAATATATTTATTTATTTTAATTAATTTTTAGATTATTTTAATATTAAAAAAATATTTTTTTATAAGAAAATATAATAAATAATAAACGAAACCCCCCCACCCCCCTCCTCACGAAACGCACGGAAAGCAGCAACCGTGAAACGCAGGTTTTACAATTTTTGACATGGGACCCACATGATTTTTTCAACTTATCTACATTAACCAAACACCCAAAACAATAACTTTTCCTACACCACCAGTCACACCTCACTCCCAAACACCCTATATAAAAGCAAGTCCAATGGTAAAAGCCATTTTAGAGAGCTAATTCTCTAAAATAAGTTTTTGAATAGTGTAAATATAACTTTTTTGTTTATGTCTACTCTAATAGTAAAAACCATTTACAACAACCATTTTTTATATATCATTTTAAATATAATGCAATTATTTTGTATATAATTTAATTATACAATTAATAAGAGTAAGTTATATAATTAAATAATATCTTTTCAAAAACCTCCAACAATATAATTATTAATTTTGTATATAATTTTTTACTCTCTTGTTGAGGTATTTTTGAATAAAAACAAAAACAAATATTTTTGATATAGTTACATCATTTTCAATATTTTGCAGCATCGTCTCAAAAAATTTCACATTTAATGTTTGTTCAACGTGTTAAGCTTTTAACGCGTCATTGTTAAAATCTTTAATTTTTCATTTTCATTATATTTTTTTGTTTTGAAAAGAACAAAAAAAATAAAATTTCAAAAATATCTTGATTAAAAAAGGATATTAGAATATTAGAAAAGCTAAAATTTTTTGATTAATCAAGTCAAAATAATTCACCAGTTTCTCCACCAACCCTCTCCTCTCCTCTCTTTAAAATAAGCCATAGCAGCATTGCCACCTCCCTTCCCAAATGTTCAATCTCCTTCTCCTCACTATCACAACACTCCTCATCACTCTATCAAAATAACAGGATTTAGTACTATTACCCCCCTCCCCCGGATCTTTCTTCTCTTCTCTTACTGATACGGGGGTCCAAGCTTTGTGGGCTGTGTTTCTTGGCATTGCAAGAGTTTATGAGAGGCTTACAATCACCAATTCAAGTTTGGGGTACTAACAATTCATCATCCCCTGATTGCTACAACTGGTTAGGCATCACTTGCTACTCTTCCTCTTCACTTGGTCTAGTATATGATTCTGTCAATTCTGGCAGAGTGACAAAATTAGAGCTTGCAAGGCAAAGATTGGCCGGCAAACTTGTGGAATCAGTAGGTAGTTTGGATCAACTTAGAACCCTCAATCTCTCCTACAATTTCCTCAGAGTTTTCACTTCCTAAAAACCATCATAGGGAAATATTAAAATAGCAGCACAGTATTTTAGTTTTTGTATTTGAGTTGTTACAAATAGAAAGCTATTTTGGTGTTGGAGGGAAGAAAAGTAAACAAAAATACTAAATTTTTTATTTTTGCCTCTTCATATCTCACACCGGTTGGACTCACTATAAGGGAAAGGAAGGGAGCCCCAGTTGAAGGATCAACGTCGTATATGTGACATTTTTATTATAATTATATTTCATAAAGTTTTGTTCTGTTATCTTACACCCAGTTAAAAAAAGTTGGACGAGGACTCGAAGTTCATGAGCTCCTCTCATGTTCAACTTAAAATTGATTATTGGTCGAATTGATCAGCTTGAACACATAACTCAGTGTTTTATAGTTGATGTGAAGATATTGGTCAATAGTGTAAAACTCATTGTTTTTTATTTTTTTATTTAGAGATATATTAAAATAATATATATTTTTTATTTTTTAAAAAATATTTTTAACATGATTATATCAAAACAATTTAAAAAATAAAAAAAATATTAACATGTGAAAACAATCTGGCTACAAAAAATACTAAGCATGTATGAGTTTTTTTTAATACTTTATCTCACATATTGAATATTTAAAGTGTACAAGCATAGGCATCGCATGTATTCATTCATGCTAGTACGTGTTGTGGTCATTATTAATTATTTTTCTTGTGAACCTATATATATGATACCCCATTTCTGGCCAACTTTACTCATACATATATGGTTGTTTTTTATGGTTTAATTTTATAATGGCATTCCACCCTTTGACATTATTATAGATAAGGGAATTTAGGGTGCATTATATGTGATCAAATCTTGCACTTCTATTTTAATTTGTGATAGTGTCTAGCTAATAGTAATTAATGATGTTTTTCTTTTCAAGAATAATAATTGATAAATTTTCATAAAAACTAAAGTAAAATATGAGTTTCATAAATTTCAAATGATTGGACTTTCAAATTATGTCACATTTGTTAATTTGTACAAAAAATTGCTGGTAAACATTACTATATTTTTAATGATGCATGTGTGGGTAAGGATGTGTGTAGATGCACATACATATTAACAAGTACAAAAAGGAGAGAATGAGGATGAGAGAAGATGAGTGGGGAATGGGGGAGGGGAGGGTGATCACAACCGCACAACTGTTCTATGAAACTAGGATTTTCTATTATACAATGTTCTAGACTCAGTGTAATTAATACACACTTCTCTTTTATAAATTATGTATGTTTTTTTTTTCTTATTATACATTTAATGTCATAATTAATATTGTTGTTGTTGTCATGTCGCTGCTTCTGTTTCTTCAACGGAACTACTTTCAAGGAATGACTAATTTGCCCAACTTTGATTAATACTAAAAATGTATTTGAGAAGATTTGCTGCACTGCTGCTTCTGTTTCTTCAACGGAACTCCTTTCATAGAATGACTAATTTGCCCAACTTTGATTAATACCCAAAATGTATTTGAGAAGATTTCCTTTTCTGCATTTTAATTTGTGCTACTTTAGGTTTTCCTTAGATCCATTGTAGTATGTGTTATATCTTGGGGATGGTACTCAATAAAATTTGAGTTTGAGTTTTCTGATTGCTTGTTCTTATATACCAGAGCTCAATATACCAGAGCTCTTTACACTTAACCCTCCAAACCGCTCTGTTTTACCATCTACCAATTCAAATACCTATGACCTTACAAAAATCCTTAACAGGGAGAAATCCAAAGCCAGAAGATCAAATCCAATACACAATCCCAAAATTACATTCTAAGGTTAAGACCCTCAAATCTTAGTTACAACCCCTCAAACAAGCCCAACTGAAAGACTTTGCCATCTTACAACACCTTTTGTCCAAAATCAAAAATCACTCTCATACTGAATCTGAACCAGAAGATCAAATCATTGAGTCTCATGCATTACCTCATGCACTTACAAACATTGAACATATTCCTGATGATTTCTTGAATGTGTTGACACAAATCTCTTCCAAAAAATATTTGATCAAAATTACATTAGTCTTTTTAGACGATTTCAAATTAGATACTATTGCCTTATTTGACAGAGGTACAAATTTAAACTACATTAAAGAAGGCGTAGTTCCAAAAAGATTTTTACAAAATACCTCTAAAAATGTTTGCTGCTAACAACTCAAAACTACATATTGCAGGCAAAACACAAGCTTCTATTTTTAATAATGGCATTTCAGTTACAATATTTTTTGTTGTTACAAAAGACATTAACATCATTCTTGGTACTCCATTCTTGTTACAAAGCATGTCATGATTGCATTACATCCGAAATCAATAGGATCAAACTTGTTTTCCCATTCTTAGAAAAATCTAAGACTATAAATTTTAATTTGATCAAAGCATGCTCCATACATATATATCATATAAATGCATTGATTCATATTAAGAAATTCCAATTGCATGATCTACAAAAACATATTTCATTTTGTCGTATTGCCAAACAGGTACAAGATTCACTTTTCTGAAGAAAATTGCAGACTTTCAAAGTAAGACTGGACAAGAAATTTGTTCAAACTTACCCATTGCTTTTTGGAAAAAAAACATGTTGATCTTCCTTACGACGATACTTTTCTAGAAAAGCAAATACCCATAAAAGTTAGACCTATAGAAATGAATGTTGAGTTAGAACAACATTGCAGACTAGAGATCCACGATCACGAGTCCAAAAGTCTAATCCAAAAATCCAGATCACCATGGTTGTGTGCAACCTTCTATGTAAATAAAAATTCTAAAATTGAAATAGGCACACCAAGACTTGTGATCAATTACAAACCTTTAAATCTTGCATTAAAATGGACCCGGTATCTAATTCCAAACAAAAAAGATTTATTACAAAAATTGCATTCTGTATTCATATTCTCCAAATTTGACATGAAATCCGAATTCTAGCAAACCCAGATTGATCCCAAGGATCGTTACAAAATTGCATTTATAGTTCCTTTTGGCCAGTACGAATGGAACATCATGTCTTTTGGCTTAAAAAATATATCATCTGAATTCCAACACATCATGAATGACATCTTTCATGCACATTCTAAAATTTGTATTGTTTAGATTGATGATGTCCTTATTTTTCTACATCCATGGATCAACATTTTAAACATTTACATATATTTTTTCATACTGCTAAACAAAATGGTTTAGTTATTTAAAAAACAAAATTTTTTCTTTTTCAAATATGTGTTCGTTTCCTAGGCCATTATATCTGTCAAGCTACTGTGACACAAAAAGAAAGATCCTTATCCTTTACAAATAAATTTCCTTGATAAGATTAGTGATAAAACCCAGTTATAATGGTTTTTAGGTAGCCTTATTCATGTCCTTGACTATTATCCCAATATTAGTTGTATTACGAAACCCTTTATAGATTACATTGCTTGGTTTGACCACCATACAAATATTGTCAAACAAATCAAACACCAAATACATACCATCCCTCTCCTCCATTTAGCAGACCTTTTAGCTTCTAAGATTGTTGAGACAGATGCTTCAGACTTAGGATATGGGAGGATTCTTAAACAAGTCCAAAATAACAAAGAACAAATCTTCCAATATACATTTGCTCATTCGAATGATTGTTAGAAAAAACTAATCTACTGTAAAAAAAATTCTTTCAATCATCCATTGCATTACAAAATTTCAAAGTGATTTATTAAATAAAAAATTACTTCTTTGAGTTGATTGCAAATCCGCAAAAGAAGTTTTATAAAAAGATGTCCAGCTATTTTAAGATTTTTTATTTTGACATTTAATACATTAAAAGAGATTCTAACTATATCCCTAATTTCCTAAGCCGAAAATTCATTCAAAACAAATCTTCATGCCTCCTAAGGCAAAATCCAAATACAAGGGGAAAGCTCCCCAAACCAAACCTACAAAACCAGAGAACCCACAGCCTCCTACAAAACTAATACCTTCGGCCCTAGTTGCCCAACCAATTAAATCTTGGTATGTAGCAGTTGTTAAAGAAGAGGAGGAAGCAGAAGCTACAAAACAATCACAAACAGGCTCGGTCCAATATTGGATTGACACTATCTCCAAATCACCAGAATTATTTCTAACATTACAACAAATATCACAACAAGACTCTAGTGACTCTGTGTCACAATCAGGTAGTATTTCCAAACCTATTTAAAAAACACAGGCAGATTTTCCGCCTAAAAAACCCCTGTTTACTTTACAAACTCTACAACCAAGTTTTTCCAAAAATAAATCCAAATATATTTACAAAACAAAATTTCAAAATATTTTAACTATGGAAGAAGGATTTAATTATGAAAACCCTTCCATTACTGCTTCAAACTAGCACTACAAACCTTGGGATTTAGCTAAACCTCAATCATATTATGTTGCCATCCTTGAAATTCATTACAAACTCTGCTAAATTCAAACATTTCAAATTACATCTAACTCACTCTAAACCTACATATTCCACATGCATCATCCAAAAAATAATTCACCCTTTAGAATGGGGTTACCTTTACAAAACCCAATCTCCTTCCCAACACATCTCCGCCAAAATTATCAACATTTCAGCATATATACATACTGGGATTACCAATAAGCCTGGTATAATGTCTTCCTCCTACAAAACACAAATTATAGCCACTCTTGGCTATTTTATTTCCATAAGTCTATGATCTCTACAAACCTTCCCCTTTGATTCCTCTAATGGTGGATTATTTTGGTTGTCACACTAACTTCCTACAAGGTCACCCTTTGGTTGAAAGTCGTTACCTACTTTTTGAATAACACTTCAAACCAACTCCATTAGAGAGAAAGTTCTTATGTTGTATACAAAGTTCTTTGTTGCATGGGTATGCTTATGGTTCTATGACTACAACCTCTAAAACGTACATCTAGTTCTGGTTCGCAAATTCAAAATTAAATGGTGGAATTCCTTTGTAGCTAAAAATAAAATTTCCAAATTTGTTGTTGAGGAATGGTTACAAAAGAACAAACAAACCTCTACTGTCAAACAAAATTTACAGTCCAAGTTTTTACCGTAAAAGGCTATGACAACAGCCCTTCTTGCCTCTGCAAAATCTGAATAAGAATACCTCCTTATTTTGCAAGGGATTGTACAAAATTAAGACTCTACCCAGGCTCAAACAAATCTAGCTCCTTTGGATCTTCATCTCTATCCATCTCTCTCGTAGATGACAACGAAGATGATTGTTATGGCATTCTCAAAACCCTTGGCACAAGATGACAAAACATGGTCCCTACCGCTATAAAAGATGTCTCCCACTTGAAGTCCAGACAAACAACTTTCGATGTGAAGATTTCTCTTTACAAAAGGTGGTCCCTACCACTACAAAAGGTGTCTCCCACTCAAAGTCCACTCATACAAAAGGACAAACAACTGTCATTTATATAAGGAGACTCTCTTTCATTTCAAGAGGCAGATCTTAGATAAATCATCAAGTTTTTTTATAGAAGAATTACATATCAATTCCTCTATAAACAAACAGTCTCTTTACCTTTTCATTGTAAACACATATCTCCTGTAATCATTTCCTGTTTTGAATTCACTACAATTTTCAAGGTTCATGTCTTTAAACCTTTAAACTTTTACATATTTAGTTTTTAAAATTACTGCAAATTAAGTATGTTTTGTGTTTGATCAAGGATCCTGACACTACTAGTTTTGCCTTGTTCATTCGCGTAAAAAAATTCATAAACATACATAGTATGATGCGAACCTCGTGATCACGTGGTCACGCAACCCACAACCAAGAATGAGATCTGATCCTGGAAAGCCGAAAGAGGTCTCATAGCCAAAAGACAAAATTACTACAAATAGGAGTGTGCCACAAAGAAAACCTGCCCCAAGGCACCAACACTATTGAAATGAGTAGAATGACGCCAAGTGTTGCGATGTCGCGGTCGCACAAATTAATTACCCTAGCTTAAAACAAATCAAACAAGATAGTATACAACAAGCAAGGGGTCGATCCCACGAGGACGATTTAGTTCAGATTTTCGTGCTATATGTTATGCAAATGGGGGGGGTTGGAAGTTGTCTAGGCTAGGATAAAGCAAACTAAGCGAAAATTATATAAAACTGAAATTTATCAATAAAACAAAGTTTTATCGCAAATCAACATCCACCTACAGAAATCAGAACTGATCATGGAAACGATACATCAATTTATATTCTGAATATTTATCTCTTCTTAAAATTGGTTCGTTAACGGATCCGCCGTATAACTTACCCTAACCATCAAACAACCACAGTGTCCGCACTAGTAATTTGATTCAATGGCAGTATTAAAAACTAGATAAATTGATCAATTAAGAAACATAATTGTCCGCAATATATGTTTAGTTCGATTGAATGTTCTCCCTAAGATTAATAACATAGATCCGCTACAATTATTAACTTAGTTGCTTCACAAGTTCATATACCACAACTCTGGTTTTGATATCAAACTTAGCAATCGATTGTCTACAATAATAACTTCGAGTCCGCTCTTAGCAATTAAACGAACAATCATAGGAAAATAAGCATAGGAGAACAAACATATTCATCATATAAACTGAAAAATTGAGGTAAAAATAGATCTCACAGTTCTTGAAATCCGAAGGTTTCTGTGTCCTTGCAAACGAGTCTAGCCTTGCATGTTTATTGAACAACCAAGGTAGTCAAAATCGCGAGTCAACTCATCAAACCTTGTTGACTCGGGAAGAAAAATCGATTTGGGTCAAACTCGGTCAAACTCGGTCCGGATCGTAAAATCGGACCGGATCGGTCTGATTTTACGATCCCGTCTGTATTCTATGCGTGTTAATTAATTTTGCATTTCTGTTCTCACTTCTCAGTTCTCTCCTCCTCTTCCTCTTGTCGTCCTCACTCCTCTCCTCCCTTACTCCTCTCTTCTCAGCTCTACTGATCCCAGCAAGCTCGTCAGTCGTCACCGTCGTCGACCTTTCTAAGATCTGGTGGCTGGTGTCCGACAAGGCGACAAAAACATTTGTTGAAGGTTAGGTTTTCTAATTCTTTAACTCTTACAACTCTACAATCGAAATGAACTAGATTTTTTGGGTTTGTGAATTTATGATGTTTGGGTATTGTGAATTACCAATTGAATTCAGTAATCCTCTATTTTGCTTTATATATAAGCATTTTTTTCATACGAATATATACAATGGAATCTGATTCAAATCAAGCCGATGAGAGTGTAGTAGATTCTTGGAAGATTTTTATACACTTATTCCTTAGACAATATTAATATTGACAAAAATATGATAAGTATTTTTTTAAAAAAAATATACATTTAAATGTGTAGATAGCTCTATTGATTTAATATTAGGTTTGATAATTTCTAGAGGCCAAACCAAAGCTAGTAAATAAGACAATAGTAGCTGTTAATTTGTCTCAGCTTCCTGTATGATTCATTTTTCTCTACCTCTGTATGTATGTATGTATGAGTATTTATATCAGCTTGATATACTTTATATCAAGAGAATAACTAATATGGAGGTTGTTGTCTCATGCCGTATCATAAATAAATGATTGATAAATGGATGATTTATTCATTATTGCTATGTTTTGGATCTTTATGAACACAGGCGGGGTCTGTTTATAAAATGCAGGGAGGGAGAGGAAAAGGAAGCTAAAGCCTGCTAATCACTTGGAGTGGCCAGTCGGCTGACCACTGGATCATGCACGGAGAAGGAAGCTAAAACCAGTCATGTTGATTTTGTAGTGGCTAGCACACAGATCACAGAAATGCAAGGAAGAGGCTGGTCCTGAAGTTGACAACAAAAGAGAGAATCAATATATACAATGGAATTTGATTCAAATGTCTGCTGATAAATTAGAGATTTGAACAATAATTAATTAATTGTATGTTCTTGATTATGCTGGTGTATTTGGCAATCTAATAATCTAGAAGGTTTGCAATTTCAAATGGTTTGCAGCTCATTGAGTTTTCCATATCTGAAAACAGAAGTTTATGGTCCTGTTTTGGTTATCAGCTGGGCTAGAGATATGTTCATTCATGTCCTGTGGTTTTGCCTTTTCCATTGTCTGTTTCAACTTTTTTCATTTGCTTGAAAGTTGCTTTCCTCCGTAGTCCATGTTGGCCTATTTGATCTTAGAATTTCAATCAATAAGGTATATTTTGAGATAGGTGACACAACTCGTCTCTCCCTACCAATAAGTATTACTATTGAGATGATCACCAGGTAGTTTCTTTAACAATTATTTGTTCTTCTTGCAGATTATCAGACTAATCGTATACTCAGTTATCTTAGTAAGAACTTCTCTTTTTCTTCACTCAAACATGAAGTCTAAACTGCATGCTTTAAATTATATGTGGATTGATGAGGATTGATGATCATATACTTTAAATCTAGGGTATATTATATGTGGGCCAAAGGGAGTTGGAGAGGTTAATTTCTAGAGGGTTGGACATAATTATTTTAAATTATGTTAATTTTTACCTAGTGAAATTCTATGGACATAATTGTTTTGTAATGTATTTTTCAATTATTTTGAATCATGCATGAACCTTAACTAATGAAGTTTTATGGCCATAATTGTGTTGTATTGTATTCGGAAATATTTTACTTACGATTTTACGATTTTTCTACCTACACGATTTTAGTTGTGATTTTACGATTTTTGTACGGAAAAATTCGAGTACGATCTTACGATTTTACGATCCGATCTTACGATCCGATTTTTCGGAGCCCTTTCCGATTCGTGTCAAAATCTCGATTTTGACTACCTTGTGAACAACTAAATAAAAAGATGGAAGAAAACATGATTTAGGGTTTGGAGGAGGAAGATTTGTGTTTTCTTTGCTGCTGGCCGAAACTTCCTTGCTCCTCTCTTCTTTTATATATGCTTAGAAACCCTAGTATCTATTTTATAAAATAGTCCTTCCTTAAGTTGACAGAATTTAGTTTTTCATTGTCAATTTCATATCTCCTTCATACCACATCGTTTTGATCTGACATTTTGAGATTTTATAGATCTTTGAGTCCTTAATCCATGAAAATTAAGTTTGCATCAATCGAACCTCTGTAGCTCGAGATATTGAAGTTGGAATGGACAAAGGTCCACATCGGCAGATTACAAGATTTGACTTTGAAGGCTGTGATTTCCACGCTCTTCCTTATTTTATTTCTTTTGACTTAGCTTTCCAGAAATTTATGGATGTTAGCTTTTGAATGTTACTGGAATCACTCCATTTCGATCTCTAGAGCTTCCGCTCTGCACAAAACACCGACGGAAGGTCAAATCTGTCATTCAGCTCCAATTACCTCATTTTTGCATCTTTCATCCAAAAATGCCTTCAAAACATAAAACAAAGAATATCAAGGCATTTTATACACAAAACATATGCAAAACACTAGGTAAATATGGATGAAACTATCAAATAATATGGTCGCATCAATGATCATTTTTTTTTGCCTCATATGAAATGTGATGTGGAAAGATTCTGTAAGAAGTGCATCACTTGTAAACAGGCCAAGCCTAAGTTGAAACCCCATGGTTTGTGCACCCCTTTGTCAATACCTAGTGAACCTTGGACTGATATTTCTATGGATTTTGTTTAGGGATTACCTAGGACTAAGAGGGGGAGAGATTCAGTTTTTGTTGTGGTAGATAGATTCTCCAAAATGGCATACTTCATTGCTTGTCATAAAACTGATGATGCATCACATATAACTTATTTGTTCTTAAAAGAAATTGTTAGGTTACATGGCATGCATAGGACCTTTGTTTTTGATAGGGATGCAAAGTTTTTGAGTTATTTTTGGAAGATTTTGTGGGGAAAGTTAGGAACCAAGTTATTGTTTTCTACTACTTGTCATCCACAAACGGATGGTCAAATTGAAGTAGTGAATAGAACTTTGTCTTCTTTGTTACGTGTTATCATTAAAAAGAACTTGAAAACATGGGAAGATTGTTTGCCAAATGTTGAATTTGCTTATAATAGAAGTATACATTCTGCAACTAAGTTTTCACCATTTGAAATAGTCTATGGTTTTAACCCTTTGTCACCTTTGGATTTAACTTCTTTACCTTTGGGTGAACGTGTGAACTTAGATGACAAAATGAAGGCAGAATTTGCAAAGATGATTCATGAAAAGGCACAACTGAATATTGAAAGGAGGACTAAACAATATGTCCAATAAGCGAACAAGGGACGCAAGAAGGTAGTGTTTGAACCAGGCGATTGGGTTTGGTTGCACTTAAGGAAGGAATGTTTTCCGGAAAAACAACGTTCAAAACTCCTACCTTAGGGTGACAGACCATTTCAAGTAGTGGAACACACCAATGATAATGCCTACAAGCTTGACTTACCAGGTGAGTATGGTATCAGTGCAAGCTTTAACGTTTTTGATTTATCTCCATTTGATGTAGGTGATGATTTGAGGACAAATCCTTCTCAAGAGGGGGAGAATGGTGCAAACCAAGGAGCTGGATATGTTGATCATGCACTCGGGAATGAGACTGAATTTGCACATGACCATTTGTCACTTCCAAGTGGTCCAATTACAAGATTTAGAGCCAAACGTTTCAAGAAAGCACTAAATGGGCTAATCCAAGAGATTTGGGCTGATTCTAAAAAGACCAAGATGGACTCAAATAATAATCAAGGCTTAGTTCACATCATCAAAGCAATTGCAGAGCCTAATAATTATGCAAAAACATTTTAGCATGGTCTGATTATCAAAGGGCATGAATTTGATGAGTTCCAAGGATATTAAAAAGAGGAATGAATTTGGTCTTGAATGGTTATGTTAAATACATTGAATTTAGTCATTTAGTTATTTATAGTAGCCTCTATAAGTCCAAGAGACCTAAAAACGAGGGGACTTATTTATGTTATTGTTTGAGCTGTTTTAAAGCTTTAGTTATGACTTTTCCTATTCTTGGAGGGTTGTTCCAATTATATAGATGGGTATTTCAAAATGAATAAACAAATTTTGTTTTCAGAAAATTATCATTATTGTGAGGTCTTGCGTTCCTCTTTGTTCTTAAAAGAACTCTTAGAACTTATCAACTTAATCTTGCGGCGTTCGAACAACCAAACCTATCACCTTGATTGTTGAGAGATTCTCAGTTTTTCTAGGTGTAGCGTTTCAATCTTTCGTAGTCTTGGTTTTCATCTTGTTAGGTGTTGGGTCAAGGCTCAACCAATCTTGTCTACACGATCTTGGGGTTCTAAACCATCATTGTTATTGGGTTTCATCACAATTGTTGATGGAGTTCATATCAGGTGGTAGCCATAGGTTGTCCCCTCCTAGCAAAATCCCTTGCGTTTGAATTGTTACTCCACCTTTATAGCTTAATGCACCATATCTATTAACTCAAACATAGTGTTGCATCTCAACTACATCCGCAATCTCACGATTCAAACTGTGCAAAACCCTAGCCATAGTGGCTTCCTGGTCCTCTTCTACATTAGCCCGGATCATAGCTATATCCATCTCCTTGTAATATTCGTCCACACTCTTGGAACCTTGATTTAACCTTTGCAACTTTTGATACAATCCCCTATAATAGTAGTTGTATACAAAACGCTTCCTCATACATTTTCATCTCCTCCCAAGTGTCCATGGGTGACTCTCTATTCCTTCTCATAGTAACTAGTTATTGATCCCATCAAACAATAACATAATCAGTGAATTAAATTGAAACCATCTTAACCTTCTTTATCTCTGAGTAGTAGTTACAGTCAAACACCATCTCCATTTTAATTTTCCACTCCAAATAAACTTACGTAATGGGTTGAACCTATTTCAGCCTAGCCTAAATAGTTGGGCTGGGTCCATTCCAAAATAATAATAATAATAAAAAAGCATGTTAGGTTGCTTGTTGGACCACACTAGCTAGGTGAGGCCTAACCTATATTCTAATATATTTGTACCCACAAAATTCTCGTGTATCAAATAAATGCACTAAAGAATATGGTGCCAAATTCACAATAACAAATTTGATTACAAGAAAAAGTAGAAACTCTCTTGAAGTGCTCTTCACCTACACAAATCCTCTAATTAATAGTTAGATTTAAATCTTGTTCTTATTTTGAATGAAGAGATATTCACAAGAGCTCGTAAGTTTTAATCGTGTGAAATATTGATTTGATTTAAAGGACTTGAATTGACTTGGTAAAAAAATTTACATGAGCTCGAAAGTATGGTATCTTAACTTTATTCGATGAAGGAAAGGACTTTGATCCTTTATTTCCTTGGCTTGATTTGATGAAAATTAGGACTTTGATCCCTTTCTTCCTTAGGTTGATTTGATGACTTGAATTCTTTTGAGAGAACTTCCCCAAGTATTTATGTTTGGTCTTTAATCTATGCTTGTTGTATTTTTTTGTTGTTGTTTTGTACCTTTCCCTTGATGACTTTGTTGCCTATTTATAGACAAGTCAAGTGTCATTCACCTCAAACATCCTTTAACTAAATGATATTTTAGGAAAATCAATATGGAAATCTTAAAATACTTTTATCCTGAAAGATATTAAAGTAAGATCAATAAAATACATTTGGATTTGGTTTTTAATTTAAATTAGGCTCAAACCTAATAAATCAAATTAGGTCTAGACCTAATAAATTAAAATTTTGGTTGATGGATCAAACTTGTAGAAATTTTGATGTCTACAATAATAATAAATAAATAGAATAAAATGGGAATTTAAAAATACTTATTATTTTCTCGCATGTTTTTTCAATAATTTTATATAATATTGAGTTGTAGATTTATATTGTAAGATACGAACCTAATATTAAAAATATCTTATATTCTCTAAAACTTCACGAAAATATTCTAAAAAATTATAAGGATCATTTTAAAATATTGTTGGTTTTATTACATATATTTTTTTTAATAATTTTGTTCAATATTAAATTGTAGATTTACACTATAAAATAGATACCTGGTACAAAATAAGCAACTGAAACACTATAAAAGCAAAATACATGAACCAATCGATTACACCGGTAAACCGTTTCTTACTTGGCCATTTCTCTTAACTTTCTACTTAAAAGCATGCAGTTTTACAAGATGATAACGGGTGGAACTGAAGCACAATAAAAACAAAATTAAACTAATAATTCTGCTTAAAAAAACAGTATTACTACTTAGAGTTATACTAAATTAGACACACTTTTCTATTTATCACTGGAATTACTGTTACTGTCCATCCAGGTTGTTGCACAATAAAACAGACCTGATGTTTCTTACCAAGAGCATAGTAAGAGCATCTCCAGCGGGGGTAGCTATTTTGGAGAGGCAAATCTTTAAAATGGATGTTTGAATAGTGTATATATGGTTTTTTTGTTGATGTGTGCTCCAATGGTAAAAGCCATTTTTATTATATTATTTTAAATATAGTGCAATTATTTTGTATATAGTTTAATTATGCAATTAATTATACAATTAATAGGAGTAAATTATATAATTAAATAATTGCTTTTGAAAAACTCTCCAACAATAAAATTATTATTTTTTAATTATATTTAAATTAAAAAAATGAATTAAAATATAATTAAAAGACCCATAATATTTGAAATTTGAAATTTAAGTTACTTATTGTATGTTTTTCAAGTAATTTGTATGTTTTTTTAAGGTTGTCGTATTTGAAGTTAATTAATGTTATTTATTGTATATGAGTGTTAGAAAAACTTAAAAAAAACAAAATGAACACATTAACAAATAACCAATAAGTTCAAACATAATTAATTAAAATACATTTCATTACAAATAATTCAATCAAATTAATACCCCTATTTTTTTATGCTAACTATTATTATAATAATAATTATTATAATATAATAATTAACTATTATTATAATTAATAATACTAATTATATAATAATAATAATAATAATAATTATTATAATAATTAACATAAAACCCACCCCACCCGTCCGTTCCCCCATCTCAAAGTTAAACTAAAAAACCTTATCCCGTTTCTTATCTTCTCCCCCTGCCGCCAACCCCCCTCTTGTCTCTCTCTCGATCGATCTGTCCGCCCTTCGACCCATCTCGTTTACAAAGCCAAACAGATTCCTATATTTATTTACATCAATCTTCTGCTCGGTGCTTTCATATTAAAAAAGTTACAAAACTGTGTGGTTATAGAGGGTTTTGCAATCAGAGAGAGAGAGATTGAGAAAGAGAAAGTGTCGTGCAAGGGACAAGACAATTGTGTTCTTCCTATTTGATTTTACATTTTCTACTGAGAGAAGAGGTGAGTGACCATCTGTATGAATCCAAGTTTTGAACTTTTTTCTCATTTTCCTCTGTGTAATCTGAAACTTTAAGTGAGTTCTTTTCTTGCTCTGATTCATCTCTCTCTCTCTCTCTGTTTTTTCAATTTTTGAAATCGTTGGGTTGCTGTGTTGATGGGTGTTCAATTGTTGAATTCGGTAGGTTGATGTGTTTCGTTGGGTTGCTATGTTATTGGGTGTTCTGTTGCTTTGTTGAGTTGTGTAGCTGTGTTTCGATACAATGGCAACAAATGGCAACAACGGTAACATTTCAACGGTCTTATTTTTTTTTGCCTCTGCAGAATACATATGTAGGAATGACTCTCGAATGGCTCCCGAAGATGAAGAAGCCATTTTGGCTCTTCATTTTGCTCCTCCCACTGGAGATGAAAATTTATCAAAAAAAGTTAAATATTTGAAATTTTGCCTTTGACTCCCGGGATAGCTCCTCCCGCTGGAGATGCCCTAAAGTGTCAATAGAAAGGAATATACTTGAGGATTCGTTGGCTGGAGGTGAGAAAAAAGGTAGAAAAAGGACTGGTCTAGTGGACAAGCAATCTCTCGAAGATGGTGAAGTAAAAATGAATTGCATTTTGTCCAGGACGCTCCAGAAGATGAGGAAATTAAAATACCTTGTGGACCAGGGACTTCAAAAGATGAGGAACTCAAACTTTTGTTCTGAAAACTATATGCTCTGATTTAAAATTTGCGATCGAAGCTGCTAAAGAACCGAGACAGCAGGAAAATTCATGGCTTAATGAGAGCACCACCGATTTTATGTTTAACAATTTAGAAAATGCAATCTGCCCTATTCATGGCTGGTGGGGGTTAGAAAAAGAGATAGGGTTTGTATTGTTAAAGATATTTTTGAAATATTATTTTTAATATTAATTTCAAGTGAATTACCATAACTAATAAGATATCCTATTTTACTTTTAAATATTTTTTAGCAATTAAATTTATTTAAAATCTAAATTAACATTCTCAAAATAATTAAAAAATTAAAAAATTAATTTATTCTTGAATTCAAGTCAATTCTAAAATTTATAAACAGCATTCGTCTCTTTTCTCACAAAGAAAAATTAAAGTTACTTCATCAAAAACATTTGTTGTTGGTAACCAAAGAATGTATTTTAAAAAAAATAAATTATTTTTACATTTTAGTTTAATGTTTTTTTTTAAATTATATTTTAATATATTTAAAAAATCATTTTAAAAAAAATCTTTTACACTACCATAAAACCACTATTAAAACCAGACTAAATAAATTAAACCATAAAAACTCCAACAATTAAAGACCCTCGACCAAGGTAGTCAAAATCGAGATTTTGACACGAATCGGAAGGGGCTCCGAAAAATCGGATCGTAAGATCGGATTGTAAAATCATAAGATCGTACCAGAATTTTTCCGTACAAAAATCGTTGAATTACAGCTAAAATCGTGTGAGAAGCAAAATCGTAAAATCGTATGTAAAATATTTCTGAATACAAAATAGCATAATTATGGACATTTTTTTATCTTATTTTAAATAAAGTTCAATTATTTTATATATAGTTTAATTATACAATTAATTATACAATTAATAGGAGTAAGTTATATAATTAAATAATTACTTTTGAAAAACCCTCCAACAATAAAATTATTATTTTTAATTATATTTAAATTAAAAAAATGAATTTAAATATAATTAAAAGACCCACAGTATTTGAGATTTGAAATTTAAACTACTTATTTTATGTTTTTCAAGTAATTGTATATTTTTTTATGATTGTTGTATTTGAAATTAATTAATGTTATTTATTATCTTAAATTAATAGGATTTTTTTAAATTATTTTTTATGCTAACTATTTTTTATGCTAATTAATAATAATAATAATAATATTAATATCATAACCCCTCCCCGTATAAACCTACTCTTATTATTAATAATAATTTATAACCAATCCCCCGTAGACCCCCCATTAGAAATTAGAAACCTGCTTTTTTATTATTATTATTATAAGTAATATAAAAGCCAGCCCCCCCCCCTAACTTAACCCTAAGGATTCCAATTCTCTTCTCTCACTCTCACGCCGCCGCCCTCCCTCCCTCATCCTCTTCGCTCTCTTCTTTCTCAATCTTCATCTTCAATGACTATTTTGAAAAGAAAGATTGAAATCTGAAGATGATAACTCAAAGCCGACCAAACACGTAAAATCGGAACGAGTCAACCCGAATTTGACCGGTTTTAATTTTTTTTTCCGGTCCAACCAGGTTTGCTGAGCCAACTCGCAAACTCATACGAGTTTGCGAGTTGACTCGCGAGTTTGACTACCTTGCCCTCGACTAGCCTTTCACTCAGTTCCGCTCTGTCTGTTTAGTTGTCAGATACAGTTAAAAAAGATTAAACTACTTTCATTAAGACCCTGTCCTTAATTACATAAAATTATAAACAGCGCTAATATAAAACAAATCCCAACACAAAAAACCGACACCGTTTGATCTATTCCCAAGGTCTTCCTAAACCCCCTTACACGCTCTAGTTTTTCAATAGTCATCACTGATCATTTCTGTTAATGGCGCTAAAACTATTTCCAACCCCGTTCCCAGTCTTTGCACCACCGGCTCCGAACCCATCCCACCGCCCGTCCACCGAGGTCCACTTCTCTCGTTGGTACAACGCCAATGCTGACAAATTCAACCAACGCTACCACGCCCAACAAGAAATCGAAGAAGATATCAGTCGCCGTCGCCGCTTCACTTCCGCCAACAACATCGTCACTCATTACGACCCGAAAAACGCCGCTGAAGTAGATAGCTCATTTTTCAAATCCACTGGCACACCTTCCTCTCCTTCCTCACCTTCTATCCCCGGTAAGAAATCTAAATACTCCAAACCCTTGAAGAAAACCCATCCAGCATTTCGTCCCAAAATTACCAGAGTGCCCCTACCACGAAACAACGCCAAACCCCCCATTGACAGGAAAGCGGACATCAAGCTAAGCGAAGACGGCGTCTCCTATGTAATAGACGGCGCGCCGTTCGAGTTCAAGTACAGCTACACGGAGACGCCGAAGGTGAAGCCATTGAAACTAAGGGAGGCGCCGTATGCGCCGTTTGGGCCCACCACGATGCCAAGGCCGTGGACTGGGCGTGCCCCGTTGCCACCCAGCAAAAAGAAATTGAGGGAGTTTGATTCGTTTGTTTTGCCCCCTCCGGATAAGAAAGGGGTCAAGCCGGTTCAGGCACCGGGTCCCTTTTTGCCCGGGGCGGGCCCTAGGTACGCAAAGACTAGAGAGGAGATATTAGGTGATCCTTTGACACAAGAGGAGATTCAAGAGTTGGTTGAGGGATGCTTGAAAGCAAAGCGACAATTGAATATGGGTATGTTTCTTTGTACTTTTGGTCCCCGGGATGAATCATGCGGAATTCTTTATTTTTATGTTTATTTGTTTGGTGTGGGCAGGGAGAGATGGTTTGACGCATAACATGTTGGATAATATACATGCGCATTGGAAGCGGAGGAGAGTGTGTAAAATCAAGTGCAAAGGAGTATGTACTGTGGATATGGACAATGTGTGCCAGCAATTAGAGGTGGGGGGCTCTTCTTCTTGATGTTAAATTTGGTGTTTGATTCAATTGTTTGTTCTGGGATTATATATGTTTTGTAAAATGGGCAGGATAGGACTGGAGGGAAGATCATTTACAGAAAGGGAGGGGTGTTGTACCTTTTCCGAGGAAGAAACTACAACTATCGATTTCGACCCGCTTTCCTCTTATGTTGTGGAAACCTGTTACGCCTGTTTATCCAAGGTTGATTCAACGAGCTCCAGAGGGTCTAACATTGCAAGAAGCATCTGCTATGCGCAATAAAGGGCGGAAACTGATACTAATATGTAAACTAGGTAGCATGCTCAGTGGTCATAGCTATTCTTTTAATTTGATTTATCATTTAGAGGATGAGAAGATAAATAAAATTGAGCTTCCATGAACATATTGATGACATTAGTGTTTTGTATGGTGTGCAGGGAAAAATGGTGTGTACCGTGATCTAGTGAGAAATGTCAGAGAGGCGTTTGAAGAGTGTCAATTGGTCCGCATAAATTGTCAAGGGATGAATGGAAGTGATTTTAGGAAAATTGGAGCTAAACTCAGGGTCTGTTGAGTTATTATGTTCGTTTGCTTCTTTTTTTCCTCATATCTTCAAATTCATTTCTAAAAACTTAGACAAAGATTACCTTGATTCTTCAAATTGCAGGACCTTGTCCCATGTGTGCTGATCTCATTTGAATGTGAGCACATCCTCATGTGGAGGGGAAGAGATTGGAAGTCCTCCTTCACAAAACCAGTAAATAATGGTAATGAAGCTAAGAATTCTAGCATTGATGGTGCAACTTCCGTCACACCACTATTGGAGGGCCTACAAAATGAAACTCTCTCAGTAAAGGATGGCAGCACACTGAATTTAAAAACGTCCAGGATAGATTCTGAAGATCAAAGAGAGGATCTATCGCAAAAGGACATAGATGAGACATTTGCTGCTAAGATTTCTATTTCAACCAGAATAGAAATCCATGAAAGTAAAACCACACCAGATAGTGATGACAGTTCTGCTGCTACCGAGTCTGAAGCCATGAGCAATACAAGAGGGTATATTGATGAAACGCTAATTACTACATCGGTGGAATCTGAAACCACACTGGAAAGAATTAGGAACATGGAAGAGCTCCAAGATGTTTCAGAAGGTTCCCAAGATGTTAGTGAACTGGCAAAATTGAGTGAATCTTATACGCAGGGAGTTTTAGAATTGTTGAAACAAGCTGTTGAGATTGGGAGTGCAGTTGTCCTAGTTGATGCAAATTTGGATGCTGATGCGGTTTACCAAAAGGCAGTTTCCTTTGCACAGTCTGCTCCTCCTGGTCCTCTTTTTAGGCGCCAAGCTAGGAACACAGTGGTTCAAAAGAGCGAGAAGCAAGAAAATGGGGAATTGGAAGTCAAACAAGTCACAAGCTTCTCCAAGATGGGAGGAGGTAGCGAGAGGAAGAGTTCTAAGGTTAGAAGAAGAAAATCTTTCAATGAACAATATGTAGATTCAGTACCACAACAAAAAGAACCCCCCCCCCCCCCCCGGAAACTAAGAGTGATGAACT